>CM050169.1:63700422-64245422 GCA_027410445.1 Discoglossus pictus
GTGGATGGATATATTAAAAAGAGGAGGGAAATGAAATTAAATAGAGATAAGGATGAAATATATATTGAAAGAAAAGAAAGAGCAATTGCAGAAAGACACAGAAAAGTTTTTATTCCTTATTTATAGAATAAGACTAAGAAGGGCAGAAATATAGGAAAGAAGATTTTAAATATGTCAGTTAAAAGGCCACACAAGTTAATTGGTTTAAAGGCAAATAATTATTATGCATAGAGGGATAAAAGATATAGGAATGACCACCGGCAAGTCATTCAAACTTTTGTTTAAGTTTGCCCATTGCCACTTAGACCCCCCCTTCCAATCCCCTTGCTTATTAGAAGTCAGGAGGCAGAAGTGGATCAAGGTGTCAATCGGAACATATTGAGGAATATCCGTGTACGATCATAGATTATGTTGTTGGTTTTGTTGTTGTTTCCCCAGCCCCCCCCCCCCACACACACACCACTTTATTTTTATTTTTTATTTTTTTGCTGTTTCTGGAGTAGGAGTGAGCAGGATTCAAAATTCTATATAATGTCAAATGGTTCTTAACATCATGACCTTTAATTGTTAAGGCTTGAACATCCGGCTAAAATAAATCATATAGGCAATTTAGTGAAAAGGGAAAGAGTAGATATTCTATTACGACAAGAAATACACTGGCAAAAGAATAATATTCCACAAGTTTGCTATTAATGGGTTTGACACTGTACATAATGTGACTTTTAAGAAAAAAGCTAGAGGGGTGTCCATTTTGTTCAATAATGATTTATTGTTGAATGAAGAACTTGTCATATACGATCCTATGGAAGATATATACTTTGGGTTGAAAAAATGGGTCAGGAAAAAATCTCACTGTTAAACATTTATGCACCAAATAATAAATATAATTCTTTTATTAACTATGCATTGGCCCGTTAGAATAGATATGCAGAGGGCTTCTATAATTGAGAGAAGATTTTAAAACAATAATGATTGTCAACTTTACAGGAATTCCTCCAAACATCCAGAATGTGATGCTAATACTAAAAAAAAATAAACTATTCCTAAAGAGTATATTGAAATATAATCTTTATGATACATGGAGGGTGTTATATCCAAATCAATTGAACTATTCCTTCTTTTCAGGTAGAATACAAGAATTGACTATGTCTTTGCAGACAGTAAGTCGATTTAAAAAGTTATGGAAGTTAAAATAGGCCCAATTGATACTACAGATCATGCCTTTGTTCTGGTAAATTAATCTGGAACAGACAAACCTAGGATTTTTTGTTGAAAATGGATAATTCTCTATTTGAAGATGAGGATAAAAAACAAAATTAAAAGAAGAAGTTAAGTTTTTTTTAAATTAATGTAGGATGGGTTGACCATAAATCCACTATGTGGAATGCACAAAAAACCTTTATAAGGGGGATTATGATTAACTGGAAGGCATAAGAAAGAAACAAAGAGGAGCCACTCTAAGACAGCTGTATATTGATTTATATAAGTGGGAAATGTTAAATAAACAAAATCCTGAATTAGCTCTTCAAAAAAAATAAAAGAGTGTCAGGCTCAAATTAAAAAAATAAATAAAATATATCAGATAGATTGTATGGAAGATTCAACAAAGGCTGCATCATTATGGAAATAAAATCAGTAAAGTACTAGCTAATAAAATTAAAAATAAATTAACTAGGAAAATAATAGAAACTTTGCATAGTAAAGGTAAAAGCATTAGTAACCCAACAGATATCGCTATGACATTTGCAATTATTATTGGGAATTATATCATTTCGAAGCAAACCCACAATTTATAAAACCGACAACAGAACAAATTCAGGAATTTTTGGATAAAATACCTCATCTGAGTGTATCAGAGTCCCAATTAGAATATAGTCCTATTACAGTTGTTGAGGTTGAAGAGGCCATTAAAGACCTTAAATTATATACGTCGCCGGGCCCTGATGGTTTCACCAACCTCTTTTATAAGATATGTAAACCTGTTATAGCAGAGCATTTACGTGATCTCTATAATGAAATAAAAGATATTGGTAATACTACAGGTGAATTTCTACTTTCAACCATTGTTCCAATTCCCAAAAAGAAACAAGAAACTAGATTGTAGTGAATATAGACCCATTTCCCTTTTAAACACAGATTTTAAACTCTATTAAAAATCTTAGCTACCCGGTTAAAAACTACAATTCAAACTTAATTGCGAACGATCAGAACGGTTTGTTCCGGGTAGGCAGGAAGTGATAATTCACGTAAATTAATTAATCTTATTGAGTATGCTGGTAGAAATAATACTCCCACCCTGTTCTTTTTTTAGATGCAGAGAAAGCATTTGACAGAATAGGGTGGGAGTATATGAAACTTACATTAGATAAATTTGGTTTTGGGGCATTTGGACGTCTAGCCATAGGGGCTTTAGATACAAACCCTGAGGCAACGGTGGCTAGCTTGGGATTTAGATCGTGTAGATTCCTTATAAGAAACGGGATGAGACAGGGGTGTCCTTTATCCCCTGTCTTATTTACTTTACTAATAGAGCCAATGGCTGAATTAATAAGGTCCTCAAAGAATGTAAAGGGAATTGAAATGGAACAGAAAATAGTTTTATCGCAGATGATGTAGTATTAATGTTGACTAGACCTAAAAATCGTTGAAATATCTACAAGAAATATTAAATGAATTTAGTTTTATCTCATACTATAAGCTTAACCTTCAAAAAACGGAAATAATAGATATCAATTTAAAACTGGAGACTAAAGAAGTATTGAAATTAATATCCTTTTAATTGGTCTAATGGTAAATTTACACACTTGGGAATATTGTACGATAAAGACATAAAGAAGATTATTGCATTAAATTAAAAAACTATATGAAAAATGCTTTAATATTATACAAGATTGGAAGAATAAAAATCTTTCTTTTTCTTGTAGAATAGCCGCTATAAAAATGGCATATCTGCCAAGATTTAACTATTATATAAGAAATATCCCATTTTGTCTTCCTTATATTGGATTAAGAGTTTCAAACCCTATTAGATAACTATGTTATGAATGGAAAAAAATCAAGAATTAAAAGGATATTTTAACGTTTATCAATGGAGGTATATCATACCCAGACCTTAAGCGTTACCACAATGCATAATTCTTTCCCAAATAGTTAAATGGATAGATCCAATGCAACATATTCCTCGATACAAATTGAAGAGGCTAGTTCAAAAGACTGTAAACTAAGAGACTTGATTTTTCTTGAAGAATCGGCAAAAAAAGAAAAAAATCACGGATTCCTGGATTGTTAAAAAAGCTATGACATTTTGGTATAAAATGAATAAAAAATGTGAGCTAGTTCCGTATCCAAGCTTAATTATGCCAATGAAAGATTTAGAGAGAATATTACATATTTCAATCTCAAATAAATGGATTGATAATAGATAAATTGACACATTACAAAACTTTATTTAGGGACGTAATTTGCACCATTTGATCACTTTGTTAAATTGTATAATATTGATAAAAAAGATTGGCTGGAATATTTAAGATTACAATTGGCACTGAAAAATATAATCTGTATTACACAAAAGAGAGAATTAACTGTTTTTAAAAAATTGCTAGTTCAAAACAATTGAAGCATTTAATATCTAAACGCTTTGAAATTATTAGAGAACCATCCAAAAATGTAAAAAAATAAATATGAGAATTTGAGGAAAAATAATTAAAACTTCATTTTTCTATAGAAATATGGAAGAAAGCTTTTTCTATAACTGACAAACATGTTAAAAATGCAACTTTAAGAGAGGTCCAGCTTAAAATCCTAAATAGATAGTATCTCGTCCCAGAGAAAACTAGTCAATTCTCAGGAAAACTAGATAAAAATTTATGCTGGAGGGACTGTGGTCTCCTAGGCTAATTCTTGCATATATGGTGGGAATGCCCACTGATTCATACATTTTGGATGAATTGTTGGCTTGTTATTGGAAACAACAAATTACTCCGTCCTGGAATGAGATCTTAATTATACTTAAAAGGAACAGAGCATTAGAGAGAGATTTCAAAACGGCAGAGTTAATAAAACATAATATAACCAAATGGAAAATTTAGGACAATTATTGTAGCTCTGAAAATAATTAGATTAAAAGTGACAGTTTGGGAGGGAAGGAAAAAAGGGGGAAAGGAGAGAGAAGAGAAGGAAGAAAAAGAGGGGAAGGAAAGATGAAAAAAAAGGGGAAAAAAAGAGATTATTTTTTTTTGAAAAGATATAAGGGGATTTAGTGTGTAGTGGTTCAGCTTTACTGCAAGTGAAAGGAATCTTGATGTTTTATCCCGCTCCAGAGGTGCCATTGCTAAAATGTCTTTTTTTTTCTTCCTTTTGTATTAGATTTGTTTCTTACATTGGGGTTGGGAAAGGAAACAAAGAGAGAAGGTAGGGGAGAGGAAAGGGAAAGAAAAAGAGAGAATTTATAAATGAGTTTGAAAATTTTCTCAATGAACAAACTCTGTATGATACATAGTTTTGCTTATTTGTAAGAATTAATCTTCTGTATATATGTTTGTATTTGTTTCTGTATTTTTATGTGAATCTTTTTTTCTTTGTATGTTTAAAATAAAAAAACATATATATAAAAAAAATGAATAGTCTTGAAAAATGACTGTCCTTATGTGCAAATCATACAATGATTGAGGAAAATCTCCTTTGTAACCGAAGCTTTAAAAAAATATTGAAGGTAATATTTATATATTTGGTCAACGTGCCAATAGTTGCTGGACAATGGTGTCCATTTCCAATGTGCTCACTCTTAAAATGCTGCCAAAGTATTATGCAAGCTGCTATATTATCCTAGTGCCTTGTCTAGTCACCTATTATAGTTTCTGTTTGATAGGGGCTTTATCTAGGGGCCTATTTGGCTTAATTCTGACAATATTTTACGCATAAAGGAGGTCAAAGGTTTTACAAGGAGTAACCACGATTTCTACAATATTAGGAATGTTGCATATATCCCAAACTAAGTCATGGATTTAATAAATGTAAAAAATCATATGATTTATAGTAAAATCTTATTTAAAAATATATTTATTATTTCTCCTTAATCTAAGTCTTGATTATTATTTAACATATATTCATTGAAATAAATTTGATATTATCCACCTATGGATATTTTATTATTATCATATTTTGATTGTCATAAATGTCATAAATTAATATTATGCAATACTTTGATATAATCTATATCTTATATGCAGATCCTATATACATATCTAGTAGATTCTAAAACATTTTTCCATTAATATGTTGATAGTACACAAATGTAGATTTATTTAAAACAATTCAATTAATCATAAATTATTATATATGCTTATTATATAATTCTTAACTTTGAGATATTACATATAATTTAACTCAAAGCATAATATCAGTCTTATGAAATACATGATTCTCTTGAGTATTTTTTAAATAAATGGAAGAAACTTTTCCTTCATTTAAACCTTTGTTTTTTTTGGTACTTAAAAGATAAATCCATTTAGCTTCCCTTTTTAAAAGTTCAATATCTGTATCGCCTTTTCTTATTGTTTTTTCCACATGGTCAATTGCTGTGAAAATGAGAACTTTTACATCTCCTTTATGGTTAAAATTCACATGTTAGATATAGGAGTATCATATTCTTTCCTAATACTTTAAACATGTTCCAGAATACGTCGTCTAAACTCTCTACAAGTTTTACCCATGTATCTGGCTCCACATAAACATGTTATTAAGTAGATAACTCCTTCTGTTTTACATGTTAAGAGATGTTGTATCTTATAGGTCTCATTACCAGATTTTGAGGACATTTTTTTTGCTGGTTTTACATATTGACAGGCCTTGCATGAACGACATTTGAAACACCCCTTTGTATTTTGTAGCCATGTTTTATTTTTGGTTACTTCTAGATGACTTTTGGATAACTTGTTCTATAGATTTTTAGATCTTCTACTAGTAATAGCTGCATTTTGAGGTAGAAAAGGTTTTAAATCCTTATCATCAAGCAGTATGCTCAAATGCTTATTAAAAATCTTCTTGATCTCATACCATTGATTATTATTTGTGCCAATACATCTTATATTATTATCCAATTCTTTATTTTTGTCTTTGAGGAGGTTGGCTCTATTTAGATTCTTGGCCCTCTGATAAGCTCTTTTAAGGGTATTTTTTTAATACCCCTCTCCATGAAGCGAGATTGTAAATCTTGAGGTTCCCTTTCAAAGTATTGGCTATCCGTGCAATTTATTTTGAATCTAAGATATTGCCCTACAGGTATACCTTCAATTAATGCCCTAGGATGACTACTTTGGGCGTGTAGCAAGCTATTAGTTGCCGTAGGCTTTCTGTAGGCATTGGTTTTGATTGTACCACTTTTGGAAACCTGTATTTGTAGGTCAAGAAATGTAATGATATTTTCATTTACAGTATCTCAGACGTCAGGTAAAGGCCTCAATAGTTGTTATTTAGGGTTTCAATTAATTCATGTAGATGCTGTAAACTTCCATTCCACAATATCAAAATATCATTGAAGAAACAGACCTAGAACATCACATTTGTAGTATATTTACCCATATTTTCAATAAAACCACTTGTTCCTCCCACCAACCCAAATAAATGTTTGCGTACATGGGGGCACAAGCAGTGCCCATTGCTGCCCCACGTACTTGTTGGTAAACATTCTCCAGGAATACAAAATAGTTGTATGTAAGTACAAATTCCAGTAATGATTTGATACATTTGTTATGGTTTTTATACTGATTGCCCTTTTTATTTAGAAAGTATTTAACCACATTTAGACCTCTATCATGTTGTATGTTTGTATATAGTGACTCTACATCTAATGAAACAAGTAGAGTTCCTTTATCGACCTGTGTACCCTCCAATTTGGATAGTACATCTTTGGTGTCTTTAACATGAGAGGAGAGACTAGTAACAAATACTCTTGGTACTTGATCTAAATATTAAATGGAATTTTCTGTGAGCTTGTTAATACCAGAAACTATAGGTCTTCCTTGTGGTTTTAATGGATTCTTATGTATTTTGGGTATGGTATAGAAGGTTGCTATTTTAGGGGGGTTTATATCCATAAACTCATATTCTTGTTTGCTAATTACTTTATAATTAAGACCTTCATCAAGTATCTTTTTCAGATCTTCCTTAAAGTTTTCTGTAGGGTCATAACTCCCTTTTGTTGTAACAGTTTACATCACCAAGTAATCTGTAATTCTCTTGAATGTAATCCATTGTATTTTGAATGAATACATTGCCCCCTTTATCAGCAACTCTTTATTTTATTTTAATTCTTTGAGGGTCTTTTGTTCTTGTTTTGTGAGATTTGATATTTTGGATCTCTTCAAAGATCCTTAAGTCTCTTTCAGTATTTTAAACAAAGAATTCAATATTAAGGCTTATGGTTAATGGAGGGGAAAATTTACTTTTATTCTTTAGATCTGAAAATGGTCCTTTTAAGTCTATATTTTTATTTTCTGCCAATAGATTTTCCAAAATGTTAACAGTTTTATGATCATTGGCATTAAGGAAAATATTATTTTCTTTTTTGGAGAAATGTTTCTTTAAAGCAAGTTTTCTTGCGAATACTGTAGGTGTAGATCTTTAATCCATTCAAATAAATTGAATTCCTCAGTGGGTGAGAAATTCAAACCTTTTTGTAATAACGTTATGTGGTGATCAGACAATTGGAACCCAGATAGATAAAAAATGTGCAGAGAACTCAATTATTTTTCAGTCTTTTTTGAGGTTTGAATTGATTTGAGTCCTTTCTTACCTCTCCTTGTTTTGGTCTTACATCTACAAAATTAGATCTTTCTGGATTGGCAGATTCTGATGTTTGGAAGTCCTCTTTTGTTTGTTTAGGGTTTTTATATTTCTTAGTTCTCCTAAAGATGTTACCTGTTTTTAAATCATTGAGGTCCCTATGGAATTTATTTTGTTTTCTTTCCATCAGAATTCTTTGAATCATACCCATTAGTTCACTTTTTGAAAACATCTTCTGAGAGATCTTGTATTGTTGGAAAAAGGTTTATTCTCAATCATCTCGGCTCTAAATTGTTTGTTAGATAATTCTCTAAACTAGCTATTTCCCATCTGATTTGATGTTGTTTTTTTAGGTATTTTAGTTAGAAATGTTTTTTGAGAATGGGTTCATTAGTATTTGTAAAACTGATTTAGGTATATAGGATCTACATATAAGATATAGGATCTGCATATAAGTCATATATTATATCAAGGTATTGCTTAATATTAATTTATGATATACAATCAAAATATGATAATAATACCATATCCATAGGTGTATAATAGCATATGTATTTCAACAAATATATGTCAAATAATAATCAAGACTTAGATTAAAGAGAAAAAATTAATATATCTTTAAATAAGATTTTACTATAAATCATATGATTCTTTAAATGTATTAAGTCCATGACTTAGTTTGGGATATATTCAACATTCCTAATATTGTAGGAATTATGGTTACTCCTTGTAGAACCTTTGACCTCCCTTATGCACAAAATATTGTCAGAATCACTATATATTTTTTGAGTCCAATATAGTTTTATATAATAACCAACAGATTTGATAATAATAAAGAGAATTATTATAGATTTTAATTTAGAGAATTGATTGTATTAATATTTGTGTTACCATAGTAACGCCAGCCCTTAAATAGCTTGGGTAAGAGGACTGGCATAACCCTTGACAAAATATGAGAAACGTGCGTCGAGTCTTAGACGCAGGATGCCGTTGCGTATCAATGATGTCACATCTAAGAGGCTTGAGCTGAATAGGCCCCTAGATAAAGCCCCTATCACACAGACATTATAATAGGTGACTGGAGAAGGCACTAGGATAATATAGAACCTTGCATAATACTTTAACATCATTTTAAGAGATAGCACACTGGAAATGGACACCATTGTCCAGAAACTATTTGCACGCTGACCATATATATAAATATTCCCATCAATATTTTTTTAAAGCCTCTCAGATACAATGAAGATTTTTCCTCTATCATTGCATGATTTGTACATAAGGACGAACATTTTTCAAGACTATTCATTTAAGAAGCACTTTATTTAAGAAGCTGATAACCAGTATTCATATCAATCTTAGATAAAGATTGTTTTCATTATTTTTGCACAGCATTAAGCAGCTTCTGTGATACTTATGCACTTTAGCACTTGGCACTTTTTTGCACTATATAAATACTGGCACTCAGCACTTTATACATGCAGTAATATATTAAAGAGGCAATAATATGGGAACATTAAAGAGGCAGTAACATGGGAATATTATAGATTAATTTTGGTTATTCGAAAAGTCCAAAGTCTAATTTTTTCTCCAATTACTTCCTTCACTAAAACACATTTTTAACATGTGTTTTATATTATAAATTAAAACTTTATTCTCATTTGAGGTTTGATAATACTGGTGTGCCCTATAGAGGGATCTGTGTTTTCTCTATATTTTACTATATAAATTATCCTCAGGAGCACCCAGTTCTAGTATAACTGATTCCTACTATACCTGAGCCACCATATTTTTCCACAAGTTATGTTATTATTAAACCATTTAAATAATAATGATAACTTAGTAATATAAATCCATATCTATGAGTATGATTTGGACAATATTAGATGAACTTAGTACAAAGTCAGATTCCAAAGTCTACACTACATTTTTTTCAGGGTATCAGGCAAAAATTTCAGCAGAAGTTCAATGTTGGCCAATGTGTACAAATATTAGATCGGCTTATGTTCCTAGACCAGGAATGGGTGACATGTGAAGATAAATCATGGCATCATTTGGTAAGTTGTTTCCATTGTTTTTAATACCAGATCAGTTGACACTTAAAATTATCCTGTTTTCTAGAATGTTATACATTGCCAGTGGTACAATATTATACAGTGTCACTGATAGCACTAAAGCAAAAATAATACTATTCCATACATGTCTCTTAATCTTCTCGGTGCTTATAGACTGTGAAGAGATAGAAAATTGCCCCCATTCAATTGCAAGCCCGTAATTACCTTCATACAGGCCGCATGTCTGCGGGTTAGTAATTTGGTACATTTGCGGCTGTATCCAATTCACTCAAGCCCGCAATTACAGGGCTAAAACCGTAAAGAATTAACTCATACGTAGCATCTCAGGACATGATCATGATCAATTAAGCAAGCCAGTAAGTTACAATTTAGACACAGCCAATAGTAAATGAGACTGTCATCATGATTTCATCATCCAGAAATGTAGCAATCAATAAAAAACAATACATAAAAAGTGCTAGTTCATCAACCCTATTAAATTTCCTCAATGTCTAAAACCGTAGTCTGTAACATAGCCTATAAGACTTGCGGCTATTAAATTGGCCCCGTAAAGCAACCCGCCAATGATCTGCTGGTTAAGGGCGAAAAAAGGCTACGGGACGTGAAAAATTGAACTGCGCGCCCGCAAGTCCTTTGTTCTCTCAAGCCCGTTACTCCTGTGTTCCAATTTCACTTTTAAATTGCAACAAATTTCCAAAAACGCCATGACGTTCACACCCGTATAACCCGCAAATGGAGGCAAAAACATTACAGGTTTCAAATAGGACCTTTACAGACAACTTTTAAATGCTGTAAAAGACAATATAAACACACCAGTGGACATTAAAATATAGGGAGAGCATGGAAAGGCATTACAATTACTTGCACAATAATCCCCAAATAAAAATTGCATTTAAAAAATATTTTTTTTTCTCATAGGTTGTAATGGTCATGCATATGAAAAGCCATGCTGCAACATGTATAAAGTGATTAAAGACACACTATCTGATTAAGTTGCAACACAAAAAGATGAAACTGATGCCTTAATAACCCCTTTTCACTCACAGAGGCTCTAATGTAGACCCTGGAATATATATATATGATTGCATATACAGTACATCTCACTCATCACATCTACATTGGGAAAAAAATTGTGGCCAAATGAAAGATAAGTTTGGAATACATCCTAATAAATGGCTAGTTTATGAGCAACTAGTTCAAGCTTTAAGAGATTACAATAAAGGGGTAAAAAAGAACAATAATTCAAATGGATTATAAATGATTATTAAATGCTGTGACGACTGATTTCAAGATGCTTCAATATAATTTTATTAGAATTAGGAAATTAGAAAACTATGTGTATGAAAACTTGGGAAGTAGATATTAACCATGTTTTAACTTATGATAATTGGGTTAAAGCGTTTAGAGGTAAAAACAGATTTATTAAACATGCTGCTCAAAGGGAAACATACTTTAAGTTAACAAATAAATGGCATATGGTTCCAACTAGAGTCTATCAGATTTCTCATAGAGTGGAGGACAAATTATGCTCCAGGGGATGTGGTCTAATTGGTAGCCACCTTCATATATGGTGGAACTGTCCACAAATTAAGACTCTGTGGACTGAATGTTATAATTTTTTCTCTACAGCTCTGGAAAGGGATGTCTCTCCTGCTTCCTTGGAGTGGTTTATTTCATATTTTATTAGAGGAATATAAAGGAGAAGAAATACCACATTTTCAGGATATATAAGCAATCAATTGTAGCAAGCTGGAAACAAATTAACTGTCCTGCTTGGAGTGAAGTTATGCGAATAATTAGCAACTGTAGGGAACTCAAGAGACAGTTCTCTAAAATGGGACTTACACTATATGACCTCTGGGTAGAAGAGGTGGGGCTGGGGACAAGTCCAATCCTGAGCAGCCCAGCCAGATAGGACTCTGTCATTAGATGATGCTTCCTCTCCTCCCTATTGCTCCTTGCCAGGCTGCACATGAGCTCCACATGATTGGCAGAGATGCTGGCCTGGATCCCCAAAGTAAGTCCACCTGCTGCTGCATGAGGGTCAGCATTTCCACCTGCACAGTCTGGCCTGATGTGGGGGATGGAGGTCTGTGGGGCATGGCCAGGTGAGGAGGTGGGGTTGATGGAGTGGAGAGGGTCTGAGGCCTGGCTGGAGTCTGGGAAGGATCTTACGGTGGTGTGGGTGGGCCCGGTGGTAGTGGCTGCCAGGGGGGGAAAGGAGGTGGTGGCTGGCTGGTCTGGTTACCATATGTCCAGTTGGAGGGCCCTGGTGAGATTCACAGCCTTTGGAGGAGGGGGATAGTGGGGTTGAATACCAACGGGGTTGCCGAAGTTCCGGATGGTTACCCCACCACCCAAATTACATCCTTCTCCTCCAAGCCAGGGCCCTCAGATTCTCTTCATTCCTATTCCCCTTGCGCCAGTTCCTGCTGGACGGGGGCTTGCTCCTCGACTTCCTGTTCTGGTTTGCCATTAGACTAAGACCCCCTCCTGGATGCTGAAAGATAGAAAAGAAAGGTATATGTCATTAGTATGATGAATAATACATTTTTATGTGTTCATTCCTAACTATCTGACATCTAGGCTTGAACTTGGATGATTCTTCTAATTGCAACTCAGATTAGCTATCATTTGCTAGATATGATCTATTCTTTGGTTCATGGTCTTGATTGTTCTTGTCTCCTAACGCTATCTTGATTTCAGTTTTAGGCTTTAACTGCATAGGGCACACCAGTTAATGGACTCTCTATTGCTTGATTACTGTTGTTGTGCCCAGGAATGGCAGTGATTTGTCAGCTTCATAGAGTAATGATGCATTCATCTATCCCTTGTTAATTCCATAAAGCTGACATGTCCGTGTCCTTGTTGGTCATCATGTACATGTGTAGTGTGTGTGATGTGGTGGCATGTTGGTGTATGTGATAATCACCTGACATGAAGGCTGGGTCCTGCTTGGCCACTGGGCCTGAAGCTCCAGCAGTGAGCAACTGCTCAGATGGTCCCTGGTGACCCTCTCTCACTCATTATAGGTTATGCTCTTGTCCTTGTCCTTAGCCATCATCCTTTTTACCCTGGCCCTGATGTCGTCAAACCTGTGCTTAACAGACCTTACATCCTTTGGTGCTGTGCCCACCCTAGTAACCTCAGCCAATACCTCCTTCCAAGCCTGAGCCATAGGCCCTGGCTTAACTTCCCTCCCACTGCAAGAATCCTGGAGCTGCCATGGATAGCACCGAGGAGGACCACATTTTCCCAGTGCGAGTAATTGTGGGCCCTGTGCTTGCCCTTAGTTTCTTGCCCTCTCGACTGTGGACGGGGACCCTTGCCTCCCTGACCTGTTCCTGGGGCCTGACCCTTCCTCAAACTACCAGCTCCCTGTGTCTCTCTTATGTGTGCCTGATGCTTGGGCCACCCTTCCTCCACCCACCTCCTCCTCACTCCCATCTTCCTCCTCTCCCTCCTCCTCCACCTCATCTCCCTCCTCCATTTCCTCTCCCTCCTCCCTTCTCCACCTCCTCCTCTTCCTCCTCCACCTCCTCTCCCTCCTCTCCCTCCTCTCCCTCCTCCACCTCACTCCTCCCCTCCTCCTCCCCACCTCTACTCCCCATGGTCACCTCTTTCCTCTCTCTCCTCCTCACCTCTCCTCTTCTCCTCCTCCTCCCCTATCCACTCCTCTACCCTACTCTCTCCTCTGTTCATATTATCCCGACAGTTAAATAAGGATAAATAAAAGGAAGTGTAACTGTATATGTCTGATGGAAACAAATAGTGTGCTATGTGTGTTTATAAACTGTGTGTGGGAAATAAGATGGTGTGTGTGGAGGGTTGGAGTCACCTAACTATATATGTCTCTATGTGTGTTATTTAAATTATGTGCATTTCAAATATGTGTCTCAAGCCTGTAACTTATGCCATGGTCTAATTTAATAGCTCTGTAACGCAGCCATGTTTTAGACCCGTAGGCTTTGCGGGTCTCACGTTGCCACTACAGGCTTCAAATTTAATGGGGCTGCATGTGAGTGGCCTGCTATGTATTAACTCTTTGATTCCTGGGATCTATATAACACAGAAATAAAAGGTTCAAAAAATATGTTTTTAGTGCAGATTTGCAAGCTTGAGACTGTTGTGCAATTAATTCAAATGCCTTTCATTGCTTTCCCAGTTTATGAAAGTACAGTAGTGTGTTTAAATTTGCTTTTACAGTGCTACAAACAGGTGTTTAGCCCACTTGCTGGTCCTATCTAGAACTCGTGGATTTTTTTATGCATTTGCATTTACGGGTTTGAAGGAAATTGAAGGAAATTGTTGAATTGTTGTAATTAAATATGGATTTTACGTCTTTAGCACTGGTAACATTTGCAGGCTTGGAACATCAAAGGAGCAGAACAAAGTTAAATTTTTTACTACCGCAGTGATTTTGAGCCTGTAACTCGCAAATGGATTGCGAGTAGCAAAATGTAGCAAATTGAATATCAGTAACTTTTATGGGCTACATTATGGGCTCCAAGTCATGTTATCATCAAACCATTTAAATAATAAAGGGAACTTAGTAATAGAAATGCAAATCTATGAGTATGATTTGGACAATATTATGTTGACCTTAGTACACAGTCAAATTACAATGGGCCGTATTCAATTCCAAGCCTGTAACTCAATTGCAGAAAACTGAATCTCTACCAGTGAGTTGCTATTCAATTGCTCAAGGCAGCAAGTTACAGGCCCCAAAGTCAAAACCGTTAACCATGCCTTGGATCGTAGCAGTTCAGGGTGGGAACCTGATCAATTCAGCAAGCATGCAACCATCTATTTTGAATCAGCCAATAGAAAATGAGATAGTCATTAATACTGCAGGGGGTCCGATATGCGATCAGACTCGCAAAACCGCAAAATCAAGAATTATTAAAATGAATGCCAATACTGTTCTAGTCCATAGGGGTGGCCTGATATGTGTTAAGTTATTTATTCCCGAGATCGATATAACCCCGAAATTAGACATAAAAATAAAATGTTTTTCCTGCCCATTTGAGAGCTTGAGACTGTTGTGCAATTAATTCTAATGTCTTTCATTGCTTTCCCCGTTATTTACAGTGCAGTATTGTTTTTTTATATTTGCATTTACAGTGCTACGAATAGGTGTTTAACCCCCTTGCAGATCCTCCCTAGGACTCGTAGGATTTTCTCCTTCATTTGTCATTTACCGGTGTGAATACATTTGCGGGGTTGGGGAAATTGAGCAATTGAATAGGGATTTGCGATTTTAGCCTTGAAGAAGTGACAGATCAAAGGCTTTTAGAGGCTGTAAGATACAAGCTTAACCATCGCCATTTTTTCAAGCTCGTAACTCTGAAGCCTCTCCGAGCCCACAAAAAGACGCCAATTGAATTGCAAAATAGCTTGCAACCTCACTTACAGGCCTCCTGATCTCCCGAAACCTCAACTGAATGGGGCTCAATGTCTACACAACATTTTTTTTTCACAGCATAAGGTAAAAGTATAAGCAGTAGTTCAATGGTGGCCAAGATGTACAAAGAGATAAACCATAGCATCCTTTGGTTGAATACATTGTTTTCAATACCAGATCAGTTGACACTTAAAATTATTTTGTTTTCTAGAATGTTATACATTGACAGTGGTACAATATTATACAGTATCAATGGTAACATTAATGCTAAAATAATACTATTCCAGACATTTCTCTTAATCTTCTGGTGCTTATAGACTGATAAGTTGTGCATTAGATGTTTTGGGTCATAAGGAATCATTATGTATTTTACAGCATTATTCATGAAACCACATACTTGACTAATCTTCCATTTTTTGCACAATTTTGTATTCAATTTACTGCTTTTAGAATGTAAACCATGTTAAAGATTTTACAGTAAATACCCAAAATCATAAGTCCTAGCTTGCAGCGCATTACTAATATCATTAATTAAAATCTTACATTGAACTCAGTTTTGATCTATCAGGCACCTCACTAGTAACCTGACATTCTAGATTGATCTGCCCCTTCTCTCTTCACTGTAATTTATCCAGGTGACCTGCTTGCATTGTCACCAATATGGGTCTCATTAGAGACTTTATGCCAACTGTGTTTTGGTTCACACGGAGAACCAAATTATATGTATTTGGTAGTTTGTCATAAATATTAGTTGCTATGACAATATTGGCAAATATAGTTAAACAAAGAACAAAAAAAAGAACCCTAAATAATTATTTAGCACTTTAAATTGAATTAACCAACCTCTTCTTTTATTGTTATTCAAATACGCTTACCCCTGAAGGCATGGACCAGAAGAACCTGACCCTTTTGAGATTTTTTGTCATTAAAGGGATATCAGACATCCCAGAGCTACAGACTCCAATTTTCCTTCTTGTTCTTCTCATTTATCTCATAATTCTTAGTGGTAACATGACTATTCTTCTACTCATCTGCCTGGATCCTCACCTGCACACTCCCATGTACTTCTTCTTGGGCAACTTGTCCCTCCTTGACATATCATCTACCACCGTCACTCTAAAATCTACCCTTGTGACATTTATAACTGGGGATAACACAGTGTCTTTTCTTGGTTGCATGTCACAGCTGTTTATATTTTCATGCTTGGCAGCCAACGAACTATTCCTACTTACGGCGATGAGCTATGATCGATATGTGGCCATCTGTAACCCATTACATTATCCAATGATCATGAGATATAGAGTCTGTGTTCTGTTGGTCATTGTCTGTTGCTTGGCATCATTGGTTACTCTCACACCATACCTTGTACTATTATTAGGATGTTCCTGTTATGCATCCAACATAATCAACCATTTTTTCTGTGACCTAGTACCAGTTATGAAGCTCTCTTGCAGTGACACCTCTGTTTTAGAGATACTGATCCTCTCAGAAGGGACACTCATTGGACTTTTAACTCCATCTTCTCTAACATTTATCTCTTATTTTTTCATAATTGACACCATCCTGAAGATCCGTTCCAGCACTGGCAGGAGTAAAGCCTTCTACACGTGTTCCTCACACCTCACGGTCGTCCTACTTCTCTATATGACTCTCTTCTGCCAATACTTGAGACCAATTTCTGTAGACAGCTTGGAGTCTAACAAACTTTTCTCTCTCTTTAACACGGTTATTGTCCCAATGCTAAACCCTCTGATTTATAGCTTAAAAAATAAAGATGTAAAGTCAGCACTGAGGCGACAAATGAAATCATTCAAAACTATTGTTTAAAGCAGCACGGAAAGAATCATTATTACATCTGAGAGAGAAATAAATAATAAACTGCATTGAATTTATAATTGCCCTTTGGGGCTTGTCCTTTTCAATGTGCCATGTTTATCTGCCAATGAGATCTACAGGTTTAAGCTTTTGAGTGACAGATTCCTGGGAACTTTTCAAGCTCCAAAGATTGGCCATAATATAAAAATGTCATTATGTATCTGTTTAGACACAACTTCTGTGAACATATCTCTAGAAATATATAGAATCTACATTATTTTTTTTTTACCTTTTCAGTGGTTTGTTTATTATTATTGTGTTTGATTCTTAGAAGATATAATGTAATGTTTCCAATAACATTTATTTAAACATTTTCTTATTTCCTTATTTTCAAAAAATTGTCCTGTATTTATATTCCATACCAATATTGAAAGCTCTTTGAACCTATTGAGCAAGTGAATACCATATATGTATAGATTTACATTTGTGAAAAATTAAGAAAACAAACAAATAAGACCACAAAGAGATAATTCTACTTATGGAATCTAACATTTGCAAACTTAGCTCAAGAAGGTTATGTTTTGCTTTAATAAAATAAACCTATAACTAGTAGACAGATGTATTTATTATGTAAGGGACTCTCTTTTGTTTGTACATTACATAAAGAATTAGAAAAACAAAATTGAATAATTACTTTATTTAGGTTCTTCTATTGTAAATAAAGTTTTTAATAGAGGATCTAGTCTAAAATCAACTATAGATTCCTTCGTCAGCCATAAGATCATGATTAATTAACTTTGAAAGATCTAATTGAACACAGTAATCCAAATTAGTCACTGTTTGAGGATGCAAGCTTTATTAGAGGAAAGTTCTGCTGATTAAAAGTTTATTATATTTATATATCCATAATTAAACTCAGTAATTATTATGGAAAATTAGTTATAGAAGATGTAATTTCTTATTATGACTTTTTTAAATTCAAAATTGTATCCTATTGGGGGAGATTGTCTCTTTCTCAGTTTGTTCAATCCAATAACACTGTCCAAACAAGACTCCATGTTATCTTTCATAACCCAAGAATCTCTTATCTACTTTTAGGATTTCTCCTTCATTTGCCATTTAGAGGTGTGGAAACCTTTGCTGGCTTGGGGAAATTGAGCAATTGAATAGTGATTTGCGATTTTATCCTTGAAAAAGTGACAGATCTTTCATAACCCAAGAATCTCTTATCTACTTTTAACTTACCTTTCTTTGTTCTTCTGTACTCTCTCAACAACAACCATAAAAGTGCAAGATATTGTTGATTACTATAATAAAAACTATCTAATAAAAAATTACCCCACTGCATACCATGATGACTCTACTTCCTTGCACTTTTAAAACTACTGACATTGCTGTTCCACCTCATAGATTGTCATTTAACCAGTTCCTACCACATTTTTTTTTCTGTACTGATGCAAATCATCTCCCGATGTTATGAGTTTTGTGAAACCTATTGTTTCATACCCATCAATTACAGCAATTCAGAAGAAGACATTTAATGTTCCAATCTCTCCCTTCATCTTTTGCCCCATGCCTTTCCTCACTTTAGACTCCAAAATGACCAACAAACATATAATAAGCCTCAATTGAATTATTTTCTGAATCCATCTCTCTAAACTTATACTTCCAGCCTTAACACTTCATTAATACAGTAACAGTCTAGTAAATTCCAAAACAAATGACTATTTCTCCCTTTTGGACAACTTACTCCACTTCTCTTATCGTAGTGCTGGTTGAGATCCTACCTCTAACCATTTCTTTAATGTCTACTGTGGTAACTTTTCCAAGTCATTACCACTTGTGGCTGGGGTACCAAAAACTATCAGTTTATATGCTCTCCTTTTCTCCTTTAACAAAGGTAGAAGTTTATTTTGGTTAAATATCAGGATTATGCTGGTGACTTTTTTTTCAGACAAATTGGAGAAATATTTAATCTTCTTTCTCATTTTCCTAGTTTCTCTCCTCGTTCTTGGTGGTAAACTGACCACCCTTCTACTTTTCAGTCATGACTCTGATGACCATACCTACATGTACTTTTTCCTGGGGAACCTATTTCACATTGCCACACCACACCAAACCCTAGCCACACCACACAAAATATTCCATAACTTTGTATCATGCATTAACAGATTATTGTTATTTGTTTGTATTACACAACTGTTTATAATTTTATCCAAGACTAGTGCTGGGACGTTTATAGTGGTGACCATGAGTTATGAACATTCTGTAGAGAGCAGTAACTTGTTTCATTATACTCTGGTAATGAGCCATATCACTAATGGCCACTATCTGTTGGCTATGTTAGAGATCTCACCTTATCCTTTCGTCTATTCAGGAATATCCTGATACAGATCCTTCTTTACTATGACATTGAGTCTCTAATGAATCTCTCCTGCAGGACACCATTGCCTTGGCGAAGGAGTTCTATTGTAGACCCATTCCAGCTTTAGGAGACTTTCAGCCAACTGCCCATGCTCCTCGCTAATCTCTAATCTCTTAGAGATTTAAAAATATAGATTGAAGCAACAGCTGAAATGTTATTAAGTTAGAGTTTGAAGGGGCACTGAAGTCACCATATGTGTTTTGCACCCTCAGAGGGTATATAAGCGTGTGTAAAAGTTGTTTATATTTTTATAAATGATCAAATATTGACTTTGGTATTGGTATTTTTAGTTTTAGCTTGCATAGACCCTGAAACTCACAGACAGAATTAGATAGATAATTCAGGCTATTAACATAATAACATGAATAGACTTTAGGTTCAAATCCTACGTCTTTACTTTTCCTTAAATAATTATTTAGTTTTAATGATTATATTAAAGCATTGCAAGATTATATATAATAATTAATTACATTTATGAGCAAATACATTATTTTATAGATAATTGCTTATATATATCGAGATAATATTATACATACTGTAGATAATACTTTCACAATGTATTTAAATGAAATACCTGGATTTAATATTTTTTTTTATTTTTTATTATGTAAATATTATTAAGATTTTAATTTATATGGTTAGTGTCTGATATTTTAAGTTTTATTTTAATGCAAAACAAGATTTTTTATGGTATTATTTTTGAAAACAAAAGAAAAAAAGGAAAACACTTATTTAGTCTTTAACTATAGTTATTAATGTTATACACTAAGGAAAATATACAATTATCTGTTTATGTTACATATAGTTAGCTGTAGTTTAATTTTAAAATGATCTAATAAATAACATATTATGAAACAAGAGAAGAGTAATAGAGAGATAAAATATTATCCATTGCAGAAAGACTCCAACATCATACCTTGTTCTCCAAATGGATGCATCAGAAGTTGACCTTGAGATGGATAAAACATTTTTTACAATCTTCTGTTCGTCCCAAAGAAGATTTAAACTATTTTAGTGGTATTGAAGGGATAGATGGGTTTGATAAGTTGGAAAAATGTTGTGGTGAAAACCTCAAACTGTTGCTTTGGAATCAACATGGAAAGGCCACTGTCCATTTTATGGAAAGTGCTCAGTTTTTCTTTCCATTTTGGCAAGTATTGTCTCATATGAAATGCAGCCCCATTAAAACTGGGGCTGTAGTGGCATCAGCAAGCTTGCAATGCCTAGGGGGTTAAATTTGGCTGCATAACAGAGCTATTAAATTAGAATGGAGTGAGTTACGAGCTTGAGATGCAAGCGCGTAAATACTTTCCGCACACGCAAGCTGTAAAGGGACTGGACGAAAAGCAATCAACAGTCAGAACCAATTACAGTATAATTGGCCTCTCAGACAGAAAAAAGCGGTTTAGCCGAATATGATTGACAGGGGGAGATTATAAAGTTGTGTTCCATATGCCCATGCATTGACTGTGTTGTATTTTCTTTCAAAGTAGCAGACAGGTCCTGGAGTTGGTGGTCAGGTTCAATTTGAGAAAGATTAGAAGAGTTTGGAAAGAGCTAGTTTGCAGTTTTACTCATTTATATTCTATTTAATACAATTTTACACTTAATACTTGCATACACATATTTACAGATTACACATATTTGCAATACACATAATTTAAGGAACACACTTTTTTTTCATCAGACATATACAGTTACACTTCCTTTTATTATCCTTAGTTTACTTTTGGGATATTATGGAGGGAGAAGAGAGGAGGGGAGAGGTGGGGAGGAGGAGAAGATGAGAGGTGAGGAGGAGAGAGAGGTGGCAATGGGAGAAGAGTTGGGGAGGAGGATGTGAGAGTGAGGTGGAGGAGGGAGAGGAGGTGGAGGAGATGGAAAATGGAGAGTATGTGGAGGAGGGAGAGGAGGAGGAAGAGCAGGTAGAGGAGATGGAGGAAGAATAGGAGAAGGAGGAAGGAGAGGAGGGAGAGGAGAATGAGAGGGCAGAGAGGAGGAGGGAGAGGAGGGAAAAGAGTAGGAGGATGGGAGTTCATGGGAGGAGGTGGGTGGTGGCAGGGCGGCCCGAAAATCAGGCACACATAGGAGAGGGACAGAACGGAAGAAGCCTGATCCCAGTGGGGGTGGTAGTTCAGGGAAGGGACAGTCCCCAGGTACAGCTCAGGGAAGCAAGGGTCACCATTCACAGTTGAGAGGGCAAGAGGCCAAGGGCAAGCACAGGGCCCTCAATTATATTCACCAGGAGAATGTGGTCCTCCTCTGTGCTATCCATGGCTGCCTCATGATTCTTGCAGGGGGAGGGGAAGTTAAGTCAGGGCCTAGGGCTCAGGCTTGGAAGGAGGCAGTGGCTGAAGTTACTGCAGTAGGCACAGCACCAAGGAATGGGAGGTCTGTCAAGCACAGGTTCAATGACATTAGGGCCAATGTGAGGAGAATGATGGCTAACGAGGACAAGGACCAGAGCGTGAGTGGGAGAGGATCGCTTCTGAGACCATTGCCAACTGCTGGAACTTCAGGCCTGGTGTTCCAGCAGGACCCAGCCTCCATGTCAAGTAAATATCACATGCACCAACATGCCACCATATGTGCATCACACACACTACACATGTACATGATGACCAACAAGGACAATGACATTTCAGCTCCATGGAATTAACAAGGGATAGATGGATGCTTTATTAAATCTATGAAGCTGACAAATCACTGTCATTCCTTGGCACAACAACAGTAATCAAGCATTAGAGAGTCCATTTATTGGTGTGCCCACTGCAGCCTATACAGTTACAGAATGCCATCGGGATCAAGGGATAGTGTTAGGAGCCAGGAACGATCAAGACGATGAACCAAAGAATAGATCATATCTAGCAAATTATAGCTTATCTGATTTGCAATTAGGGGAATCATCCGGATTCAAGCCTAGATGTCAGATAGTTATGAATGAACACATAACACTGCGACCAGACAAGCCAGACAAATGACCAGACAAGCCAGCCACCAACTTCTTCCCACCACAGCAGTGCGCTGGCCTGGCCACCACCATATTACATTTTGTATCTGTTTTTGTATTAACCCTGTCTGGGACAAAGTGCTTTTTATTTTTGGTAATATGTTTTTATTTTATGTGATGTATTTTTTTTATTTTGTGTTCCATGCAAGGTGGGAATTTTGCATTTTTAATGCAGCTTGGGACTAGATCGGGACCCACTCTGCAAAGGGTAATATGGGGACACTGCGGGAGTCCCAATAAGGACCCTCAGCATAGGGGGGGTTGATTTTAGGTGCCGTGGCTGTACTTGAAGAACCCCAGCGTCAGGGGTTGACAGTTTAACTGCTGCAGGGGTCCCGATCGAAACCTCGGCAGCAAGGGTTAATATTGGGAGCCTGCGGATGTCCCAATCGGGACCCCTGCATCATGGGGATTTGAGGGAGCAGGGGGGAGCTTTAGGGACCGGAGGGAAGTTTGAGGGGCTGGAGCGGGGGCCGCTTCTGCTGCTCCCGCAGTCATCGTAAGGGCTTTTAGAGCCTTTGCGAGTCCCCCCAGCACTCGTTGGACTTTGGCCTCCATTTGCGTGTTACGGTCTAGCTCGCAAATCGTCTGTGGGGAGGTTTATGAGGCTAATTTAATAGCCTTCAGTCCTACTTATTTAGATAAAGGCTATGTTTTAAAAAGTAGCCCGAATTTAATGAGCCTGCTAATTTGTATGTTTAGTTATTTTTTTCTCTTTTTTTGTTTTAGGTACAATTTAGGTCCAAGAAGGCATCTTCTGCATCTGCATTGTGAAGGAAATGTATGAGGTGTAAGGTTTTCTAGTGCCTCTCAGGTAGACATTCCATCAATGACAGCCCCCCCCCCCTTAACATGTAGCTACCACAATCATATAGCCAGATATCTCATAAATGATTGTTGTTAGTTTCAATGTAGACTAATACCGCTATGGACTTGCAAAGTCTCACAATGGCATGTTAATGGCAGCCAGCATTAATATATGCACTAGTAAAGTATTTGATCCTGACCTCAATATCAGTCTGATGTAAGTGACAGTGAATCTGGCTGCTGACCTTTGTGTCCTCTCCTTATTACTGGGTATTTTCCCATATTACTGAATATACAGGGACCAAGCTAATAGTTAGTAATGCTTGCAGATGGGAATCAAGTGAGTTGGTATATTGGTACAGTTACAGTATTTAACACTGTACTGTACATGCATTTAATTCGTTTTTTTTATCCTCCTCCACCTTTTTTAAGTTGACCACTTTTTTTCCGATTTTTTGTTTTGTCACCACACTGTATGTGTGAAACTGGATTGGATTACACAGTCCAGATTTTGAATCATCTTTTTCATTAAGCAGATATAGACAAGTTGTAAGTGCTATGAACAGTAATGGTTTCTTCAAATAAATGGAGTGATTTCTGATGATCCTTTTATTCATCAGATTTCGGTTGCAGTGGTGTAGTGACCACATGTGACCCTGGTATGTGCTATGCAACATGCTTATTCTAGACTATGACATTACCCCTTTTAGGTATGCCCTTTTTCCCCAAGAGCCTCTTGCTCTCCTGGGATCCACCCACACCACACCCATGTTATTAATGCACAGTCTTGATCATTTCTGATTGTACTCTGTGTATGAAATAAAGCTTTGTTATAACATTCTAACCGTGTCAGTGTGTTTTCAATGGTTGGGGTTATGGGACATCCAAATACATCACAGTATAGTGATACACATATTGTCACATTCCTATAGATGTAAACTAATGAGCCCTAGTTACTGTGCAATAGATCAATACATATAACAATATTAATGGTAATAATAGCATTAGATATCATATAATACTGTATATCATATATAATAATAATAATAATAATAAATGGTTAATGCACATGCAAAGTCCAATTTGTGATACGGTGGAGTATCAACATTCCCCCTGAAGGCCTGATAACAATATTATAGGTGATACTGGAGTGGCTTGCCAGTTCCTTCTCTAGTTGACTGTGATTTGTCTGACCTCTCTGCTATGACGTGCCCACCTAGAGTGACTCTACATGGTATAGCTCACAGCTTCATTTAAGTACACAAGCCCCTTCAGCACCACTACTTAGCAATGCTTAAGGAGACCAGGGGAACATACACCACACTAATCTATTCTAAGCCATCAGGAGGGGCCCCAAACACACATGGAGTCTGTGCAGAGGCACGTGGAGCAACAGCCAACTCACATCCATCAGGTTTATTCTCCACTAGGCCCATCCTGGAAAGTGGCTATGTGCCAAGATGTATAGTCATTCCCATTTGGTGACCTCCCGTTATGTGTTGGTATTCATCAATTTACATTAGTGTGGTGTATGTTCTTTACATTAGTGTGGTGTAGGACCCCTTGTGGACTGCTAAGTGGTGGTGGTGAAGGGGCTTGTGTACCTGACCGAACCTGTGATCTATACCATGTAGGGCCACTGAAGGTGGGCAGGTGATAGCAGAGAGGTCAGACAACTCACAGTTCACTAGAGAAGGAACTGGCAACCCACTCCAGTATATTTAGCTTGCAAACCTTGCAGAACAGCACAGGCAGAGACCTAGCTACAGTCCACAGGGTCACAGAGAGTTGGGCACTACTGAAGGACTGAACAATAGTGATGTCGCGAACATCACATTTTCGGTTCGCGAACAGCGGACTCGAACTTCCATCAAATGTTCGCGAAGGGCGAACATCGGCGAACCCCATAGACTTCAATGGGCAGGCGAATTTTAAAACCCACAGGGACTCTTTATGGCCACAATAGTGATGGGAAAGTTGTTTCAAGGGGACTAACACCTGGACTGTGGCATGCTGGAGGGGGATCCATGGCAAAACTCCCACGGAAAATTACATAGTTGATGCTACATAGTTGATGCAGAGTCTGGTTTTAAGCCATAAAGGGCATAAATCACCTAACATTCCTAAATTGTTTGGAATAACATGCTTTAAAACATCAGGTATGATGTTGTATCGATCAGGTAGTGTAAGGGTTACAACCGCTTCACAGTAACAGACCAATCTCCCCGTTTAATGCACCGCAAACAACCGCAAACAGTCCCTTTGCACAACCGCAAACTCCCAATTTGCACAAGGTTGGATACCAAGCTAGCCATGTCCCGTTCCTTGTCCTCACTGATGTCATTGAAGGTCTCTTCCTCCACCCAGCCACCAAGGGTCCCCGAAAGGTGACAACAAGCCCCCTGGGACGCCTGCTGTGTTTGGTCTTCCACCTCCTCAAAGCCACCTTCCTCCTCTGACTCCTCTTCTTCAGACTCCCAGAGTCTGGGGGCTTCCACTGCCCAGCATGGAAGATTATACACAGGTCAGAGTCTGGGGGCTTCCACTGCACAGCATGGAAGATTATACACAGGTCAGAGTCTGGGGGCTTCCACTGCACAGCATGGAAGATTATACACAAGTCAGAGTCTGGGGGCTTCCACTACACAGCATGGAAGATTATACACAGGTCAGAGTCTGGGGGCTTCCACTGCCCAGCATGGAAGATTATACGCGTTGCCTCTGTCTGCATTATTATAAGGTGTGTACAGTTAAGTAGTACTATTCCTATCGGTTTAATCCCTGTTACGTCCACTATCAGGGGACGTGTATATGGCATGGATTTTTGGCAGCGGGAGATGGAAAAAGATGCTTTTTCGGTCCTCCCACTTCAAATTTGGGGCACTACGCATGCAATCTAAGGTGCCACCAGATATGAGTGTCACTGTGCACGTGGCAAAAGTTGGAGAGTAGATGCAAATAGGCTTCACACACACGCCTGTAGGCAGGCAACTGATATTCAATCGATTACAGTCAAAAAGTGTTGTTTTATGTCACTGAGCACAATATAAGCTGTGTGCCTGACACAGGCAGGCAACTGAAATTAGATTACAGGAAAAAATGGTTGTTTATATATATAAGCACAATATAAGCTGTTAGGTGTTAGCCTGTCACACACACACACGCTGGCAGGCAGGCATAGATTACACAAAAAAAAAAAAATATATAAATAATATAAATGATGTTCAAAGTTTCCTCAATGATAAAGTATAGGGGGCGAACCGAAAAGCGCATGTGTTCGCCGTTCGCGAATAGTTCTCCGACGAACTGTTCGGGACATCACTACTGAACAACAAATAATAAAATCTTCCCTGGGTACTTGATAAATGTGATGTGACATATGGCCACTATTTGTTTTTCCAATGTAGATGTGATGAGCGAGATGCATATGCAATCATATATATACTCCAGGGTCAACATTAGAGCCTCTGTGAATGAGAGAGGGTTAATAAGGCATCAGTTTCATGTTTTGATGTTGCTATTTAATCAGGTAGAGTGTCTTTAATTGCTTTGTGCATGTGGCAGCATGGCTTTTCATATTGGCATATGCATGACCATTCCAACATATGATAAAATAATAATTATTTAAATGCCTATTTTTTTAATTTGAGTATTGTTGTGCAATGAATTGTAATGTATTTCATTGCGTTCCCCATAGTTAGTCCAGTGCTGTGTTTATATTATCTTTTACAGTATTGAGATACTGTCTGTATACCCTTTGCGGGTCCTATTTGGAGTCCGTAATATTTTTGCCTCCATTTGCGGTTTATGGGATTGAACGCCAGTGCGTCCTTGGGAATCCATAGCAATTTAATAGTGAATTGCGAATTGCGAATGTAACTTTTACAGGCTTGACAGATCAAAGGCATTGCAGCAACGGGGTTCAGATTTTAACAGCCTGTAGGGTTTTTCCACCTGTAACCCGCACATCATCCAAATACATCACAGTATAGTGATACACATATTGTCACATTCCTATAGATGTAAACTAATGAGCCCTAGTTACTGTGCAATAGATCAATACATATAACAATATTAATGGTAATAATAGCATTAGATATCATATAATACTGTATATCATATATAATAATAATAATAATAATAATAATAATAATAATAATAATAATAATAATAATAAATGGTTAATGCACATGCAAAGTCAAATTTGTGATACGGTGGAGTATCAACATTCCCCCTGAAGGTCTGATAACAATATTATAGGTGATACTGGAGTGGCTTGCCAGTTCCTTCTCTAGTTGACTGTGATTTGTCTGACCTCTCTGCTATGACGTGCCCACCTAGAGTGACTCTACATGGTATAGCTCACAGCTTCATTTAAGTACACAAGCCCCTTCAGCACCACTACTTAGCAATGCTTAAGGAGACCAGGGGAACATACACCACACTAATCTATTCTAAGCCATCAGGAGGGGCCCCAAACACACATGGAGTCTGTGCAGAGGCACTTGGAGCAACAGCCAACTCACATCCATCAGGTTTATTCTCCACTAGGCCCATCCTAGAAAGTGGCTATGTGCCAAGATGTATAGTCATTCCCATTTGGTGACCTCCCGTTATGTGTTGGTATTCATCAATTTACATTAGTGTGGTGTATGTTCTTTACATTAGTGTGGTGTAGGACCCCTTGTGGACTGCTAAGTGGTGGTGGTGAAGGGGCTTGTGTACCTGACCGAACCTGTGATCTATACCATGTAGGGCCACTGAAGGTGGGCAGGTGATAGCAGAGAGGTCAGACAACTCACAGTTCACTAGAGAAGGAACTGGCAACCCACTCCAGTATATTTAGCTTGCAAACCTTGCAGAACAGCACAGGCAGAGACCTAGCTACAGTCCACAGGGTCACAGAGAGTTGGGCACTACTGAAGGACTGAACAATAGTGATGTCGCGAACATCACATTTTCGGTTCGCGAACAGCGGACTCGAACTTCCATCAAATGTTCGCGAACGGGCGAACATCGGCGAACCCCATAGACTTCAATGGGCAGGCGAATTTCAAAACCCACAGGGACTCTTTATGGCCACAATAGTGATGGGAAAGTTGTTTCAAGGGGACTAACACCTGGACTGTGGCATGCTAGAGGGGGATCCATGGCAAAACTCCCACGGAAAATTACATAGTTGATGCTACATAGTTGATGCAGAGTCTGGTTTTAAGCCATAAAGGGCATAAATCACCTAACATTCCTAAATTGTTTGGAATAACATGCTTTAAAACATTAGGTATGATGTTGTATCGATCAGGTAGTGTAAGGGTTACAACCGCTTCACAGTAACAGACCAATCTCCCCGTTTAATGCACCGCAAACAACCGCAAACAGTCCCTTTGCACAACCGCAAACTCCCAATTTGCACAAGGTTGGATACCAAGCTAGCCATGTCCCGTTCCTTGTCCTCACTGATGTCATTGAAGGTCTCTTCCTCCACCCAGCCACCAAGGGTCCCCGAAAGGTGACAACAAACCCCCTGGGACGCCTGCTGTGTTTGGTCTTCCACCTCCTCAAAGCCACCTTCCTCCTCTGACTCCTCTTCTTCAGACTCCCAGAGTCTGGGGGCTTCCACTGCCCAGCATGGAAGATTATACACAGGTCAGAGTCTGGGGGCTTCCACTGCACAGCATGGAAGATTATACACAGGTCAGAGTCTGGGGGCTTCCACTGCACAGCATGGAAGATTATACACAGGTCAGAGTCTGGGGGCTTCCACTGCACAGCATGGAAGATTATACACAGGTCAGAGTCTGGGGGCTTCCACTGCCCAGCATGGAAGATTATACGCGTTGCCTCTGTCTGCATTATTATAAGGTGTGTACAGTTAAGTAGTACTATTCCTATCGGTTTAATCCCTGTTACGTCCACTATCAGGGGACGTGTATATGGCATGGATTTTTGGCAGCGGGAGATGGAAAAAGATGCTTGGTCGGTCCTCCCACTTCAAATTTGGGGCACTACGCATGCAATCTAAGGTGCCACCAGATATGAGTGTCACTGTGCACTGGCAAAAGTTGGCAGAGTAGATGCAATAGGCTTCACACACACGCCTGTAGGCAGGCAATTGCTATTAAATCTATTACAGTCAAAAAAGTGTTGTTTTATGTCACTGAGCACAATATAAGCTGTGTGCCTGACACAGGCAGGCAACTGAAATTAGATTACAGGAAAAAATGGTTGTTTATATATATAAGCACAATATAAGCTGTTAGGTGTTAGCCTATCACACACACACACGCTGGCAGGCAGGCATAGATTACACACAAAAAAAAAATATATAAATAATATAAATGATGTTCAAAGTTTCCTCAATGATAAAGTATAGGGGGCGAACCGAAAAGCGCATGTGTTCGCCGTTCGCGAATAGTTCTCCGACGAACTGTTCGGGACATCATTACTGAACAACAAATAATAAAATCTTCCCTGGGTACTTGATAAATGTGATGTGACATATGGCCACTATTTGTTTTTCCAATGTAGATGTGATGAGCGAGATGCATATGCAATCATATATATACTCCAGGGTCAACATTAGAGCCTCTGTGAATGAGAGAGGGTTAATAAGGCATCAGTTTCATGTTTTGATGTTGCTATTTAATCAGGTAGAGTGTCTTTAATTGCTTTGTGCATGTGGCAGCATGGCTTTTCATATTGGCATATGCATGACCATTCCAACATATGATGAAATAATAATTATTTAAATGCCTATTTTTTTAATTTGAGTATTGTTGTGCAATGAATTGTAATGTATTTCATTGCGTTCCCCATAGTTAGTCCAGTGCTGTGTTTATATTATCTTTTACAGTATTGAGATACTGTCTGTATACCCTTTGCGGGTCCTATTTGGAGTCCGTAATATTTTTGCCTCCATTTGCGGTTTATGGGATTGAACGCCAGTGCGTCCTTGGGAATCCATAGCAATTTAATAGTGAATTGCGAATTGCGAATGTAACTTTTACAGGCTTGACAGATCAAAGGCTTTTCAGCAACGGGGTTCAGATTTTAACAGCCTGTAGGGTTTTTCCACCTGTAACCCGCATATCATTTGCAGGTAGCTTTACGAGGCCAATTAAATACCCGTAAGTCTAGCAGGCTTCATTACGGGCTACAGGTTTTCACGTTAGTGTAATTTAATTGAGATGTAGGGGTATCTGATATTGAAAGGGATTTTGGAGTGCTTATGGACAACCACCTAGGTAATAGTTCTCAAAGCCAAGCAGCAGCTGCAAAGGCACATAAACTATTAGCATGTATTAAGAAGGGTATAGAAGCAAGGGAGGCAAATATAATTCTACCACTACACAAATCCCTAGTACGCCCTCATTTGGAATATGGAGTACAATTTTGGGCACCACTTTATTAAAAGGACATTTTAGAGCTGGAAAAGGTACAGAGAACAGCATCAAAACTAACAAGGGGAATGGAGGGGCTAAGTTATGAAGAAGGACTAACCTAATTAAGCTTATTTTCTCTAGAAAAAAGGCTTCTAAGAGGAGATATGAGTACCCTATGTAAATACATCCAGGGTCAGTATAAGGCTTTGTCACTTTTTGTGCCAAGAGGTTTCGAGGACATCCTTTGAGGTTAGAAGTAAAAATGATTCCACCTCAAAGAAAGAAAAGGGTTCTACGCAATAAGGATGGTTAATCTGTGGAATTCTATACCAAGGGAGGTGATGACAGCAAATTCAATAGATAACTTTAAAAAGAGATTGAATATATTTTTAAATAAAAAGGGCATTCAGGGTTATCCTGGTAAATTAGAGATGGAGTATTGATCCAGGGATGAATCCGATCGCCAGTATCTAGGGTCAGGAAGGAATTTTATATTTTTTTCCCCTTTTTGAGAAAATTGGCAAAGTTTCACTTGTTTTTTTTTCTTTGTTTGCCTTCCTCTGGATTAATTAACAACTAATAATTAATTCCACATATTGCAGATCAGAGGAGATCTAAAAAGATTGAACTTGATGGACTAAAAGTATTTTTTCATCCTCAATTACTATGTAACTATGTATTATTTTCATTAAATTTAATATTATTTATTTATAAAATACTTACATACTACAAAGTGCTAAGTACTTGGAGAAAATGGAAAGAACAACAAGACAAAATAATGTACACTGGAATATAATTAATTGATGGTCCTGGTCTCTCAATAATTTACATCCTGAGTGGGTGTAGATCAGGCGTAGACAATATTGGTTCTGAATATCAGCATTTCCCTGACAAATAAAGGTGAGGAAATCAGAATATCAGAGGCAGTGAGTAACAGTGAAACACAGAAATTCAGGACCAGAGTTGCCTATCCCTGGTATATTAGATGCAGGAGACAAAATTGGAATAGCTTCATGCTGATCTGGTCAAGTTTTAGGGTCAATAAAAAGAAGGCATTTGCTGTATCTTCTAAGAAACATTTTTAGAGGACATTAAATATCATGGTTATAAGCTTCTCTAAATAGAGTGTTGTAAACTGTGAAGGATGGATGATGGTCTTATTAGAGTTAGGTAGAGAATAAGGTATTTTAATTAAGACTATGATGAGATAATGATGGGTGATGAGGTAATGATGGGTAAAGTAGAGGTGTGGATATTTTAGAAGCCTTTTCTATTCTATTAAAATTGTCATAACCCATGTTATTGGTTTCGCATATATGGGATTGCTTGGTATTTTGGGGCTGGACCACACTAGTGAGTGGGACCAGTCTGATATGCTACAGGATATTTTTGTCAATGAAGGGCACAAGTGAGCTAAAAGAGGTTGTTCTCAGAGTGGGTTATATTGTCCATAGAACTAACCTATTAAGGTTAGTTCGTTCTCTGATTGAGCATCTCTCATTGTGTTGTTTTATGCAAATTATCCTTAGGGAAGAGGTATAGGGGACTCCAGATGTGGACTCCTTGCTCACCTTGCCTTAGGGAGATAACAGCTACACCTTACTGACGAGGCCCAATGAAGGCCGAAACGTATGTCTGGGGTTTTCTGCTTCTCCTGTTCAGAGAAGAATTGCCTCGTATTTCGGGGCTGGATCACTCTTGTGAGTGAAACAGGGTTGATATACTACTGGATATTTCTCCCTGTGAAGGGCACAAGAGAGCTAAAAAAGGTTGCTCTCTGGGTAGGTAACCAGACCTATAGAAAAAACCTCACTAAGGTATTGTTTGTTCTCAGATTCAGTGACTTTGTTGTTGCTTATATATAAATATGTATTTATGGCTTTAGTATTAAGAAACACATATTTTTTTATATACATATGCACATATGCATTCCCAGGTTTATATCTATATAAAAATGACGGTCAATAAAACTGTAAGGTTGGGATTGCTGTATGACACACAATGTGAGTCTCAGACACTCTTAACCTTTTTGTTATCTACAAAGAAGTACAAAAATTATAATATTTTTTTAACATTTAACTTGTATTTTCACAACTGTTAAACCATATTAAGCTTTTTAATAGTCATGTATGCAGTAATAATATAACAATACAGGTTTCTAACATGCAACTTATATTGGAAACAGTGGTGAACTAATTATTTTTAAAAATACTAACATTTTTAATTCTAAGCTATGTATGAGTAACATAGCAATAGGTCAACTTTGTATGAATGAGTATTTTAAATCATTACAGAATGCTTCTTAACATGCAACTTATAGTTGAATTACTGGTAAACTACATAAGTATTGAACCAAGAGGAGGGCAAACAGTAAAACCCCCCATTGAAACTTAGCCAATTATATCAAAAGGGGGGGGGATTAATTCCTTCCTGACCCCAGTAGTTGGTGATTGGATTACTCCCTGGATGAATCCTGTCTATTTAATTATACATTTAAATTGTTAACAAATGATTATGCTGCTACTGACATAAACCCTAATAAGATCCAAGAACACAGCTTTAGAAACCTTGTAAAATGCAATGTTAACAATGCAAACATTAATGGAAGCTAATAAAATTTAAAGTAAATTGTAAAAAAATTCAGTGATCTTGAATCCAGAGAAAGGCAAACCAAAAAAAATCAGTGAAACTTGGTCAATTATTTCAAAGTTGTGAAAAAAATTAATTCCTTCCTGACCCCATTAACTGGCGATCGGATTACTCACTGGATCAATACTGTCTATGGCCCTCATTCAATTGCAATTTGCCCAATTGAATAGGGCCCTAAATAAGCACATAACATATATTTTTTAAAGAAGTTTTTAGTTAGCAAATATCTATCCAAAAGAAAGGTTTTCACTAACTAAAAACTTCTTTAATAAAAATATGCTAAGTGCTTCTTTAGGGCCCTATTCAATTGCCCACATCGCTATTGAATGAGGCCCTATGTAATTAAACATGTAAATTTAAGAAGAAATGGTAATTTCTGCATGTATAAAAGGATTTTTTAAATCATGCACAATTAATCTGGTCCCATTACAAAGTTTTTTGGGATTCATATTTCTCAGTAGCATGACAATTGCCCATTTTTTAAGTTGCAAAACATATGGCTGCATTCCAGAGGGAGTTAAAGAATTGATACATTCAATAGAAAAGTTGGATTCACTGTCTTGGTCATCAGCCACAACTGAATCTGCACTATAGTACAATGTTGTTGGTGCATTAATGAATTTTAAAATTTCATTATTCAGATTGAAGGCATCTATATTTTTTGATGTTAATATCACTTTGTTTGCAATGTCTGAGTAATCGTCCATATTGTTTGTATTCAGAAATATTGCCAATACTAGTGATTCTTTGCAAGTCATTTGTGGTGTAATTTCTATGGTGTCATCAGGTAGATTATATATTTGTGGATGTTTTTCTTCACCAATTTGAATTAGCCAATTATTGAATTAATTTTGGCCTTCAGATCTCATATTTGTTTCAAATTTTAGGTGAGTAAATATTTCCACACTTTACTTGTCTTTATACATGTTTCGACAATGTCAGTCCTATTTCCATGTGGCACAAAATCTCCTTCTAACAGCATCACCTTTCCACCAAATGGCAAATCATTATCCATAACTTCTTTTAATAATCAATCAATACATTGCAGGGCATGACAGGACATCATTGTAGCCTCATTTATTATAAACAATTTGTTTTTTTTTGTTTTTTTTGGCTTGTAATGAATTCATACAGATATCCGACACTGATGTTTCTAAAATTGGAACTGGCAGTTTAATTCCACTATGCACAGTTCTGCCACCTTCTAACAAAAGTGCAGCCATTCCAGTTGTTGCAAATGGCAGTGCTATTTGACCCTGTGCTCGAATGTAACTCATCAAACAATTGTATAGATACATTTTTCCTGATCCAATAGGGCCATCTAATTGTAATGTATTTAACGTTGCAAGTTTTTCTTGTGTTTTTTTGTTGTTGAAGCTCAGTGTCATAGTCATCAAAGTGGATTTCATCTATAAATCCTGGATCAGGCAAATTAAGACTTGCACAATTTAATCCATGAGCAAGAAATATTTCTTGAATTTCCATTAATGCTCTTAATAGTGCAATGGGCTCATTGTAACGTTCCAAATAGTCTTCACACATATTTAATTTAAATGCTTCCCACAAAGCTAATGCATCAGGTACATTGCAAAATATGTAAATTAATGTAAATTGTTCTCTCACTTGCTTTGGCATGTGACATAGTGCTGCTTCTTCCAAACACCTCTCCCATTCGGTATCATCTGCTATGAAGTTTTGATGTCTTGCAGCTAATTGGAAAGTATAATAAACTATGTCATTTACAATGAACATGTAAAAGAAGAAATCTTAAACTGAAAAGTTCAATGTCTCTTGTACTGACGGTATAAATACTTGGGATAATTTTATGATTACCGTATATACTCGAGTATAAGCCGAGTTTTTCAGCCCTTTTTTAAGGCTAAAAAGGGCCCCCTCGGCTTATACTCGAGTCACTCTCCCCCGTATCTCTCTAACCCCCCCTTGTATCTCTCTACCCCCTGTGTCTCTCTACCCCCCGTGTCTCTCTACCCCCCCCGTGTCTCTCTAACCCCCCCTTGTGTCTCTCTACCCTCCGTGTCTCTCTACTCCCCCGTGTCTCTCTAACCCCCCGTGTCTCTTTCCCTCCCCCATCCTCAACCCCCCCTCATTTTAACCCCCCCCCTCATACTACCCCCCCTTCCCTCACTTACCTGCTCCGGCCTCCGTTCTTCCGGGTCTTGATGTGGCACGCATGTGACTTCACATGCGCGCCACGTCATTAGCATATACCGGGTGCCAGCACCCGGTATATGCTAATGCCGTGATGTCACACGCCCCACATCATTAGCATATATCGGGACATCAAGACCCGGAAGGAGCGGAGGCCGGAGCAGGTAAGTGAGGGGAGGGGGGGTTATTTAGAGGGGGTAGTATAAGGGAGGGGGGTTTAGAATGAGGGGGGGGTGGTTTAGAATGGGGGGGGATGAGGATGAGGAGGGAGGTTTAGGAGGGGATTGAGGATGGGGGGGTTGAGGTTTAGGAGGGCGGTTGAGGAGAGGGTTGAGGATGAGGAGGGGGGCTGAGGATGAGGAGGGGGCCTGAGGATGAGGAGGGGGTTGAGGATGAGGAGGGAGGTTGAGGATGAGGAGGGGGTTGAGGAGGGGGGTTGAGGAAGGAGGTTGAGGATGGAGGTTGAGGATGAGGAGGGAGGATGAGGAGGGTAGATGAGGAGGGAGGATGAGAAAGGGGGTTGAGGAGGGGGGTTGAGGTTGAGGAGGGGGTTGAGGATGGGGGGTGAGGTTGAGGAGGGAGGTTGAGGAGGGGGTTGATGATGAGGAGGAAGGTTAAGGAGGGGATTGAGGATGAGGAGGGTGGTTGAGGTTGAACAGGGAGGTTGAGGAGGGGGTTGCGGATGAGGAGGGGGGTTGAGGTTGAGGAGGGGGTTGAGGATGAGGGGGTTGAGGAGGGAGGTTGAGGATGAGGAGGGATGATGAGGAGGGAGGTTGAGGATGAGGAGTGGGGTTAAGGAGGGAGGTTGAGAATGAGGAGGGGGGCAAGAGACACAGGGAAGGGAGGGGGGAGAGACACAGAGAAGGGAGGGGGGGAAGAGACACAGGGAAGGGAGAGGGGAGAAGTGACACGGGAGAGAGAGGGGGACACAGAAGGCACAAAAGAGACACAGGGGGCAGCACATTTCCCACCCTCAGCTTATACTCAAGTCACTAATTTTACCCAGTATTTTGTGGTAAAATAGGTGCCTCGGCTTATACTCGGGTCGGCTTATACTCGAGTATATACAGTATTTTTTTTTTTTTTTTTCGCCATTGACCATATACGAATACATAGTGCTGTGGAATCTCAATGTATAAAAATTGTCTGGCCTCAGTGTCCTGACAATTTAATTGAAACCAAGCAGTAAGTGTTGTTGCTCTCTGTCAATTTTGTGCTAAAACATTTCTTTCATTCCCTGCAGTAAAGCAAACAAATTGACCTTGTGTCAAATATGCAGCTAACAGATACATAGCATGTGAGCGATCATGCATCTCAAATTTGAGAAGATGCAACCTTGCTTCTGGAGCACTGACATAGCGAGCATCTAAATAATAAGAACATTTGTCATGTAAAATTGCACAACAACAGTTGCTGCATCATATCCTTTGTCTATATATTTATACACATATTGTATGAATGACATTTATGTGTGCATTGTACTTCATCAGCAAATGTGGATTGTTACATAGTTAAATAGTTACATAGTAATTAAGGTTGAAAAAGACTTTCAGTCCATCAAGTTCAACCTTTTAAGATCTCCTCTGATCTGCACTATGCAGATTACATATTAATTAATTAGCTGTTAATTAATTATTAATCAATTATTTTATTATTATTTTTTTTTTTTTAATCATTAATCCAGAGGAAGGCAAACAGAAAAAACAAAAACAAATAAGACTTAGCCAATCATCTCAAAGAAGAAAAAAATCCTACCTGACCCCAGATACTGGCAATTGGATTTCTCCCTGGATCAATACTGTCTCTCTAATTATCCATGTTAACCCTGAATTCCCTTTTTAATTAGAAATAAATCCAGTCCCCTTTTAAAGTTATCTATCGAATCCGCTGTCACCACCTCCTCTGGTAGAGAATTCCACAGATTAACCACCCTTACTGTGAAGAATCCTTTTCTTTCTTTAAGGTGGAATCTTTCTACTTCTAAACTCAAGGGATGTCCTCTTGTCAGTTGAAAACCTCTTGGCACAAAAAGCTCCCTTGACAAAACGTTATACTGACCCTGGATGTATTTATATAAGGTAATCATATCTCCTCTTAGATGCATTTTTTCTAGAGAAAATAAGTTTAATTTGGTTAGTCTTTCTTCATAACTTAGCACCTCCATTCCCCTTATTAGTTTTGTTGCCCTCCTCTGTACATTTTCCAGCTCTAAAATGTCCCTTTTATAAAGTGATGCCCAAAATTGTACTCCATATTCCAAATGAGGGTGTACTAGAGATTTGTATAGTGGCAGAATTATATTTGCTTCCCTTGCTTCTATACCCTTCTTAATACATGCTAATATTTTACTTGCCTTTGCAGCTGCTGCTTGGCTTTGAGCACCGTTACCTAGGTGGTTGTCCACAAGCACTCCCAAATACCTTTCAATATCTGAAACTCCTAGATTTTCTCCATTAAGATTATAAATTGCATGGCTATTTTTCCTTCCCACGTGCATAACTTTACATTTATTTGTATAAAATCTCACCTGCCATTTAGATGCCCAATTTCTTCAATTGTATGTAAATCCCTTTGGAGGGAAAGCACACCATTATCTGATTTAATTACCTTGCACAACTTCGTGTCATCAGCGAAAATGGAGACACCACACTCCAATCCTACCTCTAAGTCATTAATAAATATGATAAAAAGGAGATGACCTAATACTGAACCCTGAGGAACCCCACTTGCCACATTAGTCCAATCAGAGTATGTTCCGTTTACAATAACCCTTTGCTACCTGTCTTTTAGCCAGCTCTCAATCCATGAGCAGATATTTACTGCAATTCCTGTATCTCTTAGTTTGCACAATAGTCTCCCATGTGGCACTGTATCAAAGGACTTTGCAAAATCCCAAAAGACTACATCCACTGAGTGTTCTTGATCCAGGTTCCTACTAACCTCCTCATAGAAGCTAATTACGTTTGTTTGACATGACCTATCCCTCATAAATCCATGTTGACTCCTACTTATAATCCTGTTCAAATAGATATAATCCTGTATATTACCCCCTATTAACCCTTCTAAAAGCTTCCCCACTATAGAAGTGAGGCTCACTGGTCTATAATTCCCTGGATTTGCTCTTGCTCCCTTTTTAAATATAGGTATTACATCAGCTTTTCTCCAGTCATCTGGTAGAGACCCTGTGTTGAGTGAATCTTGAAAAATGTAATATAATGGTTTGGCTATTACAAAACCCAGTTCCCTCAGTACCTGTGGATGTATTCCATCAGGACCCGGGGCTTTATTAACATTTATTTTTTCCAACCTCTTTTGGAATACTTCCTGTGTTAACCAATTATTTGGCAAAGGTAGTGTAGCCCCATTATGTTGCAGTGTTCCAACAACTGGTTGTGTATACCAAAGAAAATAACCTATTTAGCTCATCTGCCTTTTCCTGGTCATTAATTTTCAGATGGCCTGTTTCACATTCTAATGTTCCTACAGCTTCCTTCCTCGCCTTCTTCCCCTTAATATACTTAAAAAATATTTTAGGGTTAGTCTTACTCTCTTTTGCAATACATTTTTCATTTTCTATTTTAGCCAGTCTAATAGCGCTTTTGCAAGCCTTGTTGATTTCCTTGTAGTCCCGTAAAACAGTCTCTGTCCCCTCTTGTTTGTATAATTTAAATGCCTTCTTTTTACTCCTTGTCTTGATCTTTAAATCATTGTTAAGCCACATTGGATGGGATTTACTCCTTTTACTTTTATTCCCACATGGTATATGCAGATGTGTATGTATATTTAGTAAGGATTTAAATGTTGTCCATTTATGTTCAGTGTTTTTACCTATCAGTTCTCTGTTCCAGTCTATACTTTGTATTGCTGCCCTTAGACCATTAAAATCTGCCCTTTTAAAATTAAGAGATTTTGTTGGCCCCTTAAAATTTAGTTTTTTTAATTCAATCTCAAATGAGACTGTGTTGTGATCACTGTTTCCCAAAGGTTGCCCTATTCCAACATTTGATACTTTATCAATATTATTTGTGGTGACTAAAAATCGAAGATAGCTTCATTTCTTGTAGCCTCTTGTATAACCTGGGCCAAATAATGTTCCCTGAGTGTACTCAAGAAATTGCTTCCCCTCATGTATCCAGTTTATTTCAGGGTAATTACAATCTCCCATTATTAGAACTTGACCATGCTTAGCTGCATTTCCAATCCGTAACAATAATTGTATTTCCTCACTTTCAGCTATATTTGGGGGTTTATAGCATACGCCTACTAATATTCTTTTGGAATTTGCTGCTCTGCTATTTAACTCTACCCTTAAACATTCAACTTTATCACTAGGTCCACCATAAATATCTTCTCTGACTATAGGCTTAAATTCAGGCTTAACATACAGACAAATCCCTCCTCCTCTTTTACCATTGCCTATATCTTTCCTAAATTGGTTATAACCATCCAGATTAACTGTCATGAGATTCATCCCACCACGGTTCAGTAATGTCTATTAAATCCCATTTGTCATTAATTGCTTATAATTCTAACTCTCCCATTTTTCCTGGCAAGCTTCTGGCATTAGCAAGCATACACCTTATATTATGAGTCTGTAGTTCTGAAGTGCCTGCCACTGTACTTGAGTTACTTAGTACTACCTCCCTATTGACTTTACTACCCTCCCCCATCTCCTCTCCTATGAGTTGTCAATTCATCCCTTATACCATCTACACTTTCTACCCCAAAACTTATATCTAGTCCCTCCCCTCCACCTACTAGTTTAAAAACTCCTCCAGCCTTTCTACCATCCTATCCGCTGGCACAAAAGCTTTGTACCGAAGTGAGAAGTCAGCCCAGTGCTCTAAAAACCCAAACCCCTCCTTAGTGCACCACATCTTTAGCCACGCATTATCCTCCCTAAGCTCCTTCTGCCTCCCTGGGCTAGCACGTGGCACTGGTAGTATCTCAGGAAATACTACCTTGGAGGTCCTTGCCTTCAGCTTATTACCTAGTTCTCTAAAACCATTCTTTATCCATCTTCCACTAACTTTGTCATTGGTACCAATATGTACCAAGACCGCCGGTTCATTTCCAGCCTCTCCCAATAATTTGTCTACCCGATCCACAACATGACAAACCCGAGCACCCGGGAGAAAGCAAACTGTTTGATTGCTGGGATCTGGGTGACAAATCACCCTGTCTATCTTCCTAATAATAGAGTCCCCTACAACCAAAACCTGTCTGTTGCTTTGTCTATTCTGCCCTCCCACTCCTCCAGTAGAACTGTTCTCCCGGCTGTTAGAGGGAACAGCTCTATCTAGCATTGCCATTCCTGAATAGACATCCCAACAGTTTCACTCAATCTGGCAAATCTGTTGGTGTTTGCTAACTCAGAACTGGCCTGCCTCCTCCTGTTCCCCCTGATTTCCCTTCTAACTGTAACCCAGCTACCTCCCTGGACATCCTCACTAGCCCCAGCTCCAACCTTCATGCTATGCCCAGCTAAACTGTGCTCAGTGAGCACCAACCCCCTTTCCAGTGGAGCAATATCACTAAGTGCTGCACTTCTCCTCTCCAGATCTCCAATTTGAGCTTCCAGAGAGGCAACATGCTCACACCTCTCACAGAGGTATGGACCCTGGATCATCTGTTCCAGTATTGCATACATAGGATGTACACTGAGTGAGGTTGCCACTGGACTGACATCATTATTATTATTTTCTACAACATTTCAGTGGGGAAAATAAAGAATATAAAATAATGTATTTGTAAAAAGTTTTCCTCCTTTGCTCTATAAATCTGCCCTCCCTTTTCTTTGAAGTCCCTCCTACGCTTTTACTAGAATTGCACTTGATACTGAAAATGTTCGCAAGCTCACAAGTTCGCCCCTTCTACTGTTTATATTAACTTCTGCCTTCTCACCTGGGCACAATTAGTGCACTATTCATTTTATCAGCCGTTGCTTGTAAGGAAAATCCACTTGCAAACAGCCCCAAACAGCTCAAAAACCTTTTATATTAGTTTAACAGACAAGCCACAACCCTCTCACCTGGGCACAATTAGTGCACTCTGCAATTTATCAGCCTTTACCTGTAAAGGAAAATCCACTTGCAAACAGCCCTAAAACAGCTAACAAACCTTTTATACTAGTTTAACAGTCAAGCCACACCCCTCTCACCTGGGCACAATTAGTGCACTCTGCAATTTATCAGCCTTTACTTATAAGTAAATCCACTTGCAAACAGCCCTAAAACAGCTCACAAGCCTTTTATAATAGTTTAACAGTCAAGCCACACCCCTCTCACCTGGGCACAATTAATGCACTCTGCAATTATCAGCCTTTACATGTTAAGGAAAATCCACTTGCAACACTGGTGTCATATCTATTATCGACCTTCTGGCAACGGATAATAGCTGTATGTCCTTCTCTTGTTTTATACAAATGGTATCCATCACAATTAGCATAAGTTTGCATTTGAAATTGTTTTGGAAATTGTTTTGTGCATTTTTTATTTTTCATACATGGGGAATTTGGATTGATATCTCCACATGGCTCATGAACCATTCTTACCATTCTCTGTTTTACAATGTCATAAAGTTTTGAATATTTTTCTGGATGTGGCAATTCAGCAGTAATTACTGAATAAACTCGCTCTGCATTATTCAATTTATCTTTTTCTTGCATGATTAAAAAAATGTGTTCATGTGGCAGGCCTCTTTTTTTTAATTCATTGGTATAAAAAAGCTACACATTCTCCAAATAACTGTGCTTTAGTTATATCATGTATTAATGAATTGCATTTTATTTTGAATATTCTGGCCACTAAATCTGGTCGGTCAGAAGTATTTTGGGCAAGTTTTACATTTTCCTTGATCTCTGGCCATTGTGGACATGTGATAGTAATGAATAAATCATGTTTTCCAAATTTTGTCACAATAGCCATGGCATCATTGTATCTTTCTCGCATATTGCAAGGAGATCCTTGGAAAGTGGATGGCGAAATGATTGCTCTACCAGCTGGAGGTCTCTGTTGGTAGCCAATTCAGCGACATAATCCATTAATCCTCAATATTGTTCTATGCAAAGCTTGTTTTGTGAAAATTTGATAACATTTTGATTATTTGCTTCGACTTGTAGATAGGAATCAATAATCCATTGTTGTGTGAGTTTTCCCCAACATAAAATAGGATTAAAATGATCGCGAATAGCAGTTTGTGCCACTTTATATTCCAGCATAGAAATATTGTTTCTAGCACGAACTTTAGTACTGGGATAACTTTACAAATGTAATTGTGGTTCCCATCCTGGCTCCCCATTTAGAAAGAAAATTGGATATTCATTGGATCCAACTTACAACTTAATATATTTATGTTTATAAAAGGTTGGTCTTCAGTGCGTGGATATATTCTAATATCCTGCTGAAAAGGGGGTTCACCATCCTCATTTTAAAAGGCTTTGGCAACCTATTTTACTGTTGGTAAATTTTACCATCTTTCATCAGTATTGTGATCTCTTTTCAAAACCATATTTACTCTTAGCATTGGCAATTGATGTAGTTGAGCATATTGCTGTTGTTCTTTTTCAACCTCTGCTAATTGTTTGTATGCTTGACTGAATGGCTTATTGGCCATAATTTGATCCAGCTGTTCAAAGACTATGCGCAAACACTGTTTATTTTCAGGAAGCATCATCCGTTGTTCAACAGCTTCCATTGTATCTAAGACATATAACTGTGCAAATTTCCTTTGCTCTCATTCTTGTGGGTGTAAATGTGAAGTCCGGTGGTAAATTTGTCCATGAACTCTAAAACAGTAAGCATCATGTCCTGGGAAATGTTCTGCTAATGTAGCACCCATTGAAGCAAATTAAATTGCACTGTTATAAGACCTGATGTTTGTTTTTTGTTATTAGTATAATTTGAAAATGTTGGATTACTCATTATACTTTGTAAATATTCAGGAAATGTGTGTCTTTGTGGAAGTCTTACCTTTACTTTCTGACAGCAACTAATAAACTCTCCATCAGTTGGTCTTTCCTTAAGAAAATGATAGGCCCCACAAAACTTAGAAACCCCATTCATTAATCCACAATAATGAGTGTCTACTGTTAGTGATGTAAATAAAGGACTATCCTGAGCTTCCTGAACATAGCTATCAGTACCAGTGTGTATATCAACATTGGTGTTATGTGTATCAACACTGGTGTCATGAGGCAATATTGGGTCATTAGGCAATGTTTCACAGACATGTTTTTGTTTACTTGTTCTTTTTCTTTGAAGGTCCAACACACTCAGTTTGTCCTTTTGCACTCATTGTTTTTTTATTGGTCTTTTTATACGTTTTTTTATGAGTCTCTTTCGGTCTTCTTCTCTTAGTCTTTTCAAAAGTTTTGGGCGGCTGTGCATCTCTCCATCTTTGCTTCTGTTGCCTTGCATCTCTTCTTTTCTGTTCTTTCTTTGTTTCTGCTTTGTCTTCCATTTAAATCTGGAGTTTTAAATACAGGCGTTTTGGTTTTAAGTGTACATTTTTCTTGTATAGCAAACAACATGAATGAGCACATTCTTAAAAAATTTTTGTGGTTAACTGAAGTATTAAAGGATTAACTTTCTTCCCACTTTCTGATGGTCTTGAAGTTGTATTCCTTTCTGTCTTCAAATCTGTAAGATATATAATGTATTTTTATTGTACATACATTAATTAATTAATCAATAACTTTTCTCAATGCAAAACTGAAAGACTTAATTGATAAAGAAGGGATTCATTAAATCATATACCTGTAATGGTGATGTAATTGCAGATAAAATGCTGCAGAGGTCTGTGTTCATTCAGGTCCAATGTTCACAGAGATGAGCAAACTGCAAAATGACATGAAAAGCATTGTTAATGTTTATATTCAATAAATTTAAAACTTAAAGGCCTAAGCATCAATTTAAAATGTCTCAGGCGTCAGAGCATAATAAACTGATTTAAATATGTAACTGCTTTGAGGGTCCTATCCCTGTCAGGCAATAAGCAATAATATAAATATATAAGTGCAGTGCAAAATATATAATTTTTTTACTGCCGTGTAAAATATCTATTTTTTTTTGTAGGTCCAGAGCATAATAAAGTGATGTAAGTAATTGCACTGTAAAGTATATATTTATTTACTGCAGTGTAAAATATATATATTTTCGAGGTCTCAGAGCATAACAAAGTAATTTAAGTAAAAGCAGTGCTAAAGATAAATTTTTTTGAGGTCTTAGAGCATAATAAACTGATCGAAGTAAGTGCCCTACAAAATTTCCTTATTTGTTACTGCAGTGTAAAACATCCATTTATTTTTTTCAGGGTCCTATTGCTGTCATACAAAGAGCATTAATATAGATATGAAAGTGTAGTGTAAAATATTGTTATTATTAATGAATGAATTAATTGGTGTTAATGAATAAGTGTATTAGGAAGACTAAAGCATAATACCAATATATAAGTCCAGTGTAAAAGACACCTTTTTTTTAGTGCAGTGGTCAAATTTTATTTTTCTAATTAGCAATTAATAAAATAATTTGACATTATTAATAAATAAATTAATGAATAAATGAAGGATAAAGAGGTAAGCATAATATATATATATAAGTGCAGTAAAAAATATACATATACATGTTATTTTTCTGTGGTTTTTTGTTTTTTGATGTACGCTGTTCGGGTGTTAACTTCGTATTTTTGCGACCTTGTATGTCGTAATTTTTTTTTCTAAGTCCCATTGTCTAATCCAGTTGTTTGTTTTTTTTTCTAAGTCCCGCGGTTTGACTTTAGTTTTTTAAAGTCCTACTTTTCTGGGTTGTTTTTTACCGAGATTGAGGCGCCGTAGAGCCTCCACCTCCCCAAATGCGGACATTCGAATCGCGTGGTCCGCATTTGTGACCCGAACTGCGTCCCTCGCTTTGTGACGACAACTTGCAGTTTGACAATTATAATATGTGATATATAAAGTAAATATATAGTATATATAAAGTATATACAGATACAGGACTAAGAGAATATAACCTAAAAGGAATATAGTAGGATGTGTAAACAGGATTTTTTTTTCATATATTCAATTGTATAACTCCTTATAAGTTCTCCCTATAACTCATATTGCTTGATATAGGCTTCATTTAACTCCTCCTCTTGCTACAAATACCTTGCATTATAATTCCTCCAAGTGCTGAGTAGATTCACACCTGATCTGTTTCTGGCGCTCCTGGTGTCGTCCATTTTGGCTCTGTTTTCGCTGGTGCTACTGGTGCTACTGGTGCTGTTAAATGTCCAGAGAGAGAGACAGAGGGCGCACCGAGACAGCAGAGAGAGACAGCACAGACAATTGAACATAACATATGAAACAATCATTTATGACAGGAAAGTTATAAATATAGTAATTTTTGGGAGGTCTGAAAATGGCTAAGCGAGAAAAAAAAAATGACAAATGTTTTTTTCAAGGACACAAATTGGAAGAACATTTCAGGCTTGGGGTAATTGATCAATTTGTCAAGCCTGCAAATGGATTCAGACCCCGACAGCACAGAGCAGGGAGGAGAAAGACACAGGAGAGGGAGAGGGGGGGGATGGTGGAAAGAGACACAGGGGTGAAGGGGGGGGGGAGACACAGAAGAGGGAGAGAAGGGAAAAAAACTCACAGGGCAGGGAGATGGAGCAAAGAGACAGTGGGAGGGAGGGAGAGAGGGGGAAAAGACACAGGGGAGGGAAAGGGGGAAATAGACACAGGGGTGAGAGAGTGGGTAGAGGCTTGCAATAAGTGCCTTTGGAACTCATTGTGAGGCCTGAAAGTTGCAGGTTGGACGACACCTGCAAAGCATGAAAGTGGCGGGTTGGCCAAGGACTGCAATGAGAGGAAAAGCCACTAATTGTGGGCTCATGATGAGCGCCGAAGACACTCATTGCGATGCCCGTACAGTAGACAGGTGAAAAGGCTTAGAATGAGCACCAAAGAGGCAAAGCTATGAAATCTAGCCTGAGTAGTGGGCCAGATAGTTGTGGTAAGGAGAAAGCATGTGCTTGGACATGGACAAGGATGAAGCTTAGTAGATGTGGGCCAAAATTTACTCTGTGGGCTTGATGGATGCCACATGAAAAACGGCATATACTTGGACTTGGGCAAGGATGCTGATGGGGCCAAAATCAGCAATGGAGTACTCAGTGAAAGCCGAAAAGCGTTACCTTGGACATGGGCAAGGAAGCTGCTCTAGTAGATCTCGGCCAAAATCTGCAATGAATCTGCTTGGTGAAAGCCACATGGTGAGAAAAAAGGTGTGTCCTGGAAATGAGCGAGGACACTAATGGGGATTGAAATAAGCAATGTAGTGTTTAGTGAAAGGTGGTTTGAACTTATTGAAAGCTTTTTGGTACCACTGCTCTCCAACAATGAAAGTGCCCTCATGGACATTAACTATGGTCAAATCTGCACAGTAGGGCTTGTTGAAATGTAGATATTGGCCAAAATCGGTAGAAAGGGGCCAAATAAGTGCATCTTGATAAAAAAAGACTTACCTGGTGCATAGGCAAAGTTGTTGCTCAGTAGATAAGAGACAAAAATTCAGCAACATAAGGCTTGGTGAAGTGTAAAGACAAGCAATCGAGAGAAACACCCTCCAGGCACAAACGCGAAAGTGAACTGAAGTGTGCAAGGAAGAGGCTGTAAGGAAGTGCCTATTAAAGGCCAGAGTGGGCCCCACCCACAGGAAGAGGCAAAGCAGGAGACGACCCATCCCACAATAACCAGTTAACTAACCTGGACTATCTATCTATCTCGCCTCCAGTTTGATTGAAGCCACTCATCGCTATATTCACATTATGCTTGAATACAGGCTCATTGTCTTTAAGGATCTGAGTATTTTTCTCCCAATTTTCAGGATCCTCCTTCTCGATCTTCTCCATCCACCAAACATAAAGTTGTACCTAGCCGCTGTCACTTTCATATTTGGTGATCCGTTTGTCATCCACACGGCAAACAAAGGTGAACTCAGGTAACCCATGTCCAGGTGATGAGACTGCTGTGTAATAATACTGCACAGAGTGACTGTCTAAGAAACAGAACACAGTTCAATTACTTGTGGTTTCAATGACAAACAGATAAAATATAAGTTTCATTAGGAGTTTTTAAAATAAATTTTGTATATATTTAAGAAAAGAGAAAAGAAAAGGAAATGTTCTTATGTAAAAAAGCAAAAACAGAATCATTAAACAACGTAGGCCTCCATGTAAATCAAGAACTCTTCCTTAGGGCACTGCCATAAATCAGCTGTGGGAGATTTTTTTTCCCTAAAGTACAGCCATTGCCCACTTCCGTAAATCCTTACCTTGTGTGCAGGAGTTTTCAGTTTAGAAGGTACCCAAACTTTATGGATGAGAAACAGCTCTAGGAGCCAATATAAACCTGAAAGTCATGCTCTGGGGATTCCCAGGCATTCCCTATCCCTACTCACTGACCTATTGCCCCCTTCCTCGCTCAAACTCTATCAGCCTACCCAATCACCCCAACTAAATAATCATTGGGGTCTATAGAGGAAATCCATATCAGGACCCCCTGGCACCTAAAGTTAAACCCCTATGGGGCAGGGAGTCCCAATGTCATGATACATGTGATCGTGTGGTGGATGTGCCTGGTAACTTACACGCTGTGCAAAACTGTCATCTGTCATCAGCACAACACAGAATCAACCTATGGTTATATTAAACTGATAAGGCATACATGTAACACTATTACAACTTGCATATCATACTGCTGGAAGTACACAGATCCATTTTCTCCATTATAGATGTTTATCACAAATAAAGAATATATATTGTTTAAGTGTCTGTAGAAAATAAAAATATATTAAAATAATTGAAACATATGTCAAAAATATAAATTTACAATGTTATTTTCCAATACCTATATGTAATACCTGATATGTAAAAGTTGTTTTGTGTCTTCCCCCCTCTCCCCTTTGTCTTCCTCCCCCTCTTCACTCCTCTGTGTCTTTCTCTCCCTCTACCATGTGTCTTCCTCCCCTAAACCCTAACCCCTCCCCTGTGTCTCTTCACCCTTTCCCCTCCCATGTGTCTCTTCCCCCTCCCCTTGCCTCTCCCACCCTCCCCTTTGTCTCTTACCCCCACCTCTTCCCTCCCCTGTGTCTCTCCCCCTTCTCTCCCCTGTGTCTCTCCCCCCTGCGTCTTTTGCCCACCCTCCCCTGTGACTTTTCCCCTCCTCTGTATCTCTTCCCCTCTCCCCCTCCCCAGTGTCTCTTTCCCCTCTCCCCTCCCCTGTGTCCCTTCTACCTCTCCCCTCCCCTGTGTCTCTTCCCCCTCTCCCCTGTGTCTATTCCCCACCTCTCCCCTCTCCTGTGTTTCCCCCCTCTCCCCCTCACTGTGTCTCTCCCCCTCACCTCTCCCCAGTGTCTCTTTCCCCTCTCTCCTCCCCTGTGTCCCTTCTACCTCTCCCCTCCCCTGTGTCTCTTCCCCCTCTCCCCTGTGTCTATTACCCACCTCTCCCCTCCCCTGCGTTTTCCCCCCCTCTCCCCTTCACTGTGTCTCTCCCCCCTCACCCTCCCCAGTGTCTCTTCCCCCTCCCCTCCCTCTGTCTCTTCCCTCTCTCCCCTCCCATGTAATCTTTCCTCCTCCCCTGTGTCTCTTCTCCCCCTCTCCACTGTGTCTCTTGCTCATCTCTTCCCCTCACCTCTCCCCTCCCCCATGTCTTTCCCCACTCTCCCCTTCCCTGGTCTTCCTCCCCCGTGTCTTTCTTCCCCCTCTCCTGTGTCTTCCCCCCCCCTCCCCTTTGCCTTCCTCCACCCTCTCCCTTGTGTCTTCCTCCCCCTCTCCCCTGTGTCTTCCTCCCCTCTCTCCCCTGTGTCTTTCTCCCCCCTCATCCTCTGCAACTCGCGGCTGTTGCCAAGAGCTGCGCATGTGCACGCTTCATGTACACCTGCTGGCAGCAACAGTACAGAGCTGCACATGTGTGCAGCTCTGTATGGACTTAGGAAGTAATGGTAAGTGTGTATGCTCCCTTGGAGCATTACACGCTTACCACAATTATTATAGCTGACAGATGATTTGTAGAAAAACATAATATAGAGCATAATGTGAGGTTTGTATTTTGGAAGACATCAGTCAAGCAGAGATATCAGGAAACATAGGGAGAAATGGTTTAAGTAGCATTGGGGTTGGCAAGGAAAAAGATGTCTTCTAGTAGATGTGTTATGTTTGCTGGAGATTGTTTTATGTAAAGTGGAAAGGCACGGATAGGGAGAAAGAACAGAAATGGACTGGAATGAGGGTATAGAAAGGGATTAGGATCTTAGGAAGCATCTTTGAACATAGGGAAGATCATTGAGTCAAAGTATGAAAGGATTTGTAGACAAGGGTTAGGAACTGGGAAAGACATGGTAGGAGGCCATTTCCATTTGTGGTTTTAACTTCTAACTCATTACATGCCCCAGACCACAGGGAAGCATTTAATATGAAGTTAGACAGAAGTGGGCAATGTTTCAGCAGTTTGGAAAAAGTATGAGAGGAGAGAAATGGATTTGTAGCGTGTTAGGTTTGAAGGATCTAGTGAGGGTTTCTTGAGCAGAGGAATAATGACTGTAGCTTTAAAAAGCCTTTGAGAAAATGCCTGTGGACAGGAAAGAGTTAAAGATGGAGACAAGAATGGTTGGTGAGAAGAAGGAAGTTACCATTGCCTCTTTAGATTATACACAAAATATGGAATTGTTTTTTTTTTAGCTTTAGGATCTGCTAAAAAGACCAACATAGGTCCCATAAAATACAATGACATGTATGTTTATATATAAGGATCACAAACATGTAAATAACAGTGTTATCTCATGGGTGATAAATAGACTTATCAGTAAATGTAAGACATCATTGGTCCTTGTAACTGTCACTATCATTATTTGTATCAAATGGTAAATATTGCATTGTCATTCAGTCCTATTTCATCCTTTATATTTTTTACGATCCTTTGTGTTGATTAGCTCATAGATTAGTCTCACAATATAGATATATATACTTTAATAATTGTTTAGCATATGGTCCTAGACCAGGGGAGAGAGAGATAACACCACTGCCTTAATAGATATGACCATCAGTTATTGCCCTGGAACTCACAACACTTGTCTATCTTCTGATGTACCAGACTCTCTGTGGATGACAGAGATCATCATTGACAAGAAAGTGTTTGGATCTATTGGGAGAGTAGTCCATGTAGACTTTGTTGGAGGTACTCTCTCTTTACCTATCTCATCATACATATCATCATAGCTATCTCATCATATTACTAGCATCTCCAGCTCTAGTCTAAGGACTCTCCTCTCTTAACTTATCTCACCATACCTATCATCATACCTATCTCATCGTCTTACTAGCACCTCCAGCTCTTGTCTAAGGACTCCTCTCTCTTTACCTATCATCATACCTATCTCATCATCTTACTAGCACCCCCAGCTCTAATCTAAGGACCCCTCTATATTTACCTATTATCTTACCTATCTCATCATCTTACTAGCACCTCCAGCTCTAGTCTAAGGACTCCACTCTCTTTAGCTATCATCATACCAATATCATAATCTTACTAGCACCTCCAGCTCTAGTCTAAGGACTCCTCTCTCTTTACCTATCTCATCATACCTATCATCATACCTATCTCATCATATTACTAGCACCTCCAGCTCTAGTCTAAGGACTCTCCTCTCTTTACTTATCTCATCATACCTATCATCATACCTATCACATCATCTTACTAGCACCTCTAGCCCTAGACTAAGGACTCTCCTCTCTCTTTACCTATCTCTTCATACCTATCTCATCATCTTACTAGCACCTCCAGCTCTAGTCTAAGGACTCCTCTCTCTTTACCTATCATCATACCTATATCATCATCTTACTAGCACCCCCAGCTCTAGCCTAAGGACTCCTCTTTCTTTACCTATCTCATCATACCTATAACCATACCTATCACATCATCTTACTACCCTCCCCAGGTCTAGTCTAAGGACTCCTCTCTCTTTACCTATCTCATCATACCTATCATCCTACCAATCTGATCATCTTACTAGCACCTCCAGCTCTAGTCTAAGGACTCCTCTCTCTTTACTTATCTCATCATACCTGTCACCATACCTATCACATCATCTTACTAACCTGCCCAGCTCTAGTCTAAAGACTCCTAAAGAATGTGACACTAATGTAATGCATGTGGATTTCACAGAACCAGACATATTCATAACACATGGACGCAGTCAGAAAGGTCTAACAAAGCTTTATTTTTTACACAGACCACAATCAGCAGTGGTCAAGATTGTGCATTCACATAACAGTATAACAAAGCTTTATTTGATAGACAGACCACAATCAGCAGTGGTCAAGATTGTGCATTCACATAACAGTATAACAAAGCTTTATTTGATAGACAGACCACAATCAGCAGTGGTCAAGATTGTGCATTCACATAACAGTATAACAAAGCTTTATTTGATAGACAGACCACAATCAGCAGTGGTCAAGATTGTGCATTCACATAACAGTATAACAAAGCTTTATTTGATAGACAGACCACAATCAGCAGTGGTCAAAACTGCATTAATATCATGGGTGTGGTGTGGGCGGGACCTTGAAGAGCAAGAGGCTGGAAAAAAGGGGAAACCTACAGGGGTCAATCTAATAGTCTAGAATAAGCATGATGCATAGCACCTACCAGGGTCACATGCTGCAACCGGAACCAGAAATCTCTCCATTTAACTGAAGAAACCATTTATGTGCATAGCACTTACAACTTGTAACTAGATCTGCTCAATGAAACAGATGATTCAACCTTTGGACTGTGTAATCCAATCCAGTTTCACACATACAGTGTGTTGACCAAACAAAAATCTGAAATAAGTGTTCAAATCAAAAAATGCGGAGGAGGATCCAAAACAATTTAGAATCACGATGTATGTACAGTACAGTTCTAAATACTGTACCAATATACCAACTCACCTGATTCCCATCTGCAAGCATTACTAACTATTATCTAGGTCTGTGGATAATCAGAAATATGGGCAAATAGCCATTATTATGGAGAGGACATAAAGGTCAGCAGCCAGATTCACTGTTTCTTACATCAGACCCAAAGATCTGTTCTCAGACTGCTATTGAGGTCAGGATCACATGCGTCACTAGTGCATATATTAATGCTGGCTGTTATTAACATGCCATTGTGAGACTTTGCAAGTCCACCGCCATAGCGGTATTAGTCAACATTTAAGCTACCAACAATCATGTCGGAGATATCTGGCTATATGATAGCTGTAAGATTGTGGGAGCTACATGTTAAAGGGGCTGCCATGGAAGGCATGTCTACCTGAGAGGCACTGGGAAAATCCTCCACCTCATAATTCCTCCACAATGCTTGCAGATGCAGGAGATGCCTTCATGGACCTAAAAAAAAAAAAAAAAAAAAAAGAAGCAAAAAAAGACAAAATCTAAGAAATAAGGTCCTGAAAACATCATAGGGCCTGCAGCATCTCTTCTCAACAGCACTCCTTAGTGACAATGTATTGGTCACACTACTAATTAACAGCCTCATTAAATTGCTATGTAACAAATTGAATAGGGCTCTATATAAGCACACAGCATCTTTTTGAAAGCAAGTTTTTAGTTTGGGAACTTCTATGCAAAAGCCAGGTCTTCACTAACTAAAAACTTCTGTAAACAAAATATCCTATGTGCTTATATAGAGCCCTATTCAATTGCCCAAATCACATTTTAATGAGGCCCTTTGTGTTCTGTTTAACCTGTCATTAATTGATGGTCACTGAGGAGTGCTGTTGAGAAGGCTAAAACATGTCTGCAGACCCTATGGGCGTCATTCAATTGAGATTTGGCCGATTGAAAAGGGCTCTATATAAGCACAGAGCATATATTTAGTTACAGACGTTTGTAGTTAGTGAAGACCTTGCTTTTGGGAGAAGTTCACTAACTACAAACATCTGTAGAAAATATGCTCTGTGCTCAAATTGAGCCCTTAGCAATCGGCCACATTGCAATTGAATGAGGCCCTATGTCCTCCTCTGCTTGGGCCCAGGACCCACATCACCTGTGCCCATCCTCCGTCTCCCCTCTGGTGGTGATGGTGGGGGTGGGGGGGCGGGCGGTGCCAGGCAGCGGTGGTCTGGGCGGTGGCGGACACATGGGAGGAGAGGAGGGGCCAGGCTGCTCTTGGCTGGGGGATTGGGAGATCCCCGTTGATGTTGGTAAAGGGGACCATCGCCTGTCTGAGCAGCCTGACCTGAAGGTGCTCCGATGTCATGTGGTGCCTGCTCACCTCCCTGGACAGCCTGGCCAGGCTGTGGGTCATCTGTGACCGGAGGGCAGAGATGCTAGCCTCCATCCGGAGCTGGTTGGCCTCGATCCTCTGGGTGCTTGCCAGCAGCTCCTTCATGACGGCCAGCATCTCCACCTGCACAGCCTGGCTCTGCGGCGACGACACCGCTGGGTGGGCGTGGTGAGGTGTAGCGGGGAGGTCCACAACTGGAGCCTGTGGTGACAATGTGCCCGGTGGTGACCAGGCCAGCACACTGTGTGGGGAAGGAGGTGCTGTCCCTTGGGTGTGGGAGGGACCCAGAGCAAGTCTTTCGAGGATGGGCATAGTCCCAGGGCTTGTTGCAGGTGACCCTGCAAGGTCAATGACCAGCCCATCCTCTGACCCAGAGCCCTCCGATCTTCCTTCCTCCTCCCCCTGTGCTGGAAGATCCTGGTACGGGGCTGATGGCCCCGCCTCCTCTCCCTGGTCACAGGACCCAGAGCTCCTCCTGGATGCTGAGAGATAGAGAAGAAAGGTACATGTCATTAGTATGTTGATTAGCGCATTGATATGTGTTCATTTCTAATTATCTGACATCTAGCCTTGAATATGGATGATTCTCTGATTAGCTATCTTATACTAGCTGTTATCTATTCTTAGGTTTCTGTTCTTGATGGTTCTCAGCTCACAACGCTATCTGTATTATGGCTGCTGTCTGTAACTGCATAGGCTGAACGGGCACACCAATACATGGACTCTCTATTACAGGGGTGTCCAAACTCTTTCCTGGATTGGAAGATATCCTTTCTGTGCACAGGTGAGTCAATCAGGATGACTGAAGAAGCGATTGACTCACCTGTGCGCAGCAGGGTTATCAAATCCAGGCATGTGTGTGGCCCACCAGGACCGAGTTTGGACACACCTGCTCTATTGCTTGATTACTGTTGTGTTGACCAGGAATGACAGTGATTTGTCATCTTCATGAATTTAATGATGCATCCATCTATCCCTTGTTATTTCATGGAGCTGACATGTCAGTGTCATGTCCATGTGTAGTGTGTGTGATGCACATGTGGTGGCATGTTGCTGTATGTCATATTCACCTGCCATGGAGGCTGGGTCCTGCTGCTCCACCGGGCCTGATGCTCCAGCTGCGTCGGAGGGTGCAAGCATGGCCCTTGCAATCCCTTCATGTTCAAGGTACTTGACCCTCCGCCCCTCGGCCTCCTTCGCCATTTTCTTTCTCACCACGGCCCTGATGTCGTCGAAACGGTGCTTGATGGACCGCAGACTCCGTCCACGGACCCGCCACACCATTGACCAGATCCGACCACCTTGCTGCCAAGCATTAGCCCTGGGCCCAAGCCTTGACTTCCCTACCCCCCCGAGTGATGACGGGGGCGGGCACGGATGGCCTTCCAGGAGGGACCCTGTTCTCCTCCCGGCTATAATTGTGGGCCCTGGACCTGCCGGCCAGCCTCTTGCTCGTCCAGACTGGGGAAAGAGGACCCTCTCCACGTCTCCTCCTCCCTCTCTCCGTCCTCCTCCTCCTTCCTCCTCCTACTCTCCTCTCCTCCCTCCTTCCCTCCTCTCCTCCCTCCCCTCTCCTCTCCTCCCTCCTTCCTCTACTCTCCTCCCTTCGTCCTCCTCCTCTCCTCCTCCTTCCCTCCTCTCCTCCCTCCTTCCTCCTTCCTCCTCTCCTTCCCTCTTCTCCCTCTCTCCTCCCTCCTTCTCCTCCTCTCCTCCCATCCTCCTCATCCATCCTCCTCCTTCCTCCTCTCTCCTTCGCACCTCTCACTCCTCCCCTCCTCTACTCATCTCCTCCGTCTCCTCCCTCCTACCTCCTCTCCTCCCTCCTCCTCTCCTCCTCCTCCTCCTCCACTACCTCCTCTTACTACCTCCCCCTCCTCAACTAGTACCAATTCCTCCTCCTCACTCCTGCCCTCCTCTTCCCCACCTCTACGCCCCGGGGACTCCCTGCCACTCCTCTCCCCTCTGCTCCTCTCCCTCCATCACCACCTGAAAAGAAAAGAAAGAGAAATAAAGAAATGTTTTAGTGGGGTTTGCCGTGCTCCAACCCTCGTCCCCCATTCTGATCGCCTCTAACACTATTTCTGCTTGGATATCAATGTTGTAATTAACTGCAGTAATCAACCTTAAGTGGACAGAGCCTGTGACAGCAGCGGGAGGGGTGTACAGCACCTCTCACTCTGGACCTGAGAGACGCTGATGAACACGCTAGATCAATACTTTCCTAAACAATGTGGGGTAGGGTCAGTTACAGTTTGCAATATATACAAGGTATGCAGCTATTTACTGTGTGCTTCTATCATGTGTGGGAGTGGCCCATGTCTGAGGCCACTAATATTCCTATCTGCATTATACTCTGGGCATGGTACCATATCCTGAAGCCATCTTCTGTTACCAGAGGTAGTACGAACTACATGGTCCTGCTGTTCTAGGCTGAAAATAAGTTCTTGTCAAGCCCCATTGAAAGAAGCAGTTTGGAACACCTATGTGTATTGGCAAATATGTGTAAAAAATCTCAATCAAACACAAACTCAAATCAAACTCAAAATCAAACTCAATCAAACTCAAACTCAAAATCAAACTCAATCAAACTCAAAATCAAACTCAAAATCAAAACTCAAAATCAAACTCAAAATCAAACTCAATCGGGGGGCGTGTCTAACCAAGGGATGAGAGCAGACGTGCTGAAGAGCTGCTCTCCCTCAAAAACATAGAAAAGAAGGGCTATTTTGCCCAAATCTTATAAAAAAATGGTTCCCCAAACAGATTTATTTGATAGAGGGGACAATGAGGAAACACAAAGAATACCACGACCAAGCAGATTGAGCTGGGTAATACAACAACCGGGTTGAGGCTTACATCATCCTGCCTCCCGCGGCTGCGGCTCCCTGTGCTCCCCAGCACAGGTAATAAGAAAGGCAATGCCTAGGAAACAGAGACTAAAGGGCCCGGAGGTGGGAAGACCCACAGGAGGGGAATCCACACAGAGACCGGCAACTGCAGGAAAGGAAGGTGAGCAAGAACCCGCGCTAGAACGGGGGCCAGGCAGAGCACACCAGACAAAGCGGGCGACTGGCAATAGACATCCCCTGACATCACCAGCACTAGCAGCACTTACCACCAAAGCGGGGCGTGGGCGACAGGGGACAAGCAACGGTCTGCGGAGAAACCCGGGCCGCATCTGCTGGGACGAGGGCTCAGGCCCCAGAGGCACCAAGACGCCATCTTGATACATGTGGCGGGGGTAACACCGGAGGGCCCGATTCCTACAGCGGGAGAAACAGACAGGGCAGGAGGAACTCCTCAGCGACAGAGTCCATAGCTCCGGTGGGTGTAGTGCCCAGTAGGGGCGATAGACTGGCAGACTCTTTTTTGAAACACTACACGAAGGGGCAGATACGATAACAGAGTTTCCCGACAAAAAAGTTTAAAAAAAAGGCAACGAGATATAACCAGCAAGGCAAACTAAAGCCTGGAACTTTAGACACTTACATTGAGGATAACCTCATTTGTAACCAAATAATACAACTATTAAAAAATAAAGCTCATTAAAAGCTGTTCAATCATTCTAAACTGCAGTTTAGTATACTTTATTAAGGTGCCTATCAACAACTTCAATTCAACAGCGCCACCTACTGGTCTTTTCTAGAACTGGTATACCTAAGGTTTATAATCTGATAACAGCAACCATTTTTAAGCGACAGCAGCTCAGATCCCAACACTAAAGAGAAGAAAGCAAAAACAAACAAAGACCTCAGGAGGCACACTTATTGTTAATATTAAGCACCCACTTACTCTGTTTGAAACTATAAAGGGACTAAAAGACAGAAACTGAAAAATTGAACATATCAGAGGGGACATTTTTATCTATAACCAAGAGGTTTTAAACAAACATCAGTAAAAAACAAAAAGGGTGTTGATTAAATATACTCTGCAGGTCAAATGCCAGGGAAACGTAACTCAGCCAGGTCCAAGTTACCCTGAAAATGAATCTATCTAATCTGTAAACCCCAGATGAGGTCCCCAGGCTTAGCAGATTGACCCCCCTGATGCGTGAACTTGATAGACCTGGGCTGAGGAGATACCCCACCTGTGGAGAAAATACTAGTCAGTGCCGAACAGACTAGGGAGATTACAACCCTCAGAATCATACTTTTAAGATTGTCGACTGAATTAAAGGTCAAGATCCAAAAATTGGGCAAATCAAAGAGAATTTTGCCATCAAAGAGCTATTCAAGACCATTTTAAAATGCAACAACAAACCAGTATACTCCCCACATACATCCACAGTAGGTTCATCAGAAAGGCTCAGATATGGAAGAAGATACCTCGCACACAAAGCAGACCTATAAAGGTTGTCGGATATCTCACTGGCAGACTTCAACAACCTACTCGGATCACATTTTGATAAGGAGGTGAAGGAAATCAGACAAGATATTGCAAGATCTGGGCACCGACCCATCTACTGGAAACAATTACAGATCAAATTGTGGAAACCCTGCAAAAAGACCGTCAGATATAAAACCCCAAAACTGATGTGCACATATAGAGGTGCTAGAAAATAAGCTAGAGGACCTGGAAAAACAGGTCAGACAAAATAATATAAGATTCAGAGGGATACCTAAAGCAGTAGGTGATCTGAAACTATATTTAAAGGCGATTGTCCATAGCTTATTGCCTGACCACCCACAAGACACCTGGGAAAACGAAAGAGCGCACAGAGCCATGGGGGGCCCAAACTCACCAGAACAACCAAAGGATGTATTAGCTAGATTCCTTAAGCAAGGAACAAGAGACTTGTTACTGCAGCATCACGAACAACGAAATCCATTGTAGGTCCTGATGGAGCCCAGATTCAGATATTTGCAGACCTGGCTCCTTCAACGCTTTTTAAACGAAAGCAACTAAAACACAGCATTGTTGATTCTGATTCCAAAAAGGCATTAAATACAGGTGGGGGTTCCCCTTTAGCCTATCGTTCAGGTAGGGGACGTGTGAACACACAGTCCATTCTTCTGTCCGAGTGGCAACGCAATCCTGTCAGAACTGAATCTCTACCCAGGAGGACACCCTGGAAGCTCTCCAAGGAATAAACTTGCCTCCCTGTCCCGGCGAGACAATTGGACAGAAGTCTAAAGGAAATAAACGGCAAAGCAAGCAATTAGACCAAAAACTTGGGATCCGTAGCCTCGTCTCCAGGTTCCTCAGGGAGGACTTAATTACAACGAACAATATATGCCTGGGAGAGAAACCAGGGCTTAAGGAAATAATTTTAAATGACAAATGGCGAGTTCTTTAACTATGGATGGGAAAGTTGCACGGGACACTAAGATACACGCCTTTTTCATCCAATGAAGACTCCCTAGGGGGACTGAGAGCACAAAAGTTGAAATCTTTGTCTAAGAGACTAAGGGGGCATGAATCAGATTAGACGTAATCCTAATCTATAGTTAGATCACTATACTTACTTACAAGGTAGTACTTGAGATGCTCTACAATGCAATAAGAAGTTATGTTGATTGTTGTGTTATAAATTTGCAGTTTATAGGATAGAAGCAAAATGATTAAGAGACTGTATGCATATATTGGATAGAGGGGTCACTCTATGGGCTCCTGGATAAAAGAATCAAGCTGGGGGTAAGGTCTTGGCTGGGGCCCCACGAGGTGGTAGTTTAGTGGTAAACTTTAAGATAATAGTTTACTTAGATATTTTTTTTTTCCTCAACATAGGGGATGGTGTAGGGGAATGGGTATTTACATTTCCCTCCCCTGGCACAAATGTCCTTAAGTAACGGGTCGAGGAACAGTTATTGTTTATGTGTTACCATAGTTTGGTTAACCATGTTCTGTTTATTCTTTCCCACTTATACAGTTTCTAATCATCAGGCTCCTACGAAGCGGCTTCCTCCGCCGTACTCGCTAGTGCCAACGCATAACCATCAAAACTCAGGTACGGGTGGGTTGGTAAGAGACTGAGAAGCGATAGGCTCAACACATCCATAATTGTAGAGGAAACATGACAGAATCTCCTTTTGTTTTTATTTCCCATAATGTCCCGGGGATTTAACTCTCAGTTTCAAGAGACGCAAAGCCTTTCTATCCTATAAGTCCCCTACACCCAGATGTGATTTTCCTGCAAGAAACGCATTTTGCACATAACAAACCCCTAAATACTTACATATTCATACCCGGTCTTTGTCGCTTCCACCCAACCTACTAAGAAAGGGGGAGTGGCTATTTTACTACATAAACATTTCCCATTTATAATTGAACACCGCAAGATAGACCCGGGAGGTAACTTTTATAGCACTGACAAGGTACATTATGGGGTGCAAAATTATCGCTAGTATCTTTTTATGCACAAACGACCACCCCACATAAATCATTTATAAACCTTCTCAGATATCTAAAATCGGCGGATCTTGGGAGGATTGTGCTAGGGGGAGATCTCAATTTGGTCCTGGATCCAAGCCTAGATAGATCTAACAAGGAGGGAAGTGGCAAATATTCAAACAAATTTAAACAAATGTACTCGCTACTCAATGATCTACATCTTATAGATACTTGGAGATCACTACATAGGGGTGGAGAGGGGGTACACCTTCTATTCCCCAGTACATGGTACATATTCTCAGATAGACACCATCCTAATAGACTCATCACTTTCAGATAACATGGATAGGGGCGGAGATCCATCCATGCTCGTTGGTCAGACCACGCACTGGTTAGTGCCTCCATTGAATTGGGCCTTAAAAGTAGACCCCCTTATAGCTGGAGACTCAACGAGAACATCTTATCTAACCCAATAATAGGGAAACAAATAGCCGAATGATCGTAGACCTATTCTTTTCGACCAATGTCACCCCAGAGTCGAACGTGGGATGGACATGGGTAGCCCATAAGGCCTTCATAAGTGGCTCTCTTATAAAAAATCGCAAGTGGTCTCAAGAGACAATCTAAAATGAGGGAGGAGACCCTGGGAGGAGAATTAAGGAATTAGAGAGATTGAATCAACAGAACCCGTCCAAAAGGGCTGCGTAACAGATAGAGAAGAATTAGATTGGACTAGATATATTATAATCTAACCAGCACTGAAAAAGCGATAAGATGGACAGATCACAGATTCTATGCCAAAGCTAAACAAACCAGACAAATTAACTAGCTAAAAAACTTAAAAATAAGATCTTGCAAATCAAAAATATATAGAATCAAAACTTCTACTGGTAAAGTCACGGCCAGCCCTAATCTTATACAAAAAAACCTTCCTGGAATACTTCCAGAAAATATACTCATCTGGCAGCACCACCAGCAGCAAGAACAACAAAGATATGCCTTCTTAGATATCATGTGATCTGCCTACTCTATCCCAGGAGGAAACAGAACTCCTTAATTCTAGGGTTGGGGAAGCTGAGGTTAGAAGACTATTACTGGCCTGAAGGGTGGGAAGGCCCGGGCCCGGATGGATTTACCAATCTATACTACAAAAAATACATAGGACACTCTGGCCCCTCACCTTACAAATCTCTTTAACCAAATCCTAGAAGGCCAGCAAATGCCAGCAAGAATTAAACCAAAGCAGACTTGATATCTTTCCCAAAGAAGGTCGGGACTTTCTAGAAGTTAAAAATTATCGCCCTTATCTCGCTCCTTGAACGGAGATATAAAAATCCTAGCAAAACTGATGGCCAATAGAATTTCCCAATTCCTTCCTAGACTCATCCATAAAGACCAGGCGGGATTTATCCCCTATAGACAAACAGGGGACAATATCAGACGCACCTTAAATTTAATTTCATGGGCCTCCCAACATCATACCCCAACATGCTGGTGGCCTTAGACATAGAAAAGGCTTTTTGATACTGTAGAATGGCCTATCTCAAAGCGGTATTACACAAATTTGGCTTCGGTGGGAAATTTATGGACGTGATAGAGACATACTACAGATCTCCCAAGGGCAAGATTGAAATTACCAGGGGACAACATGGCGCAAATTGAAGGTACAACGGGGAACCAGACAGGGATTGCCCTCTCTCACCCTTACTTTTTGCATTGGCAATAGAGCCACTAGCGCAATCTATATAGGGCAAATGCAAAAATTAAAGGGGATCCAGATAGGCCGTCATCATTTTAAATGTAGTCTTTTTGCAGAAGATTTTTTAGGCTCTTTCACAAGGCCCGTCCACCTCTATACCGGAGCTACTTCATACTCTCAACCACTTTGGAAGCCTCTCGGGACTTACAATTAAATGTAACAAAATCGAAGCATTAGGTATAGCTCTCTCGCAAGCAGAGACTCAATATCTTAAGCAAAACTTTGATTTTTCATGGCCTAGTTCACATATCAAATATTTAGAAGTTATCCATCACCAAAAGAATAGCTGACCTATATAAAAACTATTATATACCCTTATACAGAGAATTGATATTAGATCTCCAAAGATGGTCAAAAAGTAGAATCTCCTGGCTTAGGCAGAATACCACGCAAGTCAAAATGAACAATCTTCCCGTCTTCTATACTTATTCCGCACACTCCGACCCCAATATATCTATAAAGATCTCGAGAGGTTTCAAAACCACATATTTAAATTCATATGGAACCACAAATCTGCAAGGATCTCTAAATCCTACCATGTATATAAAAAAAACTAAAGGGGGGCCTTTCCTGCCCACAATTTTAAACAGTACTATAAAGCAGCGCAGCTTTTCATTCATTCCCCTGGCACACTCCTCTCAACAAACCAGCCCTTGTGGGTCTTTATAGAAAACCTACAAATGCCCCCATACACATGGGACACCATCATATGGCTTCCCAGGCAAGTTAACATACTGGGGGAAAATAAGGAACCACCAATAACAAAGCACTCACTGGGATATGGATATGGGTGGTTCCGTCATCACATATAGCACCTAAATTAGCTAGTATCTCTCCGGTCATCCCTAACCCCCTTCTAACAATACAACTGTCCCCAACATCCAAATACTGGTGGACACTCCAAGGGTTTGATGACTTTTGGGGCTTGGTACCAAGAAGGGGGCAATAATCACATATGGAATACCTTTAAGAGAAAATATAACTTACCTTTAATAGAACATTATACTTATTGTAGAATTCGACATTTTGTCAACTCCATAATAACTTCTCTGGGAGCCCCTGAAACTAATTGGCTAGTTAGAATCTGTAGAGATATTCCACTGTCGAGCAATATTATACGTTTACTGTATAATACATTTAATGAATCACCGAGGTCACAAATAATTAAGTACAAACAAAACTGGGAAAAAGACCTAGGATACACTATGGACCAAACAGCCTGGGAACAAAGCTGGCGCAGTCTAACTAGAGGGTCATTAACTATAGCGTGCTGGAAACTTCAATAAAGGTTCTACCATAGCATCTATCACACACCAGTTTAAGCTTTTTAAATGGGGACTAATCCAGGATGCTAAATTGCTTTAGAGGATGCAGAGACCCAGGTACATTCCTACAATATATGATGGGTATGCCCAAGGTGAAAGGGCTCTGGTCAAAAATATTTGAGCTAGCCTCGAGAATTTTTAAAATTAAAATACAAGAATCTATTGAAGTCAGCCTCTTAGGTCTTTCAAATACACTTTTGAACATCCGACCAAAACAGGCTATTGCAAATCATGATGCTGGCAACAAAAAGCCATGTTGCTCGTCAGTGGAAATCCTCAGATCTGAGCCTTCGGGCAGTGAAAAATAAAATCAATTTTATCTTAATCAATGAACGAATAACCCACATTTTTGGAAGACTCAATTTCAAAATGTATGAATGTATGGGCTTCTTGGCTAATGGAACCCGATAGCATCTCATTAGAAACTTCATCCAACCCTATAATCCATAGATGGGAAAAAAGGGGAAGAAGGGTGGCACTGGAGGAGGCGGATGATGGTAGGAACAGCTCTTCAAGCTGGTTCAAAATATAAAAGAACTGTTTATAATTTCAAGTTATATGTATTGTTGTTAAAAAAAATAAAATAAAAAATCAGACAATGGCAGATGGCTTTTCCGGTGAGAGAACTAATAAAAATATAACTCCTGGAGACTTTTAAGTTGTAAAGCCAGGCAGATAATAGTAATGCAAGAGGAAACTATGCCTATGTATTTTGGTACTTACCGGATATGAATGTCTAAAATACATAATGTGATGTACCATTGCCTAATAAAAAATGATTGTTAAAAAAAAAAAAAAAAAAAATCAAACTCAATTAAACTCAAAATCAAACTCAAAATCAAACTCAAACTCAAAATCAAACTCAATCCAACTCAAAATCAAAATCAAACTCAAAATCAAATACTCAATCAAAACTCAAAAATCAAACCTCAAAATCAAACTCAAACTCAAAATCAAACTCTAATCAAACTCAAACTCAAAATCAAACTCAAAATCAAACTCAATCAAACTCAAAATCAAACTCAATCAAACTCAAATATATATATATATATAGAGAGAGAGAGACTGAGAGATAGAGAGAGAGAGAGATAGAGAGAGAGAGATAGATAGAGAGAGAGAGAGAGAGAGAGAGAGAGAGAGAAGATCCAGATATAATACGAAACAGAAAAATATAAATAACTTACCTCCCTCCACAAAACTCCTCTCCCCACAACAAAAAACTCTCCAAACCTATAGGCCAACAGCAAAAAGTAACAATTGTACTTCTTGCCAGTGTATTCAGTAAATATAGAAATTGGCAAAACATACAAATAAAAGGACAGCTTGATAGGATGAAAAGCATGTACAATGCAACTTACCTCCCTCCAAACCCCTAAGGGCCGGATCAAAGATCCAAAATACTCCAAACACCTATAAACAAGCAAAAAACACAATTGTACCTCTCGCCAGTGTATTCAGTAAATATAGAAATTGGCATAAACATACAAATAAAAGACAGCTTGATAGGATGAAAAGCATGTACAATGCAACTTACCTCCCTCCAAACTCCTACGGGCCGGATCAAAACTCCCACACAAGCAAAAATACTCAAAACACCTATAAACAAGCAAAAAACAACAATTGTACCTCTCGCCAGTGTATTCAGTAAATATAGAAATTGGCAAAACATACAAATAAAAGACAGCTTGATAGGATGAAAAGCATGTACAATGCAACTTACCTCCCTCCAAACTCCTACGGGCCCGGATCTAAACTCCCACACAAGCAAAAATACTCCAAAACACCTATAAACAAGCAAAAAACACAATTGTACTTCTTTACATCGGCATCCGTAAATGTAGTAACCAGGATTCCTGTAAAAAGAACTTAAAACCGCGACTTGATAATAAAGCAACTTACCTTCCTCTCAACCACCAAGCTCCTGGAACCGCGTGCTACTTCGTCAGATATCGCAACACAGTCGAGGCGTGGGCGCTGTGTCATTCCTATTTATTCACTCCCACTGTCAATCAATATGTCTATCCCGTAAGTGATTGGCTGTGCGACCTGTGGGCGAATGCGTGATTCCGCAACGCGTGATTCCGTGCCTGGGCGCGGCTAGTCCGTCCCCCTTGCCAGCTTGCGTGCGCGCCCCTAAACGTCACGGCCTTCCTACATTCTGAAGGCCGCGATTCGCACCTGGCTAGATACAATTTAAGGCCGCATCCGTTGAAGTCCACACGATGCACTTACGGCATTGTAATGAAACCGGGCCTGAAAGGGCCCTAAAAGTATAAAGGAAGCAATAAAAGGCATTCGAATTACTGTAAAAACAATCCCCAATGATCAAATATGTTAATAAAAGATATCTTTTTATTGTCATGTACATCCCTCAATATGGCGGCCATATTAAACCCTTTAGCACTCAGAAAGGCTAGAATGTGTCCCCTAAACATATCAACATTATCTGATTTACATCTCTTTTATCACATCTACATTTTTTAACACAAATATTGTATATATTTCCACGCCACATTACATAGATCATGTAGCATGGGCACAAATTCAAATGTGGGCCAGAATATTAGGGGTTACTAATTAAAATGGCTAAACAAATGCATAATCAGGGAACTTCATAACATGATGAAGCTTAGATACACCAGTGAGCTTTTCCATTTGTGAAATCCACCTGGATAATCACTGCTGGGGGTAATTAGCAAGCTATATAACCACATCATCATCCATGAATTAGCAAGTCTGAACCATCATGGATAGCTAGCAACCTGAGTGCGGCGTATAGGTATGTGAGGAGAGTGCAGCGTCGTAGGAATGGATATTTGTTTCGAATGTTGCAGAGTGGGAAACCGGGCTGTCAGGCGTGCGACTGAGGAGTGGCTGTGAGCGTGACAGAGAGGGGGCGGCTGGGAGTGAATGTGGGTGAGCGTGCTGATGCAATCCATGGTGGTCCGGAACCATGCCAGGCAAGTGGCTCATCACAGGATATGCCTAGGGTCATGGTGGGGGGTCAGTTAGGGGAGAGAGCTCCAGTGGCACAGGGACAGGGGGGTATGAGGGCACCTGCAGACAGGGAGGAGGACCTTGATGTGGGTGATCAGCTGAGCGGGGGGGGCCAGATGAGAGACCCCTAGAAGGGTGTGGCACATGAAGTGGGGGCTCCTGCACAGCCAGACCCACAGGGAGTGAGCAGGCCCAGGAGCCTGCCAGGAGGATTCGTGTCACCCAGGGTGTACAGGGAGAGAGTCACATTAGAGGGGTTGACTGATGTGGAAGTGTATGAGCGTTTTAGGCTAACCGTGCCAGCCTGGAGGATGCTCTGATGCGGTCTCTGAGGGAGGACATGGAGCTTCCTCACGGACCAATAGAGCCATCCAGGCATGACACGGATGTTAGCAGCCATACACATCCTATCATCTGGTAGTTTTCGAAACACTGCTAGCATAGTAGGAGGGATGTCTCAGGCAAGCCTTCAAGGTGCCTGAGCAATTCCTCCATGCTATCATTCCGAAAACTGCCAGATACATCAGTTTTCCCCACACAGGGGAAGAGATCTTGAAGGTGAAAGCAGATTTCTTTCGAATGGGAGGTATCCCCAATGTGCTCGGTGCTATAGATTGTACACAAGTAGCATTGATACCTCCTAGAGAGCAAGAAGCGCTGTTCCGAAATCGCAAACACTATCATTCCATCAATGTCCAGGTTGTTTGTGATGCAGACATGCGCATACAAAATGTGGTTGCAGGCTTCCGGGAAGTACTCATGATGCCCATATCCTGCGTCAGTCATCCAACCCATCTTTATTTTGAGTCTGGAGAAGCTCCACCTGGGTGGCTACTGGGTGAGTACCCATAAAGGATCCCCTAAAATATACATCATGTTACACTGTAATGCTATTCCATTGTTGCGTAAAAAATGCGCAACGACGCATGCCCCAACAGACAAAAATAGAGTCCCTCAATAGCGCGCACAACATCTGCGCGCAGGAGTTGAGATAAGGATTTAAGGGTGGACTTAGGGGTTTTAAGCTTAGGGGTCTTTAGGCTAAGGCTTTGGATGGATGAGTGTTAGTGTTAGGCATGGGTTCTCAGTGGTTTGGGTTAGAGGGTTTGGCCCATTAGTCAATAGATTCTACAACTTGCGCTCTTTGATGGACGCACATTTTGGCACACAATTTCCAACAGTGCGCTACTGTCGCCGGCTTCTGGCAGCGCTGTATTGTCTGCGCTCATTTGCCGTGCGCCATAAAGAAGGTGTGCCGACTGAGCCATTGCATCGTAGCTTGTTGCTGTGCCTAACCCGATGTGACGGTGGTCATAGGAGTATGAATAGTTCCAACCCAGAGATCCCTAAACTAACGTCACAATTATCATTGCGTATATTTACAGATGCTTTAACGAGCAGCACAAACTCACATTCATATCTACATCTCCCATTTTTGTTTCCTTCAGGTGATGCAGGATATAGGTGTTTGCCGTGGTTGTTGACCCCTGTGAACAATCCACGCACAGAGGGGGAGGAGAGGTACAATGTGGCCCATGCCAGAAACCCGGAATGTAATAAGAGCGCACCTTTGGCCTCCTGACGATGCGCTTCAGATGTTTACATTCCACTGGCGGGGCGCTACAGTATACACCAGTGAAGGTTTGTCTCATGATCATGGCCTGCTGTTGTCTGCACAATATAGCAGTACAGGCAAACTGTCTGGGTAACATTGATGATGCTCCGCTTGAACCGGCGGAGCGTCCCAGTACCTCCCCCTGGTGAGGATAACGTTCAGGGGTCACAACTACGTGCCCACGTCATTCGTGAGTACTTCCCATGTAAGGTCTGAAACTAATAACAACCAACTATAATGTACCTTGATTATAGTTACTAATACATCTCTTTTCTCCTTCCCCATTGTCTTCCAGAATATCCAACAGTCCACAGTAGAGGATAGCTTTGTGATGTAACATATGTCTCGTGACGCATTCTTCATACTGGATCAAATACAGCCTGCTCTGATATCCGTTAATGGTAAGTATGCGCACATTCCCATACACATCATATATATGATATCTGCCAACCTCAAGAAGCTAAGCTAAATTGATGGTCTGATGTATTCCACAATGTCAATGGATATAGGCCTCACAATCGTATTTGAAAACATCTTCACAGAACAGTAATGTTCCCATTGTCTGATTATGCTATTCCACATCCCATGGAGGTCAATGCAATTCCTAGCAATCTGAATATATGAACATACCAGCATATTGTAAACCATAATAAATGTACCTCATGGGATGCAAAGAGGGGATGTCCCCTGTTCTTTGTCAGCGAATACTGGTAAAAGCATTCTCAGTCAGATAACAGGAATAGTCTCAAGGATGTCTTAACTAGGAATCATTGTGCAATATATCATATGGATTGTGTGACTCATCTCATCATATTGCCATTACAGAACTGTTGCCGTGTGTCAACACATTGTTTATCCACACAGACATGGTAAACGACCTGGCCAGCAACAGAACATCAGCTACATCAATGTCGTCTACATTGTAAGTGAGTATTTGCGGGAAACATGTGCATGTATGCATGAGAGGAAATGACTAATAACTCCATTAATGTAGGCCTAACTTTCGTTTTCCCAAGACATCCCCTATGTATTGCTGAAGAGGTCCGAAATGTTTATCGGACCATGCAGACGTGTCCTGGGGGAACAGATCTCTTCGTTGAATACTCCACTTGATCTATCCAAGGTAGAGAACCACATTTGGATGTTCGAACATGTATCAATGTGTGATAGTTGTGATCTTCCCTTTCTATTACAGGCTGCACTGGTCTCTCTGTCTCTCTCTCTCTCTCTCTCTGTCTGTCTGTCTGTCTGTCTCTCTACTCATCCCACCCACCCCTGTTTACCCTTAATTTATTGAGTCACACAAGTCTTCTGCTAATTGTCCAAAATTAACCCTTTCCACTATGTTTTCTCTTGTCTTCTTCCTCACATCCCCTGCCTTTTCCTCAGACTCTTCTTTACTTCTCCCCTTTTTGTCTGCATCATTTTCATTTCAACTCTCATGCCCACCTCTCTCCTGTTATTCGCCCATCAGCTAATCTTACTCAAGCTGTGGTTAAACTATGTGTCTCCTGACTGTCCCATCTGCAGATTACATTATCTGTCCACATGGGGCAGATACCTTATTACATAATAGTGCATCGCACTTTACATCTGATCCCTTTCCTCTCTGACTAATGCATATCTTTCTACTTGACACAACCTCCTTCCTATGTATCTCTGACTTACTTATTAACCTTGCTATTCCTTATCTACTCTTCCCCATGTCCATTACCTTTAACTTGGAAGTGGTGATTTTCGAATCTTGTGTGGGCCTTTGGGAACAAATCAGTTATCAACAGACTTTACGCTCAAAACAGGGCCCTCCATTTTCTTGCGTTGGCAATATTACATACTGTATATTTTCGGGTTCTTCTCCCCTGTACAGCGCCACGGAATATGTTTGCACAATACAAATAAATGAGAATTAGACTAATCCTAATATTCCCACATCAGGACAAATTAGTCTGGGCCATCATTATCATCGGAAAGATGGTTAGCTTGTACAAGATCCCAATGCATAACATGTGTGCCGACATACCTACATCTGTTGGTGGCTGCTCATATGGCATATGTAAGGTTTCCACTAATATATTATTTGAGTGTTTGTATTCCAGATCCCGGTCAGAACAAGGCATGACGATAAACATCCTGACATTCCATGGCCATGTCAATGTCCTCATGTATGTGCATGTGTCCCGTTTCATTGCTTTGTTGGATCCAGTTTGATATCTGATGACCTTGACTGAATAGCCGATATGTGTCACGAGACAATTTCAATATACAATGCAGATGTGATGTGACATCTGTCAGCTGATGTTCCTGGTATATCCACAGCATGTGTATGCTCATATAGTCTATCTCGATTCATATGTACCTATTGGTTTAGACATTCTATCCTCTCCTCTACTTGGAACTGTTCTGAAGCCTGCAGCACCAACCCTTCAAGATCTTTTCTTCAGTGCTGATGTGACCCTCCCTGTGCATATGGGGAAGAGTAAATCCAGGCTTGGACTTAACAGTTAAGGAGGTTACGTTAATCTTCAGTTATGCATATGCAACAACAGTGAGTATAGTTGCTCAATCAGAGAACAAACTATCCTTGATATTGCCTGGTTTGTTGTTAATTCTCTGCAATAAGTAACATCTGACTGATATGGTCCTGGTCAGGTCACCATCTTTTTGACCAAGGTTATCTATGTGCTGCTTATTGTTGCGTGGGAACTGACGTTATGGGCTCATAGCATTCACTGATTGAGCACTTATACTTCTGATGTGGCATCAGAGTGTCCGTTTAACACACAAGCATACATTTTGCTCTCCCCATATGTATATCACCTTATTCTGGATTATTATGGTCTTTCCTTATTGACTGTTATATATATGTCGTAACAATAATGAGATCTATTATATTGCCTAATGTTGGTTGATACACTGTACATCCCATGATCATCTATATCAATGTAATTTTCCCTGCCTGCATTCTGCTCTAATATCCCTATTTCCCTGTGTTACTTGTATTTTGTATCCTACCCCCCTCCACCATGATCCTTTGCATACCTGTGTTGATTAGTCAACCTGTGGCTTTGTGGCAAGCTTGCTTTGTTAATTTCTGTAAATAGTAAATATGATTTATCCGAGATGTTGTTTGTGTCTGCCTCGTCAATGTTGATACCATAGCATTTTCGTAACATCAATGAAAAGGCCTTCAGACTCCACATCTGTGCTCTGCGCCATCAGTTAGGGGTGTCAATAGAATTCTCACAGTGTGTTTGCATTACTGATTTCAACCATGAGGGAAGGTTGACACAGAAACAGACAAATGAGACAGGTGTCCGTAAGTGGCTCACATCCTAATAGTGAACATACAGGGCCTCATTCAATTGCGATTTGGCCAATTGAATAGGGCTCAAACTAAGCACAGAACATATATTGTTTCCAAAAGATTTTAGTTAGTGAAAACCTTGCTTTTGGATAGATGTTTACTAACTAAAAACATTTTTCATAGAATATATGTTATGTGCTTATTTCGAGCCCTATTCAATTGGCCAAATTGCAATTGAATGAGGGCCACAGTAACTAACATTAATGAGTACACCCGTCACAATTGTTTGTTAATATTTTAGTATATCTTTTCATGTGACAACACTGAAGAAATGACACTCGCAACAATGTAAAGTAAGTTTGCTGACCCATCAATAACTCAATACACAGCCATTAATGTCTAAACCATTGGCAACAAAAGTGAGTACACCCCTAATTTGAAATGTCCATATTGACACGAAATGTCAATTATGTGTGGCCACCATTATTTGCCAGAACTGCCTTAACCCTCATGGCCAGGGAGTTCACCCGAGCTTCCCAGGTTGCCACTGGAGTCCTCTTCCACTCCTTAATGATACATCAGAGCTGGTTGATGCTAGAGACCTTGCACTCCCCCACCGTCAGTTTGAGGATGCCCCACAGATGCTCAATATGGTTTAGGTCTGGCGACAAGCTTGGCCAGTCCATCACCTTTACCTTCTTTAGCAAGGCAGTGTCGTCTTGGCGGTTGTGTTTAGGGTCATTATGTTATGTTGCCCTGCGGCCCAGTCTCCCAAGGGAGGGGATCATGTTCTGCTTCAGTATGTCACAGTACATGTTTGCATTCATGGTTCCCTCAATGAACTGTAGCTCCCCAGTGCCGGAGATAAATGGATAAGTCACAACGAACACAAAAACATTGATATGAGATGAACCCATCATTTTGAACCTAAACAGTGATGCAGAGAGAGGGGAGGCAGCATCTGACATCATTAGGTAAATGCATATAGGGGGAATCCACACAACATATTATCGAAAACATATATAGACATGCATATATGTTTGGTCTGGGCCTGCATGTATGCTGCCAGCACTGAGGAGCTACAGTTCTTTGAGGGAACCCATTAATGACAACCTGTACTGTGACAAACTGAGAAAGAGCATGATCCCTCCCATAGGAGAACGGGCCGCAGGGCAGTATTCCAACATGATAACGACCACAAACACACCTCCAAGCCGACCACTGCCTGGCTAAAGAAGCTGAAGGTCAAAAGTTGATGAACTAGCCAAGTAGATCACCAGACCTAAACCCTATTGAGCATCTGTGGGGGCATCCTCAAATGGAAGGTGGGGAGTGTAACGGAACCCATCGCTGTTTTACCCTGTTTTATGGTTATGGTTAAAATATGATCATACTGTTATACTGTATGTATGTTGGTTTATGCTCTGCAAAATCTTAGCCCAGACTATTGCAGACCTTGGCATAATAGATAATCCTAGTACAGAGACTCCTCATAGGATAAGGAAGTCTATTGTATAAAGTGTTTGCATTATCAGACATAACAAAGAAGGATGATCTAAGCAATGTCTGATTGTATCAAAGTAGCCAGGTAGTCTCCGGGAGGTGTGACCCACCTGTTGTCCCTCTATGTGTATTGTGTGGCCAACTATGGGAGATGTGTGTATTGCCTGTGGGAAGAGATGTGTATATATATATTTATGCCCAACAAAATAAAGTCACTATTCATTTGACTCCCAATTGAGTGTCGTCAAATATGGGAGGTTGGGAATGGTGAGACTGTAGTGCTTCTTGGATATTGTACCGTATACCAGCGGAGATATTGGACTTTGTGTTCCAACTCCATTACAGGGAGTGCAAGGTCTCTAACATCCACCAGCTCCATGATATCATCATGAAGGAGTGTAAGAGGACTCCAGTGGCAACCTGTGAAACTCTGGGGAACTCCATCCCAATGAGGGTTAAGTCAGTGCAGGAAAATAATGGTGGCCCCACAAAATATCGACAATTTCACTTAGGGGTGGACTCACTTTTGATATTTACCCTGAATTAATCTCTCCATGTGTCAGAAACACGAATATCATGCATCACCGTTACTGGAATCAAACTCAGGAATATTACCTCCACCCTCAGCTGCACTAGTGGCTGTTACCCCAACCCTACATTAACACAGGGCTGGTATATTGAAGGAAGATGTATGTACTAATCCAATAACGTTGGTGTGTAGCATTCATGTGGTGTTTACCAATCATGGTACAGTACAAACAAAAACAAACAATGATAATGTGAGCAATACATATTGTCTAATCTTATGCTTTCAAATTATATTTAAAAAAAAGAAAACTGGAGGCATAAATTCCAGAAAATCAATAAATTGGAACCTAAAGAGATAAGAACAAGACATCAATTAGAACAATATACGCATTGACTGCAACACCTCAATGTCAATAGATCTTGGACATCAATTGCTTCTATATGCAACATGAACATGTTCTCACCTATTTCCGCTTTTCGCTTGTGTGTTTCCTGGCTCTCCTGGCCTTTGGCAAATGTTCCCCTAGGCCGGGCCCCGACCTCTGCGAATGGTTGGCGGCTCTTCCGGCCTGGATGCTGGTGACAAGGTCTGTGAGGTTGAAGGGGGTGAGGTTGAAGGGGTAGCCCAGTCTTGGGGATGGCCTTCTCGGGCCATTTCGGGCCTTCGGACATACTCCTCCATCCCAAGGTTATGCCGCCTCACCTCTTTGAACATCCTTTCATTGTGGCGTCTCATCTCCTCGAACATCCTTTCATTGTGGCGTCTCATCTCCTCGAACTTCCTTTCATTGTGGCGTCTCATCTCCTCGAACTTCCTGTCATTGTGGCGTCTCATCTCCAGCATGAACTGTTTATTTTGCTCACGCTTATGCTGGAGATGAGCCAGGAAATCCTGGCACTGGGCCGCTGACAGAGCCGGACTAACTGGCGGCGACCCTGACCACTGTGTCCTCTGGGTGGAGGCACGGCTGAGTGGTGTGTCCTGCCTGACCGGAGTCGCCTGCTGGGCCTGCTGGGCCTGCGGGGCCGGAGTGGCCAGAGTGGCTGGATGGGCCTGTGGGGCCGGAGTGGCCAGAGTGGCTGACTGGGCCTGCTGGGCCTGCGGGGCCTGTGGGGGCCAGAGTGGCTGGCTGGGCCTGCTGGGCCTGCGGGGCCTGTGGGGCCAGAGTGGCTGGCTGGGCCTGCTGGGCCTGCGGGGCCTGTGGGGCCAGAGTGGCCAGAGTGGCTGGGCTGGGCCTGCTGGGCCTGCGGGGCCTGTGGGGCCAGAGTGGCTGGCTGGGCCTGCTGGGCCTGCGGGGCCTGTGGGGCCAGAGTGGCTGGCTGGGCCTGCTGGGCCTGCGGGGCCTGTGGGGCCAGAGTGGCCAGATTGGCTGGCAGGGCCTGCTGGGCCTGTGGGGCCTGTGGGGCCAGAGTGGCCAGAGTGGCTGGCTGGGCCTGCTGGGCCTGCGGAGCCTGTGGGGCCAGAGTGGCCAGAGTGGCTGGTTGGGCCTGCTGGGCCTGCGGGGCCTGTGGGGCCAGAGTGGCCAGAGTGGCTGGCTGGGCCTGCTGGGCCTGTGGGGCCTGTGGGGCCAGAGTGGCCAGAGTGGCTGGCTGGGCCTGCTGGGCCTGCGGAGCCTGTGGGGCCAGAGTGGCCAGAGTGGCTGGCTGGGCCTGCTGGGCCTGCGGGGCCTGTGGGGCCGGAATGGCTAGAGTGGCTGGCTGGGCCTTCTGGGCCTGCAGGGCCTGTTGGGCCGGAGTGGCCAGAGTGGCCTGCTGGTCCTGCGGGGGCCACATGCCCTGCCGGGGGCCCATGCTCCAGGGCACCATTGCTTGGGGATCCATACTGTGGGCCCAACTGGGATGGGACCACATTGGGTGGCCCCACATTTGTCCAGCCCACATTGGCTGGGAGCCAGGCGGTTCCATTATCCTGGCTGGAGGGGCCATTGCTGGAGGCAATTGGTGGCATCTCGTGGATGGCCCAGGTGCACTTTGGTATGACGGTCCTGCTGCAGGTGATGTTGCTGCAGGTGGTCCTGCATCTTCACATGGTGCAGGCACCTGCGGAGGAGATCAGAGTGACTTGTAATTGGCTTTGAATGTTTGACGCTAATCAAAATTGATCTGCATCATTAGTATTGTGGATCCTGGCTGGGATCTTTCCTGTTATGTGACAGCGACTGCTGGCAGCAGCAGTTGGACCAAGGGGCTGATAGATGGCGCTGCCGCTGTTATATACATCATTTTCACCTTACACAGAAGCCCAAAAGCACTAGCCCTCACACTAATCCGAACCCCTTACCTTAACAACACCATAACCCACTAAATATGCATGATTATATAATCTCCAGGAAAATGCTGTGACATGTAGAGGCTGCTCACTGCTGCTACCAGCAGTCACGGTCAGATAACAGGAAAGGGCCCATGGCTCATATGACTATATGTAATAGCTGGTGCGGTGTGCCAACTGCAGTTAATTAGGACACGTGCTCATCTGAATCTGTTGGCCAGTGTGTGAGACAGACCAATCTGTGACCAATCCTCAGCAATGTGAGTTAACATGTTAATGTAACATGGTCCAGATTATGCTGTTACACGACACAAACTTGCAGTCCATCAGAGTCTGTATCCGCATATGCTGCAGTGTGCACATCCATACATGTAGTCTCATGGGAATGTACCAGCTAGACCGGACCTAACCTGTTGTATGTGCGCATCTCTTGAAGTGCACCGCCAACGACTCTAGCTACGCCAGCCTAGCAGGCCAGGTAAGTGGTTATGGGTTTCGGGTTCTGGCTACAGTTAGGGGGTATGGGTTAGAGTTAGAAAGTGGGGGTTTATGGGGTTAGGGTTTAGAGGGTTAGGGGCTTTGGTGTACCAACTATTTTTAACGGCTACATGGGGACGCAAGCGCAGCCGCATCCCTAGAGTCGGCGGCGGCACTCTTCCAGCACATACTGAAATGCCCACATAAAACAGGATACATCCGCTATACCTATAATCAAAATGTACATGAATTCTAAGCAGTAGGAGGGTTAAGCCAGACAGCTATGGATGGGCCAGTTTAACATGGAGTAGAGTGTGACAGGGGAACTCATGACAATAAACAAACAATTGCAATGGAGTTGTCATGTATGCTTTATATGCACTGGGAACCAACAGCAAAACATAACAGTAACATCAATAGATTTGCAAAACGGTATCATAATCAGTTGTGGGAGGAGGTATTGGACATATATTTCATTGCTAACAATTCTGACGAGTATATTTCTTTACACTGGATTTACATGATTTTTGCGGCCTCATATATCTGTAGTCACAACCAGATATCTTACAGTGCAATTCAACGTCAGTTATCTTTCTGTGTGGGGTACATGTGCGTACATATGAGGGTGTTAAGGTGTACATGGTACTCACATTGCAGGCTTTGTGACTGACCCGAGTCCACCAGGCCAAGGAGGCCCACGACTGCCGCTGGCTGGATCATGTCGCGGACTGTGGCCTCCCAACAGGGGTATGTGAAGGTTTCTGGCGGCCCACCACCGGTTCCACGTGCCGCATTGGCCTTATTGGCCATCTTCTTTTTGATGTCAATGCGGCAGTCTTGGTACCGGTGCTGGACAGACTGCCAGGTACGATTCGCATACCCCAGCGAGGAGACCTCAGCCGCGATCTCCTTCCAGGCATCTGTCCTCTGCCTGGGCCTCACTTCGCTCCCACCGGTTAGGATGGAGTGTCGTGCTTGTACTCCTCTAACCAGTGTTTCTATTTCCTGGCTGGTGAAATTTGCTGCCCTTTTTCGTGCAGCAGCTGGCTGGCCAGCCTGTGGCTGGAGGTCCTGCTCTCCATGCCCTTCGCTGCCTTCTCCCTCCATCTCTCCTCCTCTGACAGCATACAACACAGTCACAGATTTACGAATTTCACTCCCTTTTAAACTATTTGTGCCCTTGATTGTCATCTTCCTATTGGTTAATTGATTTCAGGTTTGATTTCAGGATTACGGACTTGAGACTTGGCCGTAGCTTCTTAGTGAAGCACGTACGGGTTTGGCGGATGATTGCCCTCCAAGCCCGTAGCTCGTTATTCAAACCCGTGCGGGCTTGCATGATAGATGAAGTTAAATATCTTTATTTGCGCATTTGAGAGTAGGGAAATGTTGAGCTATTAATTCTAAAACCAAACATCACTTTCACTTTTAATAAAAGTACAGGATGGCTTTTCTATGCTACGACTTGTAAGTTAGCCCTTTACAACCCGTAGGTCTATTTTACCCATCTACGGACTTGACGGAGGCTAATCCCGCAGCATTTGCGGGTCTGAGGTGCTCCAAGGATATTTGACAAGAATTTGAAAATACAAAAATTACGGATTTGAGTGTAGGGGAATGTTGTGCTATTTTTGCTAACACCTACAATCACTTTATAGTCTCCTCAGAGTGCAGGATGGCTTTATTTCGGCTTTATTATGTGCTTAATTGGTGCTAGCGGGACCTTTTTGGTGCAAGTAAGCTCTGCTCGGTTTTAGCCTTGCAGAGAGGTTTCCCGTAGCAATTGAATAGCAACCGGGGCTTTCTTGCGGCCGAAACTCTTGCGGCCGTTTTAGATCAAAGGCTTTTCTCCAGCGCGAGCGGCCGCAAGGGATAGCAAGGCGCCGGCTGCAAGCCTGCCGGAGCCCCCGGCCGGAAGGGAATAGAATAGCCGAATAGCTTGCGACCGGTCCTTGCAGCCCCACATCTCCTACGGCCGTTAATAGAATGAGGCCCCTAGTCATTAGAGATGGTGTTCAGATTTTCCAGTACCACAGCTTTCCCTATTCAGAGTTTTAGATAGGTGTGATATATGTTGGGTTTTTAGTAGAAGTCATCAGAGTAGTTTTCTCTCTTTTCTTTCATTCACAGACATTTGGAAGCAGAGTATGTAGATATGTCTTAATTCAATTAACAATATAGTCATAATTTGATTAACAATATGTGTAACCATTGACATACAAGGATGTTCTCCTTGTTTATATTATGGTATTCTGAATATACAGAAAGCTAGCGTTGGATATCTCTAGGTTAAAGCATTATGTTTAATTCTACATTAACAAGTTAGGTTTTCTATGTGTTATTTGGATCTTAAGAAATTATATTTATAGTAAGGTTCCTATCCCCATTAAACTCTTCGTAAAGCAAAGTGGTAGCTCTATATAATGTTCTTGGTCATTTCCAATGTTTTTTTTTTTCCCTTGGGCTCACCCTAAATGAGTAATTGCTTCAAAAATGACAGTGAGTATTGTGACAGAAAATGAGAGACTGAATCAATTTGCTTTTAGTAATTAGAAAAAAAACAATTACAATATTATTTTCTAGATTTTAAAATGGGAGCAATATTGTGGAGTATCTAAAATACAATGAGGTAAATTGATAAGAAAAATAAATGTAAAACTATATAGAATCTTTTGAAAGATTATATGACATACAGCTTTATTAAATTGCAATTTGTCCAATTGAATAGGGCTCTATTTAAGCACATAGCATATTTTTTTACAGAAGTTTTTAGTTAGTGAACTTCTATCCAAAAGCAAGTTCTTCACTAACTAAAAGACTCTGTAAAAAAATATATGCTATGTTCTTAAATAGAGCCCTATTCAATTGGACGAATTGCAATTTAATACGGCTGGAAGCCAGGAAATTAAATTGGAAGTGTGAATGAGTAGAACTGAACTGATCTTGATAATTTGGGCTAAGGAAGTTGTATTGAGAGAATTGAGTAGGAGAATCTAAAAGTGAAGAGCTTCCTTTTTTGTAGGAGTAAGTGTAAAAATAGGTAATTGGCTACAAAGAAATGTGTCTATATTGGATTGGGAAGGACATTGGTGAAGGAAATTAAATTTGTAAGAACTATTATTATTATTATTAATATTATTATTAACGTTTATTTGTAAAGCGCCAACATATTCCGTAGTGCTATACATAAGGTGTGATCAAGGCAAAACAATATTAACACATTACAAAGATGGGTGTCCCTGACTTTGAGATTAGAATCCAGTGTCCATAGTGCTTTCTCCCAAATCCCTGTACAAGATTGAAAACTCACAGACATACAGCCTTATTAAATTGCGATTTGCCCAATTCAATAGGGCTCTATATAAGCACAGAGCATCTTTTTTTTACAGAAGTTTTTAGTTAGTGAAAACCTTGCTTTTGGATAGAAGCTAACTAACTAAAAACTTCTGTGCAAAAAATATGCTCTGTGCTTATATAGAGCCCTATTCAATTGGCCGAATCACAATTTAATAAGGCTGTTACAGTCTAAAGAACTAGTTTGATATCATCCATATACAAGAATGCACTTTTGTAACTATATTGTAAATAATATACATGTATTATAATATAGTTAATGGTTTGAACATATTAGAACATAAATGAAAGGTCAGCATGGACATCCTAGTCTAGTACTATTAGTTCATACCTAAATACAGGCACAAAATTGTATAACGTTAAGAAAGGGAACAACTAGCTGTCTGTATGTGTAAACGCTTAATTTTTCTATCTCAAATGGAGGATTATTGAGTTACTTGTAACTTTTTCTCACACACAATTTTGGTTGCAAGGCGAAGGATAATATCTGTGCAGTGAATAATTTGTCCTAGTTGGTTTTAAAAATAGAATTAAATTAAAAGTAACTGGTTTTAACATACATGCTCTTTTTAAAATGATGTTTTTTTGTCATTTAAATCAAATGTAGCATGGAAACCCATGCACTTAGTGCCTTGTGTTCTATAAATGGCAGATATGTAATTGTGCAAATTGTGGTTACTCTGTGCAATAACTACAATACAAAACCAATACCTTTTTAAAAATGGTCACAATTAATGGACTCATGTTCTATATTTCAGGATCTATTTCTCATTTTTGGACAAACGAGTGAAGAAATCATAGTAAAATATCAGCAGCACTGCGATCTATGGTAGAATTTCAGCTTATTCATTTGTCAAATACCCGTTCATTGGATGTTATGTCATTGTCTTTGACTTCAAGTTACTACAAGGCTTATATATAATGATTCAAGACACATATAAAGATATAACTTAGACAAATCAAAGTATTGTGACCCATTTTATCATTAAAAGTATTTCAGATGCCCAAAATTTTCAAGCTCTGAGCTTTCTTCTTTGCCGCTCATTGCAAGCCTCTTCCCCTGTGTACTACCTTGGGTTAAGAGTTAGTGCCTTGGGTTAAGTGTTACTGCCTTGGGTTAAGTCTTATTGGCTTGAGTTAAATGTTACTGCCTTGTATTAAGTCTTAGTGCTTAGAGCTCGTGTTTACGTCCTTCAAACTCTTTTTACGTCCTTCGGCCTTGTTTTTGTGTTGTTTACGTTTTTTTGGCAACCATTTGTTTTCTTGCTTCTGAGATTTTTAATCATGAAAAAATTCAAGATATGCCTCAAATTAACTTGCAACCTCACTCACAGGCTCCCTGGCTCTCCTCCTGTGCTGTGTGTGAGTGAGTGTGTAAGTTAACTTGAAGTACATTTGTATGTTTTTGCAGGTATTTTCATTTCGGTGGTTCGGCCGTTAAAATCTTATTTTTGCGCGTCCCACAGTCCATCTACGTGCTTCGGGTCCTAAGTCATACGGGCCGTAATTTTGCAGCCGCCACTAAGTCATCACAGCTAAGTCCCACATGTTTCAACTGTTCGTGCGCGAAGTCCTACTGGCCTCGAGATCCACAACTATTATATGTGATTAGTAGTAGTATATAGGATATGAAACTATATGATGATTAATAGAGGTGCATTTGGAGGCAGACTCTATTTTTGACTTTCCAACATCTAAAATTGTCTGCATTCTGCAATCAAAGAAACAGTAAGAGATTATGTCAGAGATAGGGATGAGAACTACACCCCCAACATTAAAATGGAGGATGCTTTCTTTATCTAGCTCTGTAATCACTCAAAAGATATGACCGTGCTGAGTGTTTGACCTTGCCATCTTACTCTGGAAATCTATTTCTTCTACAGCCTGCTAATTATAACTAATGCATAGGATGTTCTGTTTTTTTTTTTATGTTTTATTTTAATACTAATCTATTTTACTAAATATACTTGTATATCTATTTATTAATCATTTATCAATATAACTTGTAATTATATATATACTAGTGACTTGCCCGTCAAAAAATGAACAGTTAATGCTGTTTGCCACAGAGAGTAAGTGTTTTGGTGGTCTTAGATCCTTCTGCGCTTATTGCGAGCCTCGCGATGAGCGCCTTTGGCGCTCATCGCGTGGCATGCAATGACCACCTTCGGTGCTCATTGTGAGCCTCTGGGTTGGTGTATTTTTTGTTTATCATAGGCGCTTTTGCGCTTATTGTAAGGTCTGCGCTGATCTCCTTTTGGCACTTATTGCAAGGCTCTCCCCTGGTATACTTTGTGTCCTATGAGCACCGTTGGCGCTACCTGTGAGGCGCGCGGTGGAGGTCTTTATGTTTTTTGCGATACTGTGTTTTTTTTTTTTTTGGTTTTGTGTATATATATTTTTTTTATTGCTAATTAATTAATTAATTAATTAATTAATTAAATCATAAATTAATATACTTTACCTATTTGTAATTAATATATGCAGCAAGGAATGTGCTGAAGAGTTACAATCTGTTCCTGCAGCATACAATGTAGGTTTGCAGTGTTGTTGAGCTGAGGTGTAAGTGTCAGCAATGTGTGCAGTGTGTTGTGTAAATAGGCTGCATGCACGAGGGGAAACTTAGCTGTGTACTTCCGCATTGTATAAGTTAGTGTTGTAAAATGGCGGCTATGGTGAACGTGGTACGGGGGTGTGGATGATTTAGCGTCCTTGCTAATGGTGTATATTGTAGGTCGTACAGGTTTTTGTAAAAGTCGTATGTGCTTGGCAGTGTTTTGCTGCTTTAGGGGTCGTGTAGCCTTGTTTTTTCCAGCAGCCATGTTTTCTCTCGCTTAGGGGATTTTCGAGTGTCTAAACTTTGTAAATTGGACTGAAATCGAGGTGTAACCTGTCTTCCAGACGTCCTGGGTGTCCCCCCTTGCTGTGGGTAAGGTTTTTATTTTATTTTTGTGTGTTTTTTGTGTTTTTTTAATGTTTTCCGCTGTGCGCGACTCATACCTTAAGTTCAGCTTCTGTGGGTGTTTGTAGCCGCTTGTGAGGCGCCGTAGAGCCTCCACCTATGCAAATGCGGCCCCTCGCTTTGCGAGGGTCCGCATTTGCGGCCCAAAGTCGTAGGGAGTCTTAGTGATGAGCGCCTACGGCGCTCATCTCCACCAGCGCAAGGAGCGCATTTGGCACTCCTTGCCAGCAACTGCGGCAGGCTCGCTAAGAGAGCCCGCAAAAGGATGGTTCTCTACGCAAGCGCCCGCAAGCGTTAGCATCGACCCATATTGCTGAGAACTATATATGAGACTAGCGACTTGCCCATCAAAAAATGACGGCAATGAGATGTGTATGTTAGGAAAGTTGTTTAGTTATTAATATATATATGTGACAGTTGTATTGTGATATTAAAAGATGTTTCGTTTTGTAAAATGTTCTCTTGGTGAACAATAATTTGTAAAGCATTTTGTATTAACATTTGAATGTAATAATAGTGGAACTTGAAATTAATCATTATTGTAAACTTTAGGCAATGGTTTGTTAACATGCAATTTGTATGTGAAGAATTGTTAACTTCAATATACATGAAAATTCGGAGGAAAGCAAACAGTAAAAACCCTTGTTGAAACGTACACAATTTTAACCTGAACTTTGTAATATATGTAAGTAAGAAACTTGAAAGTATATTTTTTTAAACTTTAACTTTATTATTTGTGTAACTTTGGAACTTGACAAAACATTTGTATAACTTTGAACATTATAAACAGTAACATAGTGAATACATTTTTTAACATAATTTTGTATTAAAAGTATTAACATTTTAATGTAAAAACAGTTTAACTTTAAAGTAATCAATATTTTAAACTTGAGGCAATGGTTTTTTAACATGCAAATTCTATCCGAATAATTGTTAACTTCAATATACATTGAATGCAGAGGAAGGCAAACAGTGAAAAATCTCTTTAAAATGTACCCAATGAAATAAATTCCTTCCTGACCACGTGAACTGTCGATAAACATTAATACAGGGAGTAATCTTAACATAACAGACAATACATTGTGTCTTAAAGCGTGGTTGAGCTGTTAACATGAACTTTGTAATATGTTGAAGTAAAGACCGTTAAAATATTGTTTTCCCAACTTGTAACATTAGAAACAGTAACATAGTTAATTAACATTTTAACATAATTATCACATATATAGTTGCAAGGCAAGTGTTTTGTGAGGTGAATCATCCATAAAGAGTCTTTCCATAAATTATGACTGAAGATGTTTCTAGTTTATTATTTTTGAATGTTTTTTAATTTGTTTTCCTTGTGTTCTCTTTCTTTACTGAAAAGTTATAGTACTTCATAGTAGACAATGTTTTTAGTAAAAATACGTCCATCTTCTAATAAATCACCTTGACTTTCATTCTTTTCAATATAAACTTTAATAGCCTGTGGATTTTTGCACCGTGACAACGAAAACGTACAATTGACCATGTGCAAATACTGTTTCTTCCAGGAAAATACCCACAGATTTGAAAGTTTGACCTTGTGAATTATTGATGGTCATGGCAAATGCCATAATAATGGGAAATTGTCTTCTTTGAAGTATAAAAGGGAGCCTACTTTCACTTGGTGCTAAATCTATTCTTGGTATGAAAACTCTCTCTCCTTTATGGGTCCCAGTTAAAATTTCAGCATCTATAAAATGGTCCTTTAATTGTTGAACAATTAATCTTGTCCCATTACATAGGCTTTTTTGGGGCTCATATTTCGCAGTAACATAATAATTGCACCTTTCTTTAGCTGCAAAATATGTGGTGGCATTCCAGAAGAAGTTAGTGAGTTTATGAATTCAGTCGAAAAGTTGGCCTGACTTTCATTGTCATCAGCAAGTACAGAATCAGCACTGTGATATTTTCTTTGTGGTGCATTAATTTTTTTAAAGATTTCATTATTGAGTATTAATGCATCCTTATTTTTACACGTTAGTATGACTTGGTTGGCAAGCTCGGAATATTCCTGGTTATTTATGCTCCCTTCAAATATAGCAGATATAATATCTTGTTGACAAATCATATGAGGTGGGATCTCTACAGTGTCGTCAGGTAAATGTGGTATTTTTTCTGTTCTTCCTTCTCCAATTTTAATTAACCAAACATTGAAATCAGTTTGGCCTTCTGATCTCATATTTTGTTTCAGTTGAAGATGGGTAAAATGTTTCCATAGTGTACTTGACTTTATACATGTTTCAATAATGTCAGTTCGATTTCCATGTACAACGACAGGTAATGTTTGTCTAAAATCGCCACCTAACAACATTACCTTTCCACCAAATGGAAAAGTATTATCCATGACTTTACAAAGCAAACGGTCAATACATTGGAGGGCATAGCATGGCATCATTGTGGCCTCATCTATTATAATTAATTTACATTTGTTCAATTTCTTTGCTTGTAATGATGTCATGCGAATATCTGACACAGAAGTTTCTAAAATAGGCACTGGCATTTTAAATCCACTATGAACAGTTCTTCCACCTTCTAACAAAAGTGCAACAATTCCAGTAGTGGCAAACGCCATTGCTATTTGACCTTGTGCTCGTACTGAACTCATTAATAAATTATACAGATAGGTTTTTCCTGATCCGCTAGGTCCATCAAGAAAGAAATAACGCTCTGTCACCATGTCATCATCTATTGCATTTTTAATGGCATTAAATACTTGCAATTGTAATGTATTTAAAGTTGCAAGTCTTTCTTGTGTTCTTTCTGCTTGTAGTTGAATGTCATAGTCTTCAAAGTTTATGTCATCTATAAGACCTGGATCAGGCAAATTAAAACTTGCACAACTTAATCCATGAGTTAAAAATACTTCTTGGATTTCCATTAACGCTTTTAAGTGTGCAATGGGTTCATTGTATCGTCGCATAAAGTCTTCAGCCATATTACTTTTAAAAGTCTCCCACAAAGCTAATTCATTTGGAGCATTTGAGAAGATACAAATAAAAGCAAATTGTTCTCTCATCTGTCGTGGCATTTGACATTGTGCTGCTTCTTCTAAACATCTTTCCCATTCTGTATCATCCGATAGTAAGTTTCTATGTCTTACAGCTAAATGGAAGGATTCATATACAATGTCATTAACAGTTCTTAAGTGTTCAAAACTTTGTGCTCCAGGAACATTTAAAAGTAATATCCGTAAGCAAAAACGTTCAACATCTCTTGAACTGACTGTGTAAATTCTTGGAATTATTTTATTGCCTCTGCTTTTTCTTGTTCTCCATAATCCATTAACAAAAACATAGTGATATGGAATTTCAATATATAAGTATTGTGTTGCTTCAGAATCAGTGGAATTTAATTCAAACCATGCAGTTAGTGTAGTGTGACGATCTTCACTTTGGGCCAATGCATTCATTTCATTTCCAGCATGGAAATAGACTAAATGTCGTTGTGGCAAATGTACTGCTAACCTATATACTGCATGTGATCTATCATGCATTTCAAATTTTAAAAGCCGCCACATAGCTTCTGGCGCACTGACATAGTGAGCATCTACATGAGATGCAAGTTCATCATGTACTAACTCACTACATTCAGGGTTGTCTGCACTTTTGATGACTACAGTAGCTGCATCGTAGCCTTTGTAAATATATTTGTAGACATATTTAATGGATTTGATGGAAGTGCAGGCTTCTACGTTGATGTGGGCATTGTACTTCATGAGTAAATGTGGATTGTAGGGTACTACATATCTATTGTCCACTTTTTTTCACGAATAATGGCACTATCTCCTTCTCTTCTTTTATAAAGTTGATATCCATCACAATTGGCATATGTTTTGTCTCTATAATCTTTTGGAAGTTTTTTGGAACATTTATTATTTTCCATACATGGTGATTGTGGATTAAGGTCACCACAGGGTCCATGAATCATGCGATGAGTAACAATCTCATATAGTCTACCATATAGTTCTGGATCTGGTAGTTCAGCAACAATGACTGCATCCACTTTGTCCGAAGTATCTAATTTATCTTTTTCTTGAAGTATTATTAGAAGATGTGCCTGTGGAAGGCCTCTTTTTTTAAATTCAATGGTATATACATAAGCAAGACATTTGCCAAATAACTGATTTATAGTGAAGTCACGTATTAATTCATTTAATTTAATCTTAAAAACTCTGGCTACTAAATCTGGTCGATCTGAAGCACTTTGTCCAAGAAGTAGATTTTGTGTAATTTCTGGCCATTGTGGATTACATGTAAATGTCAGAAATAAATCGGGTTTGCCAAATTTGGTGACAATAGCCATAGCATCATTGTATCTTTCTCTCATATTTCGAGGAGATCCTTGAAAGGAAGATGGTAAAATGATGGCTTTGCCAGCTGTCATGTCTCTGCTTGTAGCCACGTCAGCAACATAGTCCATGAGTCCAGAATATTGTTCTACACAGAGTTTATCTTGTTGATATTTGATAAAGTTTAAATTATTTGCCTCAACTTGCAAATAAGAATCAATAATCCATTGTTGGGTTAGTTTTCCACCACATAAAATTGGATTAAATCCATGTCGAATGGCAATTTGAGCTACTTTAAATTCAAGCATAGAAACATTAATTCGGATTCTGGCTTTAGCATTTGGGTAACTGGGAAGTGTTAATTTTGGTTGCCAACCTGCTTCTCCGTGTGGGAAAAAGATGGGATATGTCATTGGATCTAAATTTGGACTTAAGATATTCATATTAATGAACAGTTGCTCCTCATTTCTGGGATATATTCTAATGTCTCTTTTAAATGGTGGTTCTCCTTCATCATTCTGAAACACCATTGCAACCTCATTTGATGTTGGCAAGTTATAACGACGTTTATCAGTATGTCTGTCTCTTTTAAGCACCATATTAACCTTGGGCATTGGTAATTGATGTCTTTGTGCATGAAGTAGTTGTTCATTTTCTACTTCTGCCAATTTTTTATAAGCTTTACTGTAGGGATTGTTGTCCATAATGTTATTTAGCTCTATAAAAACACTGTGTAAGCATTTTTTATTTTCTTTCATCTGCATACGTTGGTCAACAGCTTCCATTGTATCTAGGACATATAGTTGAGCAAATTTTCTTTGATCTCATTCCTCTGGATGTAAATGGGAAGTGCGATGATATATTTGTCCTTGGACTTTAAAACAGTAAGGACCATGTCCTGGTACATTAGCAGCTAATGTTGCCCCCATAGATGCAAAGGATATGGCACTATTGTAGGATCTTATGTTTGTTTTAAAAAATTTGTAGTTTGGAAAAGTAGGTTCAGTCATAATGTTTTGTATATAGATAGGAAATTCTTTCCTTTCTGGAAGTTTGAACTTGCCTTTTTGACAGCAACTAATAAATTGGCCATCTCTGGGTCTCTCATGTTTAAAAAAATAAGCCTCACAAAACTGACATTGAGTAGTCATGTCCCCACAACTATGAACCTCTACTGCTAAAGACTTGAGTAAAGGACAATTTGCAAAGCATATAGGATTTTGACTTTCATATTCATCAGGTGAAGTGTCATATAATGTTTCAACAACAGGTTCTAAATGTTTAGTTTATTTCGTGGCTTTTCTTGGTATATGTTGTATTGTTTCAGGTAAAATGTCATGTAATGTTTCATGAACCGGTTCTAAATGCTTTGTTTTTTTCGTTGCTTTTTTTGTATCCCTTGTATTTTTTCAGGTAAAATGTAATCTTAAGTTTCAGCAACAGGTTTTAAATGCTTTATTTGCTTGTTGTTTTTTTTTGTCATATCTTTAATTTCTGCAGGTGACAGTCTTTTGCTTGCAATTCTTTTACGTTCTTTTTCTCGTCGAATTTCCTTCTTCTCCGGTGTCTGCTGGCTGTCTGCTCTCTGTCGTCGTTCTCTAGCTTGGCGTCTTTTCTTTTCTTGTTTACTCTCGTTATCAGCCATGTTAATCTGTAAAAATAAAATAATGTTATGTGCTTATATAGAGCCCTCTTCAATTGGCGAGGATCCGCATTTGCGGGGACGTTGGGATGCTCCCACCACCGCAAATGCGGGCCCCCCGCATTTGCGGGGAACTGCGTCCCTCGCTTTCGAATAGGGCTCAATATGACCACAGAGCATCTTTTTTTACAGAAGTTTTTAGTTAGTGAACTTGTATCCAAAAGCAAGGTCTTCACTAACTAAAAAGTTCAGTAAAAAAATATGCTCTGTGCTTATATAGAGCCCTATTGAAATGGGAAAATCACATTTAAATGAGGCCCTCGGCCATTAAAGATATATAGGTCCTCATTCAATTGCAATTTTGCCAATTGAAGAGGGCTCTATATAAGCACATAACATATTTTTTGACCAAAGTTTTTAGTTAGTGAAGACCTTGATTTTGGATAGAAGTTCAGTAACTAAAAAGTTCTGTATAAAAAATATGTTATGTGCTTATATAGAGCCCTATTCAATTGGCCAACTCGCAATTGAATGAGGCTCATAGTTCGTTTCTTTTTTTATACTTAATACTTTACCTTGATTGAAGTGTCGAATGACAGAGGTTCCCCTCCTGCCAATCTTAATCCGCCGGACTTCTTGTAGTGTCTGTTTGAAAAAGAAAGTGAAATAGTTATTTGTATATTTCTTATTTTTCATGTAGCAAAGCATGGCCTTTTCAGCATGTAATGTATTTTTCTATCTTACCTCTTCTTCTTTGTTGGTGTTCTTTTAAAGGGATTGTGCTTCACAATGCACGGTGCAAATTGTTGAGTGACGCTGTTGATGCAGAGTCTGTTTGAATATTAAAAGAAGTAGAAAGATTGAGTTTTAAGTAATATATTGAATTGCACTAAATTAATGTCATTTAAATATACTTCTGTAATTATTTTAAATTAACATTATTTTTTTGGGGTGGATACACACATATATCACATACATGAAGCACATTTTCAGACTTCAATGTAATTTTTTTCTGTGCGTGTGAATACATGAATGATATTTTAATTGTTAAATGAACCTTATTTTTTGTTTTTGCCAACACACATAAATGTGTGTGTGACATGTGACTATAGATGATACACATATATGTGCGTGTCACATATCAGTATACATGACTCATTTTAATATTACAATTTCCTTTTTTTCTAATGTCATTTAAATGTAGTTGTTTAATTAGTTTGTTTTAAGATCATTTTGTTGCAGGGGCAATACACATATATGTGCGTGTCACATGTCACTATACCTAAACCCCTTTTTGATATTTAATTTTTTTTTGTTCTTGTTGTTAAATGAACCTTATTTTTTTTGTGGGCCTACACACATAAATGTGTGTGTGACATGTGACTATACATGATAGACATAAATGTGCGTGTGACATGTGACTATACATGATAGACATAAATGTGCGTGTGACATGTGACTATACATGATAGACATAAATGTGCGTGTGACATGTCACTACATAAATCACTTTTTTTTTTTTTTTTGTGGTGTCTTTATAATAAAATGTAATATATTATAGCTTACCTCTCAGTTGTAATTTGCACAATGTAAAGTAGTAAATTAGGAAACAATTCTCTTCTGAAGTAAGAGCAGCAGTTAACTCTGAAGTCACTCTGTTCATCACCTGAGTAGAAATTTAGAAATTTCTGGAAAGTAGGCAGTATTTATAACCTTGTAGAAACTTCTGGAAAGTAGGCAGTATTTTTTTAAACTTTCAAGTGCCTCAGAACGTTATACCGCAATACGCATGAGCTATTTGCGTTCCAGCTAACAATTTGAGTTCCATCCGCCATTTTGTGCGTAGTAGTGTTCAAAATGGTGTTTAACTGTGACTGTGGTACGTTCCGCATAGTATGTGTTTTATTTTTCCGAGTTACTGCAGTGTAGTTACGTCTGAAGCCTCTTTTTCGTTTTGTTTGGGGGCCATTTTTTCTCTCGCTTAGCCGATTTTCGGCCGTTTAAACTCATTTTTTTAACTTAAATGGACGTGTAAATGAACTTTTGGAGGTGCCGGATGCCCCCCCTTGCTGTAAGTAAGCTTTTTATGTGTTCATTGTGTTTATTTCTTGTGTTTGTGATGTTTTGATGCGCAGCATTTGTAATGGGTCTTTCGCGGCCGTATTTTTTTTTCTGATGTGGCCGTATTTAGTTGCGATGCTGCCGTATTTTTTTGCGATATACGCAGTTAGCTTTTGCTTGTACGACGCAGTGTATTTGTTTCTAAGTCGTGCGTATGTGTGTTAAGAGCGTGTGAAGGGCCTTTTTTGCTGTTTTTTTGTTAAGTCTTGCTTGTGTGTGTCTGGGTGTAAGCGGGTGTGAGGGGCCTTTGAGTTTTTTTTTTTATAAAGTCGTGTATGTGTATGTGTGTGAACACAGCCGACGTTGGGATGCTCCCACCACCGCAAATGCGGACCCTCGCGAGACGTTGTTGGGTTTTTGTTGGCTGGGAGGTTGGGTTTATTTTGTTAAAAAGTCGTGTGTATGTATGTGTGTGTTAACACAGCCGACGTTGAGCCTCCACCTCCGCAAATGCGGACCCTCGCTTCGCGAGGATCCGCATTTGCGGGGACGTTGGGATGCTCCCACCACCGCAAATGCGGGCCCCCCGCATTTGCGGGGAACTGCGTCCCTCGCAAGCGTGAGCAACGGCCTGTACGCTCACAACTATATATGTGATAATAACCATATTCATTAATGAAGTTCTTTCTCTTTTGATAAAGAGAACACAAAATAAAGACAGTTAAAGTTTTAGAAGAATAGAGAAGATAGCAACAATAGGATTATAAATGGGCCACTAATTCCCTGATATTTTTGGATCAATATCCAAGGGCAAAAATCCTTCAAGTCTAAGAAGAAATCCTTAAATTCCTTGTTTATCATCTACTTGGGTTCACACAATTAATCTTCATAATTTCATTATAAGATACATCTAATATTATCATCTTGCTTGACATTTCTTTATTTTTGTACCTAGAGAAGACTAAAGTTATGAACCATCCAAATCATTGGGTCATATTTCATTATAAAATGCATTTCAGACTTCCCTAAATGGCAGGGTCCGAAGTATTGAGCTTTTTAAAATGTTACCTCACAGTTGTGAAACTTCTATATGTTACTTTTTACAATACTTACATTGACAGACAGCTTGAACTTGAATTGCTTATCCCTTTTTAATGCAGTGACTATTTCTGACTTAAATAGTGTAATATACAGATTAAAAAATAAAGATGTGAAGTCAACAAAACAAAAACTGAAATATTTTAAAGTTGTAGTTTAAATATCTAAAATGTTCTCATGTATGTAAGCATTACCACAGTTTTTATTTTCTAACCTAGCAACTTTCTAACCTATAGAGATATACAGAGAGATATTTGTGTACCCATTTGGTATTCACAAACTAACACAATTTAAACATAGAAGGCATGAACACAATCATATACCGTATATACTCGCGTATAAGCTGAGGCACCTATTTTACCACAAAATACTGGGTAAAATGAGTGGCTCGAGTATAAGCCGAGGGTGGGAAATGTGCTGCCCACTGTGTCTCTTTTGTGCCTTCTGTGTCCCCCTCTCTCTCCCGTGTCTCTTCTCCCCTCTCCCTTCCCTGTGTCTCTTCCCCCCTCTCCCTTCCCTGTGTCTCTTCCCCCTCCTCATTCTCAACCTCCCTCCTCAACCCCACTCCTCATCCTCAAGCTCCCTCCTCATCATCCCTCCTCATCCTCAAGCTCCCTCCTCAACCCCCTCCTCCTCAACTCCCCATCCTTAACCTCCTCCTCAACCCCCCATCCTCAACCCCCTACTCAAACTCAACCCCCCTCCTCATCCTCAACCCCCTCCTCAACCTTCCTCCTCAACCTCAACACCCCTCCTCATCCTCAACCCCCTCCTCAACCTCCCTCCTCATCCTCAACCCCCTCCTAAACCTCCCTCCTCAACCTCAACCCCCCCATCCTCAACCTCAACCCCCCCATCTTCAACTCCCCTCCTCATCCTCCCTCCTCATCCTCAACCTCCCTCCTCAACCTCTCCCTCCTCAACCTCAACCTCCCTCCTCAACCTCCCTCCTCAACCTCCCTCCACAACCTCAGCCACCCTCCTCATCCTCAGCCCCCTCCTCATCCTCAGCCCCCCTCCTCATCCTCATCCCCCCTCCTTATCCTCAAGCCCCCTCCATCCTCAACCTCAAACCCCCCATCCTCAACCCCCCTCCTCAACCCCCCTCCTCATCCTCCCTCCTCATCCTCCCTCCTCATCCTTAACCTCCCTCCTCAACCTCCCTCCTGAACCTCCCTCCTCATCCTCCCTCCTCAACCTCCCTCCTAGACCTCCCTTCTCAACCTCAACCTCCGTCCTCAACCTTCCCCACTCAACCCCCTTCGTCATCCTCAGTGCCCCTCCTCATTCTCAGCCCAACTCCTCATCCTCAGGCCTCCTCCTCATCCTCAGGCCCCCTCCTCATCCTAAGGCCCCCTCCTCATCCTCAGGCTGGAGCAGGTAAGTGAGGGGAGAGGGGGGGTTAGAATTAGGAGGGGGGGTTGAGGATGAAGAGGGGGGAGGGAAAGAGACACGGGGGGTAAAGAGACACGGGGGGTTAGAGAGACACGGGGAGGTAGAGAGACACAAGGGGGGGGTAGAGAGACACAAGGGGGGTTAGAGAGACACAAGGGGGGGTTAGAGAGACACAAGGGGGAGAGTGACTCGAGTATAAGCCGAGGGGGGCCTTTTTAGCCTTAAAAAAAGGCCTGAAAAACTCGGCTTATACTCGAGTATATATGGTATTTACTTAAAATATATATTGGTTGGTCTAGTGGAATTTAAAAAGGTTAAAAAGTAATTAAGGTTTAAAAAATAATTTTTTGTAAAGTTCAACCTTTTTAGATCTCCTCTGATCGCTGCTGCAATATGCCGATAAGTTGTTAATTAATTGATCCAGAGAAAGGCAAATGGATAAAACCCCATTTAACATTGGCAGTTGTCTAAAAAATTAATTCCTGACCCAAAATATTGGCAATTGGATTCCTACCTGGATCAAAACTCCCTATCTAATTATCCAGGATAACCCTGAATGCCCTTTGTATTCCAAAATACATCCAACCCCTTTTTAAAGTTATCTATCAAATCAGCTATCACCACCTCCTGTGTTAGAGAATTCCACAGATTAACCACCCCTACTGTGAAGAACCCCTTTTCTTTCTTTAAGGTGGAATCTTTTTACTTCTAACCTCAAAGTATGTCCTCGTGTCAGTTGAAAACCTCTTGGCACAAAAGTTTCATTTGACGAAGCCTTATATTGACCCTGGATACTGTATATTTATATAAGGTAATCATATCCCCTCTTAGATGCCTTTTTTTTCTAGAGAAAATACGTTTAATTTGATCATGAATCTAGCCCCTCCATTCCCCTTATTAGTTTTGTTGCCATTCTCCATACTTTTTTCAGCTTTAAAATGTCCTTTTTATGAAGTGGTCCCAAACATTGTACATATTCCAAATGAGGGCGTACTTGGGATTTGTATAGTGGCAGAATTATATTTGCTTCCCTTGCTTCTATATCCTTCTTAATACATGCTAATATTTTACTTGCCTTTGCAGCTGCTCCTTGGAATTGAGCAGTGTAACCTAGATGGTTGCCCACAAGCATCCATTAAGATTATAAATTGCATGGCTGGTTTTCCTTCCCACATGCATAACTTTACATTTATTCATATTTAATCTCATCTGCCCTTTAGTTGCCTATTCCTCTAATTTATGTAAATCCCTCTAGTGGGAAAACAAATTATTTTCTGATTTCATTACCTTGCACAACTTAGTGTCATCAGCAAAAATGGAGACACCACACTCCAATCCCACTTCCTTTAATAAATATGTTACAAAGGAGAGGACCTCATACTGAACCCTGAGGAACCCTACTTACTTCCAATCTGAGTATGTTCCATTTACAACACCCCTTTGCTTCCTGTCTTTTAGCCAGCTCTCAATCCATGAGCAGATATTTACTGCAATTCCTGGTTCCCTTACTTTGCACAATAATCTTCCATGTGATACTGTATCAAAAGCCTTTACAAAATCCAAAAAGACTACATCCACTGAGTTGCCTTGATCCAAATTCCTACTAACTTCATCACAGAAACTAATTAGATTTGTTTGAGATGACCTATCCTTCATAAATCCATGTTGATTCCTACTTATAATCCTGTTCAAATAGATACAGTATATTATTGTATATTATTCCTTATTAACCCTTCTAAAAGCTTTCCCACTACAGACATGAGGCTTACAGGTCTATAATCCCCCGGATTTGCTTTTGCTCCTTTCTTAAATATAGGTATCACCTCTGCTTTTTTTTAGTCATCTAGTAGTGAACCTGTGTTGAGTGAGTCTTGAAAAATTAGATATAAAGGTTTGGCTACTAAGGAACCTATTTCCTTCAGTATCCTTTGATGTATTTCATCAGGACCTAAGGTTTTATTAACATTTCATTTTTCCAACCTCTTTTGGATTTCTTCCTGCACTAACCAGTTATTTGGTGAAGGTAGTGTAGCCCCATTATGTTGCAGTGACCCAACCACTGGTACCTCCCTTGTGTATACCGAAGAAAAGAACCTATTTAGCTCATCCGCTTTTTCCTGGTCACTAATTATCAGACGGCCTTTGTCACATTGTAATGCTCCTATAGCTTCCTTCCCGGCCTTCTTCGCATTAATATATTTTAAGATATTTTAAGTTTAGCCCTACACTTCTTTGCAATTATTTTTTTATTTTCTATTTTAGCCAGTCCAATAGCCCTTTTGCAAGCCTTGGTGATTTCCTTGTACTCACGTAAAGTGCTCTCTGTCCCCTCTTGTTTGTATAATTTAAATGCCTGTTTTTTACTCTGTATCTTGATCTTTAAGCCATATTGGATGTAATTTACTCTTTTTATTTTTATTTCCACATGTTATATGGTGATAAGTATGTATATTTAGTAAGGATTTAAATGATGTCCATTTATATTCCCCTTATATTACAATTGGCAAAGTTTCAATTTTTTTTTTTTTCTGTTTGCCTTCCTTTGGATCAATTAACAATTATTAACAAAACAAATAATCCACATATTAAAGGGATTAGAAGAGATCTAAAAAGGATGAACTTGATGGACTAAAAGCCTTTATTCAACCTCAAATACTATGTAACTATGTAACATTTTTTTTTGAAAATCACTGCCTGTTTCTTACCAAACATTTGGAACCCAGCAAACTTATATACCTTTAACGTTAATTAAGCCATCATGCAGCCCCTGGGCTTCCCTGGTAGTCTTTAAGAAGAATGGGACAACTTGCTTCTGTTTGGATTACAGTAAGCTTAACAAGAAAACTAAGATTAGCATTTACCCTGTTACGCTCATGGAGGAGTAGCTTGAGCGCTTAGGGACCACGATCTATATGATACCCTGGATGTCTCAAACTGTTACTGACTTTTTCCCCTTGCAGAGTCTGGATAAGTTTTAAGGAGAAGTTGACATTTATCACTCCCTTTGTCCTCTGCCAATTTACATTTATGCCATTCAGGTTGAAGAATGCACCCTCTTGCTTGAACTGCTTGATCTGATAAGTTTCCCTCTTCTCTTCTGTTTAATTAATTAAATAAGAAGCTCATGGTCTGAGCTGCAGTCAGTTATAGGTCTCATTTTTGATGATTGTATAGAGCTCCTCCATCCTTGTATATAGTCAATCTGATTTTTATATTGTCCATCTGGTTATGTCCATGTGTAGAGTCATCTCAGAGATTGTTGAAGCGGGTCTCCAACGTCAAACTTGCCCTTTATTCCAGGTATCTATTTTTTATCATAGCATTGGTATCTCCTATGATGAGATTAACATCTTTCTTGGGGTCATGTCTATGATATGTTGAATATCTTTGTAGAACTGGAACACTTCAACATCTATGGTTGAATCATAGACTTGGATCACTATGATTTGAAATAGCTTGCCTTGAATTTGAATTGAAATCATTCTGTCATTGATTGGGATGTAACCAAGCCCTGCTTTGGCCACCCTTTAATTGACTACTCCATTTCTTCTGTGGGACTCTTGACCACAGTAGAAGATCTGGTTGTTGACTGATGTGAAATGTCCTATTCCAGTCCATTTGAGTTCACTAATTTCCAGGATATCAACACTTAACCTTGTCATCTCATGTTTGACCATATCCAGTTTGCCTTGATCCAAAAGTTCTAACATTCCACGTTCCAATACTGAGGACTTTCCTTTTTTCCTCCAGACACATCTGCAGCTCTATGTCCTCTCTGCTTTTACCTAATCACTTCATTAGATTTGGTGCTGCAAGTACTCACCCTCTGCTCTACCTCAGCAATATAGTAGGTACCTTCTGACCTAATGGGCTCATCTTCCAGTGCCATATTGCTGTGTGTGTGGTTTTGCTTGTTCATAGTTTTGTCTTAGCAAAATTACTGAAGTGGGTTACCAGTTCCTTCACCAGTGGACCCTAATTTGTCTGACTTCTCTTCTATGACCTGCTCAACTTGAGTAACCCTACCTTTTATAACTCACAGCTTCATTGAAATACTAAACTCCTCCACTATAACAAGGTAGAGATTCAGAAGGGGATTACATTAAAATAAAATAAAAAACTGTAATATAAAAATAAATTACTGATACTCACCTAGCCCGAATGATGGTCCAACGATGATCATGAAAGCCTTGGTCCTCACTCTATTAAATATCAGGAAACCTCTCAGGCAGATATGTGTAATCCATCAGAGGTTCAGATCACACAGCATACATTAAGTTTCATTGTCCGGGGTATATAATATGGGTCATTGATGCCTGAGCAACTACAACAACTTTACCTGCAAGGACCTTACCTATTCTGTCCCTATTTTGTATTTCACTGCTTTCAACGTCAAACTAATCCAAAATAGGTTAGGAAAGTTTAGTTGGCTGAATTGCTTGACTGATTGTTTTTATTTTTATTTGTTTGCAGTATTGTAACGCTAAATGCGATCTTACATGTCATTTAGTTGCCTATTCTTCATTTTCTGATATAACTAAATTGCACACATTAGTATCATCAGCAAACATGGAGACAGTACTTTCTAGTCCTACTTATATGTCATTAGCAACAACCATTTACAACAACCTTGTGCTAGGTCTCAATCCATGTGCATATATTTTCTGTAATCCCTATATACCCTAGTTTGTAAAATAGCCTGCCATGTGGCACTATATCAAAAGCCTTCACAAAATCCCAAACTGAGTTGCATGTAAAGTAAATAAGTTTGTTTGGCATGACCTATCCTCATAAATCTGTGTTGACTCCTACTTATATCTTGTTCACATGGATATATTCCTGTATTCTATTCCCTATTAACTATATAATATCTCCTTCTAAAAACTTCCCCACTACAGAAGTGAGGTGTACATGTATATAGTTCTCTGGATTTGCTCTTGTTCATTTCTTAGATAAAGGATGCACATCTGCTTTTCTCCAGTCATCTGGTATAGAGCCTGTGGTGAGTGAGACTTGAAAAACTGGATACAACGGATTGGGGGAGATGTGAATGACTTCCGGTGCTGCAGTTGAAGGTCTCAGCACACCAAATGTCCAGACTTGCGCACAAGCACAGCACTTAGAGCTAATCCTCTGTTGCTGGCTAGTGTCTGAGAGCTGGGCGAACAACGGGCTCTTAATCCAAGTGATGGAACCAGCGCCCAGACGTGCCGCTGCAAGCTGCAGAGGTTGTGCAATGAGCGGGAACTGGGAGAAGCAGCAACAGGTTCTCAGAAGCAGTCATGTGTATTGTCTCAGGGGAGGAACAGAGCAGTCCCTTTTGAGAGTGGGAGATGAGCTGGGTGGAAGAATTGTTGGGAGAGATTATAGATCAGAGGAGACATACTTGAGAGGAGGGATGCAGGGGCAGTATGATGCTGGGCCAGGTAAAACAAGTAAGCCTTGAAATGAATACATACATTGAAGGCTGGACAAAGGATTATTGACTAAAGAGTGTATGAGAAAACTCCTCTTTAAAAGCCAATTAAGCTACAACCATATATCATTTGAGAATTGTGTTAAAACATGTGATTTATATTAAGGTCTGGGTCCTTACATACCACTCTGTAATTGGGAAAGGTCTAAATGATATTCATCTGAGAGGTTAATACAAATAAATAATCTAACCCCCCCCCCCCCCCACACACACACCACACACACCGCCAGCACCACCACACACACCTTCAGCGCATATTGGGCCTAACAAAATTCATCTGGAATTCAGTATAATATTCTGCAATTTCAGAGAGATCTTGGTAATATGCATCGGTTTAGTTACTGTATATGGAATATAGAAGCCTCCTCTTAGAGTGCATACTGGACCTAAACCAAAATTCAGCTAGTTCCTTGTGTAATATCTGGCAATTTGGAGAGCTCAGTGCAATGCTAGTATAGCTTAGTTCAATACTGATTTGATGGGTTAAATGGAATATAGGAGCATCCTTTTACAGTCATACAGAAGTTAAATCAAAATGTATCTGAAACTCATAATTTAGGAATATACTATATAGTGGTTAAATTGATTGAAAAGTTTTCCTCTTAAAGTTCATATCAAGCCTGAGCTAAAATTCATCTGAGATTCAGGAAAGGTCTGTAAAGAGTAAGTAAAAGACCCCTTCATAGTGTATACAAGGCCTAAACCAAAATGTATCTTGTAATTAGAAAGGGACTATGAAATATTTATTGGATGGGTCCATTTGTGTACAGAATTTCCTCCTTATAGCGCACCCTGGGGTGATGCTAAAATGCATATTAATTGTTAATTGAATTAAAGATATCTATCAAACCTGCTGTAACCACCTTCTTCGGTACAGAATTTCACAGATTACCCACCGTTACTGTGAAGAGCGCTTTTCTTTCTTTAAGGGGGATTCTTTTTACATCTAATGTATATAAGATTTATTTTTATGTTTCATTTCGGGATTAAATCAATCTCGGGTATTAATGAATTAATACATATCAGGCCACCCATATGGACTAGAACAAATTGGCATTCATTTTCATCATTCTTTATTTTGACGGGTTTGCGAGTCTGATCGCATATCGTACCCCGGAACCTAATTGATTGACGTGTAACCTCCAGGTTTTAATAATGACACCTCTCATTTCCTATTGGCTGATCCGAACTTGGAGGTAACGGGCTTGCTTAATTGATCATGTTTCCACCCTTAACTGCTAGTTGCTCAGTGCATGGTTTACTGAGTCCGCTTTGGGCCAGTAACTTGCAGCCTTGAACAATTGAATAGCTCCGGATTCGGAGACGAACTGGAGCCCGCAACACACCCGCAGACATTCGGCTGTCTGCGATTGAGTTGCAGGCTTGGAATTGAATGTGGCTCAAAGACACAGAGTCTGCTACAACTAGCATTATCTCTATAAATACTTTGTGCTCATAGCTTGCGCAGTCTCTAGTTAGGTACTGTGCAAACATAACATAAATAAAAACTAGGCAATGCACAATAAATAAATAAAGAGATTGGGTTCTACTTTTGCAACAAGATGAATATATCATGCTAACACATTTGAGTAAACAATGTAGCTAGATACAACAGTACAAACGTAAACTTGTTTATGAGTATAGATAGAAAACAATCTTACTTTATGTAAGTCTTTTTATATTTTGTATAGTTATTATTACATGTTATTTTATTGTCTTTAAAAAAATATCAGTTTTTCCCTTAGAGGTTTTGTAACACTGCTTGTTCAAGCACACAGGAACACAAAGGTTTTGTTGCTCTTGGCTGTAAGGTCTCTGTGACAGGCTAGGGAGGGGGCCATTGTAGCCCACCCTCTCTCACAGTAAACTGTGAGGTGTAGTTTGGTGGAATGTAAAACTTTCAGTATCTCAAATTTAATACTTTGTATTTATTATGAATGTATTTATTTTTATTTTACTTGAGACTCTACATTACATTTTTTTACAGGTAATACATTTATTATATTACCACATTTTATAGTAGTTTGGATTTTAATTATCTTAGTGAACAATATTTTGCAAAGTATAAGCCTCATTCAATTAGGAGGCCGCAAGTTCTGGGATATAGGCCATATGTCTGTTGGCCTCCCGCTGGCCCACTGCATACTTGAGTTACGGTGATATTCAATACAGCAAGACCGCAAGTTAGGGGCCGACAGCAACATTTTTAAATCAAAGCATCGTATGTAGTATTTGAGAGCTTGAACAAGATCAATTAAGCAATACTGTAACTCCCAATGCTGAAACAGCCAATAGAAAAGGAGCCCGTCATCATGAAGACCATACAACATGGAGTTGACATGTCAATCAACTAGAGATTTGAGGTCTGATATGTGATAGGCCCCGCAAACAGGCAATTTAAAAAACAATGAAATTGAATGAAGCCAATGTGATAGTCCGTGTGGGTGGCCTGATATGTAGTAACTCATTGATTCCCGAGATTGATATAACCCCAAAAATTACGGGCTTGAGACTGTAACATTGTGTTCACCATCATTTACAGTGCAGCATTAGCATTTAAAGTGCTCCGGACATGTCATAAAGCCCTTGGCAAGTCTTCCTTGGAACCCCTATCTTGTGGTTCGACTTTTGCCATTTGCGGGCTTGACAGCTTGGTTAGCGAGGGGGCATTGGAGCAATTGAATATTGATTTGCCATTTTAACGTTTTGAATTCTTGCGCCCGTTAAAGATCAAAGGCTTGGAGGGGCATTACCTTGCGATGTCAACCAACATAATGAATCAGAGGCCGGAGCCCGTAACCCAATCAGAGCCCGCAAAAAGACACCAGTTGAATATCAAAATAAGTTACGGCCTCTGTTTCCGAAGCCCGGATCTCCCAATGCCTCAATTGAATGAGGCTTTATATCAATTATTTATCTTCACATACAAGCTCACTCAATAATGTATTCTCGATTAATTCTAAATTTACTTATTCTAAAAATTCGAGAACATTCTGCATTTTTATCTGTTAATCAGTTAATTTCTAAAATTTTCACACATTTTCATTAGTTTATAATTCAGTCTATGCGATACAGTTTTCTTTTTAGCAATTTCTTTAAACATTTTTTTTTCATATACTTTATACCTTGATATTATCACATTTTCATTTATTAATTTGGTAATTTCAAATTATATTTTTAAACATTTCTCAATCTGATATACAAAACAGAAAATATATGCAATTAATTAATTATCTGTTATTTTTTGTTATTACATATTTTGCTATTTGCAATAATTCACAAAGAATTAACATTAGCATTTAATTCAGCCAGTAAGCTGTTGTTAGGTGTGGCTCTGTCGGCCATCTTGGTAATTTTTTTAAAAATGCAAATGATTTCAGTCCAGTTAAATTTTACTATGCTTAACTCTATCATCACATATATAGTTGTGAGTATACGAGTTGTTGCTAACGCTTGCGGACTCGCGTAGTGAGCCTGCGGCCCTCGCGAAGTGAGGGTTGCAGTTGCTGGCAAGGAGCGCCGAACTGCGACCCTCGCAAACGTTACGTCGCAAACTCTTTGCCAGCAACTGCGACCCTCGCAAACTTTATGCCGTAACGCAAACTAAATACGAGACACGATACGACCCATTACAACCTTGCAAAAAACGGCCGCAACACGCGCACATCAAAACATCAAAAATCCAAAAAATACACACAACAAATACATAAAAAGCTTACCTACAGCAAGAGGCAGCATCCATGACCTCGAAAACTAAAGTTACACCTCAATTTAACTGAAATTAAAGCAGTTTAGACACTAAAAAATTCTCTAAGCAAGAGAAAAAATATGCGCCGAAAAAAATGAAAACGAGGCTACAGCAGTCTAAAGACGCAAAACACCACCAAACACCTACGTATTTGCCGAAAAAAAAACCACAAGATTAGAAAACAAGGACGCAACCCGCGCAACCCCAAAAACATTACAAACACAACAAATACAAACAACACATAAAAAGGTTACTCACAGCAAGTGAAGTTACACCTCCATTTAAGCACAAATTTTGGAGTTTAGAGACCCAAAAATCACCTAAGCGAGAGAAAAAATGGCCGCTGAACAAAACGAAAACAAGGCTAAAGGTCCCTAAACGCAAAACACTACCATAAACACGCAAAACACCACCAAACACCTACGGATATTCCAAAAAAGCCCACCAAACAGCTACGGTTATTCCCGAAAAACTCGCACGACATAGAAAACGAATATTACGAAAAACTCGCACGACAGAAAACGAACGACGCTACATCAGGCACATTATATACACCAAACACCCTTAGCTCACTTACTATTTCATTGCCGTCATTTTTTGACGGGCAATTCGCTAGTTAAATATAAAAATATATTGCTCAATAAAATATATCAAATGTAGTATCTCAGCATGTGCCTACATAATATGTAGTGGGTTTTGGCAATTAATATGATGATATTATTAATATCAATAACCTTTATTAACATTGATTACAAATTACGTATTTTACCTATTTGACCATTTTGACTAATTCCAAATTCTACTACATGATATATTAAGAGCATTGACCGTATGAAATAAACAGAACTTTATTATGTGAGAATATATTTATTATGAATGCATATCACATATAATAGTTGTCAAACTGCGAGACGTCATTACACTTTGGGTGGTGCGTACGAGTTAGCTAAGTGAGCCGTTAACGCTTACCACTTAGGTGAAGTGAGGCGAGCTGTTAAGGCACTAAAACTCGCAGCACAAAGACAATGAGCACCGAAGGCGCTCATTGCCTGCTTGGCTTGCGAAGCGAGGCGAGCAGTGAAGGCAATGAAACACGTGGAACTTAGCCACCAAACACTTAGTAATCGCGGAATCGCCTTAGCCTCCAAGCACTTAACAAACTTAGAAAAAAAAATTAGGAGACGCCGGACTTTGAAAAAAAAAATACAGGATGCGAGACTTTGAAAAATAAAATACGAGATAGCAAAAATACGAGGTTATGGCCGAACCGCGAAAACACAAAAAACACAAAGAAAATAAAAAAATACAACAAAAACATCACCCACAGCACTGGGGAACAGCCAGGGAGTGAGGTGGAATGTGGATTTAAGGCTACACGACAAGGCTGTCTGACCCCAGACCACGCAAAACACTGCCAAACACGTATCACTTTCACACAGGGATGTACGAACTACAAAATACACTATTACAAATGAAGGAAAATGCTTGTGAGCCGCGTAACACATTAATAAAATTACGAATCTACAATGACGCTTTAAACAACTAAACCAACGGATTTCCCTTGCGCACGCAGCCTATTTCTAATGTACAGTTGTAACATTCATTATACTTTATCATCAGGGCACCAACACTCAAACTGGACATTGTTTGCTGCCGGAAAAAACTGATTTCTGCATATATTAATTATAAATAGGTAAAGTATATTAATTCATTCAAGAACTAATTCATTCATTATTAATTAATTAACTAAATATAGATAAATATATATCTCTCTTTATAATGAGTGATGAAGGTGCTCAGAGGAGCAAAAGTAGACGTGAGGAGAGGCTCGCACTGAGTACAAAAAGGTTTAAATTGTGTGTCAAACAGCATTCCCATGGCTTCAAATGTTATTGCCCCGTCATTGTTGCTAGTCATAGATATAGTTGTGGATCTGCGTTTTTGTCCGGTTACGTTTGCGATGTTGGTCATGCGATTATGTCCCTCGCAAAGCAAGGGAAGCAACCGTGAGGCTCGCCAGCGTCACCATCGCACAAGCGAGCCGCGAGGCTTGCCAGCGGCAAAGTACTTATGCTGCAATGAGCGTCGAAGGCTAAAAGCTCTAAAAATCCACAAAAAAAAAAAAAGTTAATGTACAAAAAATTATAACACAAACACACAGCACAGGGAGACAAGTATGGGAGTGAGGTTGCAAGTGAATTAGACCCATATTTGGCGACACTCAAAAATCGCCTAAGCAAGGAAAAAAAAGGCGACCGAGAAACAGCATGAAATGAGGCTCAGCAACGCCAGGCTCGCAAAACGTACAAAATACACAACGCTGAAGACAGTAACACTTACACGAACAACGCCAGGCACGCAGGACTTTGAAAATAAAACAAACGGCAGTCGGCGCACGCCACACAAACATTCACCACACACACAGAGGACAAACATACAGGGAAGGGACAGGGGGAAGATGCTGCAAAGAGACACATAGCATCCCCAAGCATAAAACTTGAAGGTTACCGAAACCTGCAATGAGAAGCCCGTACAGTAGGTAGGAGGAAAGTCTTGCAATGAATGCCAAAGGCGCTCATTGTGTGGCTCACGATTGGCACAGCAAGCGGGAGGGGCTTGCAATGAGCGCCAAAGGCACTCAGTGCCAGCCCCCGAATTGAGCTCCAAAGGCGCTAATGTGATCAGTGCAAAGCAGGAAGCTTGAAGTACATGGGGGGAGAGGCTCACAATGAGTGCCCTCGGCTCAGTGCTGGTCTCGCGATGAGAGCTGAAGGTTCTCAGAGGAGCAAAAGCCTCACATTGTGTGGCAAATAGCATTGTCAGTCTTACAATTTTAATCCAGTCATTTTTGACTGACAATTTCCTAGTCGATAATAATTCAGTATATTTGAATATAAAAGATGGAATAAACAATTGTAATATATATATATATATATATATATATATATATATCAAGAGTCATCAATTATTAAGTGTCAGTTATTATCACATTCTCCTTATAATCATATGTAAGACATGCTTAATGTAATTAAAATGTTAGTATGACATTGGAGACAGTTTTTATTATTTTGGTATGTTTCCAAATATCTGTTTAGTAAGATATCATACCATTTTAATATCTTATGATTTTATAGTCGAATTATAGTATTATCCCTAATTCAAAAGAGAAAATGTTGTTCCTAACAATTTACACATCTTTACATAGACATTATCAAATAATGGGATTGCATGTATATACAGTGCCTTGCAAAATTATTCACCCCCCTTGATTTTTTCCCTATTCTGTTACATTACAGCCTTAAATTCAATGTTTTGTCAATCTGGATTTTATGTGATGGATCAGAGCACAATAGTCTAAGTTGGTGAAGTGACAAATTATACATGAACATTTTTCTAGAAAGAGAAGACAGAAAATTGGCATGGTGCAACCAATTACCTTCAGAAGTCACATAATTAGTGAAATGATGTCCACCTGTGTGCAATCTAAGGGTCACATGATCTGTCATTACATATAAACACCTTTTTTAAAAAGCTCCAGAGGCTGCAACACCTAAGCAAAAGGCACCACTAACCAAACACTGTCATGAAGGCCAAGGAACTCTCCAAACAAGTAAGGGACAATGTTGTTGAGAAGTACAAGTTAGGGTTAGATTATAAAAAAATATCCAAATCTTTGATGATCCCCAGGAGCAACATCAAATCTATCATAACCAAATAGAAAGAACATGGCACACATCACATCACCCAAAGAACACCAAACATGGTGGTGGCAGCATCATGCTGTGGGGATGTTTTTCAGCAGCCGGGACTGGGAAACTGGTCAGAGTTGAGGGAAAGATGGATGGTGCTAAATACAGGGATATTTTTGAGCAAAACCTGTACCAGTCTGTGCGTGATTTGAGGCTACGATGGAGGGTCACCTTCCAGCAGGACAATGACCCCAAACACACTGCTAAAGTAACACTTGAGTGGTTTAAGGGGAAACAGCCCAGACCTCAATCCAATAGAAAATCTGTGGTCAGACTTAAAGATTGCTGTTCACAAGGGCAAACCATCCAACTTGAAGGAGATGGAGCAGTTTTGAAACGTGAAAAAAATCCCTGTGGTAAGATGCCGCAAGCTCATAGAGACTTATCCAAAGCGACTTGGAGCTGTGATTGCCGCAAAAGGTGGCTCTATAAAGTATTGACTTTAGGGGGATGAATAGTTATGCACATTGACTTTTTTCTGTTATTTTGTCCTATTTGTTGTCTGCTTCACAATAAAAAAATTGTTAATTCCAGGTTGTGAGGCAACAAAACACAAAACATGCCAAGGGGGTGAATACTTTTGCAAGGCACTGTAAACAGTCATAATGGAAATCACATATCTGTAAGATCTTTTTTCAGTATGATTGAGAGCAGACTCAAAATGATATCAAACATTGTTTGTCACAATTTAGGTGTCTTTCGTCACAAATCAACATTGCTCTCTATAATTATATACACAATCATAATGAAAATTATATATCTGATTAGATCTCTATTCAGTATATTTGAGAGTGAAATAATAAAAAAATATACCAATTATTGGGCCTTCACAATCTAGGTGTTTTTTGTTACTAACAAACATTGTTCTTTATAAATATATAGTCACAGTGGATGAACTATTTGAACTATTATCCCCTTATGAAAGTATTAGGGCAACTGTGACGCACATTTGTTTTAGAACATCAACTGTAGTGGAATCTATTGTAACTGTTTTCTAATCATCTATTGTCAAATGAGCATCTAAGAGGCATAATTTTAAGATATATTATTAATTTTGATTTTAATCAATCTGCATTGCCACGGCAACAAGGCTTTTAAATAGGGTGGCTGAATAGAGTCACATAACCCCTGAGGAAATCCAGAAACGTGCGTCAGGTGACGCAGTACGGTGGACGCTATCTGATGACATCACTAGCATCTAGGTAGCATTCCACATGGACCTAAGCCCATAGCTTAATGCCCCTACCCTTCAAAAAACTGCTGAATATGCCAAATAGTTAAATCGTGCAGCTTCTAATAGAATTTAGGAGGGATATTGCTAATGGGAGTAATTTGAAAGAGGAATTATTCTCTATTGAGAAAACTTTATATACAGCATTTCAATACAAGCAATAAAGCTCATATTTATACCAATGTTGACATTAGTATTGGTTTAGACCTTTGTAACCATTTATGTTGCCAATTAAGAGCAACTCCTCAGCACCTTACCAATTGCACTTTATATCGCATGACGAGAGAATTGCCTGCCAAAAAATGACTGCAATGAAATTGTAAGGTAGCTAATGCTGTTTAGTGTATATTAATGAAATATATAATATATTAATAAATTAATATACTTTACCTATTTTGAAGCATTGTGTTGACGAGCTGGCAATCTGTTTTGATGTTGCTGCAGCATTAATGGTGTGGAGCTGCTGTGTAAGCTTGATGAATGTGTGCAGTGTAATAGTGTGCGAGACCAAACCGTTAGCGTAGTCGTGTACTTCCGCATTGTCGTAAAATGGCGGGTAATGTGTGGTATGCGTCTTAGCGGAATATCCGTAGGTCTTTTGTGGTGTTTTGCGAGTTTCCTGTGCTTTGCGAGGGCTGCGGGCTCGCTACGCGAGCCCGCAAGCGTTAGCAACAACTCGTACGCTCACAACTATTTATGTGATAATGCAATATGTCACTACAGCACCTTACTGCAGCACTTTTAGCACTCAGCACCTTCACTTTTGCACCAGTCACTTTTTACTGGTACATATATATTTTTGTTTCAGTCACTTTCTATATGGTCTGCACCAATGCTTTTAGGTGTTTATAATATATGCAGATTTTTTAAATCAATAGAAATGTTTATTATATTCCAATAGTAGGTCAGACTGTGTCTTTCTTTTTATTAACAAGGATTTTAAATTATGTAATAAAAATTATATTTTAAATGTTTTTGCCCATTCAATTGAGATCAGAACAGGGTGTGCCCCAGTACAAATGAGATCTGTTCTATCCTCCCCTTTTCCATTACCTTTAATTATTATCTCAGGGAGCACCCTTGTAATCCTTCAGTAAGGTCAACACTTAGAGCCACCACACCCTCTCTTTCTTAATATATACAAAGTGACAAACCTTTAGCCAGAACAACTCATATTTATGGACAGGGTCACAACATTAGCAAGCATTATCTTAACCAATCTCCATCAGTCCCCACCCCACCCTGATTTACCATTTACGGGTTTGTAAGCATTTCCGGCTTGTTGAATTGTTGTAAATTCCATATGGATTTTGCGTCTTTAGCACTAGTAACATTTATATCAAAGAAGAAGATAGGACAGAGTTATGATTTTGACAACCGCAGCGATTTTGAGTCTGTAACTCACAATGGGAATGTGAGTTGCTAAATGTATCCATTTAATTATCAGTAACATTTACAAGGTCCAATACAGGCTTATGTAATTGTTGGTTTTGACAATTGAATAAGGCCCTTAGTTAAAATGGGCCACATTCAATTGCGATTTGTCCAACTGAATAGGGCTCTATATAAGCACATAGCATATTTGTTTACAGAAGTTTTTAGTTAGTGAAGACCTTGCTTTTAGATAGAAGTTCACTAACTAAAAACTTCTGTAAAATAAATATGTTATGTGTTTATATAGAGCCCTATTCATTTGGCCAAATCGCAATTGAATGAGGCCCAATATCTCCGAGCTTATTATTGGGAATATCTTGAGCATGGTTAACAATCTCTGAACATAACATTTCTCTCACACTAAGTTGCAAGATCTCGAGGTATAGGATAGAAATATCTGGTTTGTGCTTTTAGAGAGGTTACAATAATACCACATTATGTCCTGTGGGAGGGCTAGTGGAAATCAGATTGTTCAAACCAAGCTATATAATATCTCCGAGTATGTAATTGGGAGTATCTTGAGTGTGTTCTGGTTACCAATCTCTGAAGAAAGCATTATAGCCTTGATTGTAATGAATGAACAGATGTTGCCAATACTATGGTAAATTGTCATTCGGTTGCAAATACCAGAATTTGGACAGCCCTGTTGAAAATCGCAACATTTTGTATGTGACAAGGTTTCAAAGTCATCTTGATGTGTGTGTACCGAAAGGCTATAACAGTCATACTGTTTATACCAACTTACAAGGTCCTGGAATATTATAGGAGGTGCAATTTGAATATATAAAAGTCCATAGCTCCTAGCACAATCCAGATATACAGTAAGTGAGAGATATAGAAGAATACTATTACATGTCCTGATCTCTCATTTTTGTTTCATTGCAGAGTGTAGAGCTCTGTTTTGAAAATATAACAGGAATATTAGTATTACGATAAAGCAGTTTGACCACATTTTAATTTGTCTTACATACAACAGATGTGAAGCTTTTTTTAACACCCGGTGAAGAGAGGTTAAAGTTACCCTGCTATAAAAAAATATATATTTTTTAGTTTTTTGTTATCTTAATCACAAGTATGAGAGTCACAGTAACTAACACTACCTCATCAGCATTCATTTTTGAGTGGTGCTAAATAATTTGTAAGAAGATATTGTTTATTAGTATATATTGGACAATACATTGAGTTGCTATTATATGTAAGGAGTGTTTGAACATGATTATTGGCTCCTTGTGATTACATATCTATTTTGAATTCTATACCTAATTGGATTAAAGTTTGGGGATATCCAGAATTAGAATCCTGGATGTGCCCATATATAGTAGAAGATAACGAGATACTTGTGAACTACAGAGGAATATGTAAAAGACAATTCTGACCAATTATTATTAAGCCATTAGTCTCTACGTGTTGGAAAACAGAAGAACATGTATTAATAGGGTAGCAAGCCTGTTTGAAGGTCTTGCCCCTTGTACCTAGTTCAAACCACCACTATGTGCAACTTTGTTGATATATTTATACAAGATATTCAGCTCTATTAAATTCAAAGCCCATAGTAGCATCTGCACACCTGCAAAGGCTGTGGGCTTGAAATCTGGCCATGTTACAGAGCTATTAAATTAGACCAAGCCACGAGTTACGGGCTTGAGACGGATGTCTGTGCAGCTGTGAACATGATCATTTAGTCAAACCGTAGTTTCGGGTTTAGATGGAGCCAATGGTAAAAGAGATCATCATCATTAAGTCACTGAAAAATGGAGCTTAGATTTCAAAGCCTTCAATTACGAGTTCCGTTCGGACCCGCATTCCAGAAATAATGCAATATTAATAAATCAGTAAATAGGATATTCTAGTCCATGCGAGTTCCATTATATGTATTATTACACTTATTGCCAGGATTAATATAACACGGAAATTAAACAGAAAAATAAGTATTTTATATTGGGTAAGTGAATTTGTTGCAATTTAATAGTGTGATTGGAAACGTAACAGTTCCTGGCTTGATCTCTGTCCACAGTCGAGATGGCAAGAGGCTAAGGGCAAGCACAGGGCCCGGAACTACACGCACCTGGAGAATGGGGAAGTCGGATCAGGGCCTAGGCCCAGGCATGGAATGAGGTAGCGGCTGAGGTTACAGCAGTGAGCTCAGTGCAAAGGGATATGAGGTCCATCAAGCACTGTTTTGATGACATCAGGGCCAAGGTGAGGAGGATAAATGGCAAGGAGGACAAGCAAGTGACTGTGCACTATAATGAGTGGGAGAGGGTGGCCAAGGACCTGCTGAGCCAGGTGCCACAGCTAGAGCTTCAGTCCTGGTCGCCCAGCAGGAACCAGCCTCCACCACTGACACCTCCTCACCAGGCCACGACCCAGGGGCCTCCATACCCAACATCAAGCCAGGCTGTACAGGCAGAGATGCTGGCCCTCATGCGGCAGCAGATGGAGTGTCTGGGGGATCTAGGCCAGCATCTCCGCCAATCATACAGAGGTCATGCACAGCATGGCCAGGGGCAATAGGGAGAAGAGGAAGCACCACCTAATAACAGAATCATACCTGGCCAGGCTGCTCAGGATGGGGTCGAAGCAGAGCTCATTCCACCAAGTGACTGCAGATGCCATGTGATGCGTTCTTGTCCCCAAACCCGCCTTCTCTACCCCAGATGCATCACTCATCCACCCGCAGCCCTGACTCTCCTCATCCCACCATGACGACACCACTGCCACTACAGGTGCCGCTACCTCCTGGGGGCATGCCTAATTAACTTGTGGCATCACTTACGGTCTCCCAGATTGAGTGAGAGCTCAATTGAATGAAGGAATCAAGGGATACTCTCATTAGTGCATTAGTTTTGTAATAATTATTTTTTTATTGTTGTTCAGTTCTTCAGTCATGTATGACTCTAACTGATCATATGGACGAAGCATGCCAGGCACATCTGTCTGTTTGAGCTTGTTCATATGTTTTTCTCGGTAATGATAATGGATTGGGTTTCCAGTTCCTTCTCCAGTGGACCACAATTTGTCTTACCTCTCTGCTATGATCTGTCCATCATGGGTGACCGTACATGGTATAGCTCACAGCTTCATAGAGGTACACAAGCCCCTTCACCATGACAAGCTAGTGATAGAGAACGGAATTTATTAATATATCCCTTATTTATTCCATCACTTAAATCAGGCAGTTTCATTGTATCAAGTGTGATATTTGTTTGACTTTCCAATGTTTTCACTCTTTCCATAGATTTGAAAATATAACGAAACTCATTTAACTTTGTTTGAATCTTCCACTTCCACTGACAGTCTCTTCCACTTATCTGCTAGTCTTTTTGTAAAGTAGTACTTTCTCACATTACCCCTAACTCTTCCATCTTCAAATCATGACCTCTTGTTTTTGCACATGTCCTTTTCCCAAAAAATACTTCCCTCTGGAACATTTTTTAAAATATATAAAAAATAAATAAATTCAAATTGGATACAAAAACATTAATTAATTTTAGAAAATTATGCCACTGGTCTCTATTGGGTCAAAATAAGCTTGTAACAGTACACTAGGCCCAATTAATCTTACTAAAGGGTTATGAGGACCAGGGAAAAGTGGTTCACAATAGCACCACTGAGGGCTGATAGGACACAACATTTAATCAAGGAGTCTATAAAGAGGAGACAGTACAATGATCACTCAAGTGGATACCTTCTATCTAGAATGCATATAGCGCCTCAAGCTGGCTCCAGTCCCTAACAGTACAATAAAAGAACTGTAATTCTGCAAAACTCAGATCACAACACTATCACAAAATATAATAAAAATAGATACACTAAAGGCAAAATATAACAACAACTGGTGGACTTGTCCAGGGTCTATTTCAAGTTTGAAGGGAACAGAGATTTGCGATTTGCGATTTTAGCGATCGTAACTCTTGCGGACGTGAAATATCAAAGACTTCGATGAGCTGTAATTTCCGGGATTAACAAGCTCAAGTATTTCAATCCCGTAACACGTAGGCTGCTTGCGGATCGCAAAAAATGGCAATTGAATAGCCAAATAACTTTTGGCCTCCATTATGGGCTCCTGTAACCTACAACTGTTCAATTGAATGAGGCTCTGTATGTTTGCAAAGTGTGTAAGAAACTAACAATATTCAAAGTTATGTAAGCCAGGAGCATACAATAATTACCTTTATTCCACTCTCCTGAGTATAATGGCTGACAAGCATGTTATAGCAAATGTTTATTGCAAAGGGGGCAAGTTGTGAGCCTGTGTAAATGTGAATATTGGGTGATTAATTTCACTAATTGTTTTAATGAAGTAATTAGCTCTGGATTATTTTTTCTAATTACTAACATTGAAAATCAATCTTCATCCTACTTATTTCTGCACTTTACATTACTGATTATTTGAGAAAAGTTCATTTTACAACTCCTGGTGGAGAGGAAATGTATTTTGGTGAAGAAGAAAATGATTTTGTAAAGTTTGATATTATAAATTATATTGTTCTGCCAAATAAAACTATAAAGAAGAAACAAGATGGACATTTTAACTCAACTTTAATACAAGGTCTTCAAATTAGCATTAATGACAACACCATCCAGAGGCGCTCGGCTTTTACACAGGTAATAAGAGAACAGTTTTTGAGCAATACGGTGGGAACCAAAAATGGCACACCAGACGTGCTAAATATTATAGAATTTAATTTCATAGATAATAAATTACACTGAATCAATTGAATGTTATTCATACAGAATGATTTCATGCAGTAAACTCACATTGTCGTTTGCAAATATTAGCTGTAAATCAGACTTTTCTGATCCCCACTAAGGACTGTTCAGTCTTTTTTAAGTTCCACATAGCTTTACAATAAAAACAACAGATGCAGAGTCCCATTGGTAGGTAGCAATCATTGAGAATGATCTCCTCTTAACGAATAATATCACTCATTTTGTGGGTGGGTCAGACAATTGGATTAGTAAATAAAACATTAAAAACTGCAAATGCTGTAATGTTCATTTTTTAATAACATTTAAGAGATACATTGCTTGTTATTGCACATCGGTAAGAATTATACAATCGTTGGAATTTCTGTTATGCCCTTTTCAGTTAAAAGACAGGTGTGAAAGTAGGCCTAGCCTGGTACCATTAATGCCATTGTACTGAGTATATCTATGAGAAGGAAACCCACACACTGCACCTTATTCTCTATCCTGGACTGCCCCATTCTTTGGACAGGATAGTGGGGCCTCTTATATCCCTGGGGATGGAGGATTGACCCACTTGACTGGAGAATATTCAGTTGGCTCTCTCCTTTAGTGGAAATGTATTATCCTCCCCAAGGCGTTATGGCAGTGTTTGAAGACATTTGTACCCTCAAGTGCTATATCTGATAGACAGTAAAAGACATGTAGCCCATATAATTTTATGATTCCTGCCATTTGTTTTCCATTGAGTTAATGTACCTTTTATTGAGCATTCAATATTAAATATGCATTTAACGTTAGGTGGTAATAATGGCAATATCACCCTGTATCGAGTGAAATATGATCACTTGTTTATACATGTATTGTTTTTTTACCCAATAAACTTAGGTTATTTCCAAATACTGTACATTGTAGTACAATAGAGCAATTTTGGCTCTATTCAAATGTATGTCTTTTGGTATCCTGCAGAGCTCCCTCCTTACACAAAACAAGGTACTGGGAATACCTCTTTCTTGCCATGTAAAATGCAACCATGGATGTCCATCATACTACTGCAGTGACATGGATTAGCTAACAAGGACACATGATTAGTTGTAGAAGACGACTTCCAGACATCATTTGTAGAAAGTAATTCCTGGTGTATTAGTAGAATACATAATCATATCTCCTGGATTATTACTATATTATAATGTTTTAATAGATAAATCCCAAAACTTCTTTGGAGTCTGTAACATTGTGGCTAAAATGCACAATCATTTAACAGTAGATATCAGAATTCGATACCGAATAAAACAAATAATAATAACAATATAAACAGATAATTATATCTGGCATATTACAGTTAGATGTACAAGTGATTCCTGTATTAATATTTAGATTTTTGGAGTGTGAGTTCATCAATAACTTTGCATTAACATTAAAAATCACTTAAGAAAAGAATATGGACAAATCTCTAAGTGGAATAGAGTAAATAATAATATCAAATGTGTGTTCCAAGTAATTCTGGATCCTATAAGTCTATGTCCAGTGTACTAAAGAACACCTAAGACTCTATTTTGGAGTATGTAGCAACTTGTTACTAGAAAAAAAATACAATAAACTTTATTAAAGAAAAAAAGAGTGAATGAAAAATATATACAATGAGTGTAATAAAAGATATACTTAAGTATATCAAACAGCAGGCTAATGTAAAGGGGGAGGGGAGTGGGTTACAGTCTAATGAGTAAACCCCAAAGTAATAATATGGGTGCTCACAAATGGTAATATAATATAGAGGTCAGCACCTGTCTATTTGAGAGGACAGATGACGGCCAACAGTTGCTCCAGTTAATAAAACAAGTGGGTCTCTATGTTTCCCATCACTCCCCATCCCATAAGCTGAAGTAAGTTCAAAAATAGGGAACATAGAAAATATCCACTATCAAAAATTAGTGTAATGATCCTGATAACACAGCACAATGCTGTAATCAAGAGAAGCCCTCCCTTTTAGTTAAGGGTTAGGTGGGTTTCACACTTAGTCTGCTGCACCAAAAATTACTTCAAAACAGAAAACGAGAGATTTAACTCATTACCTTGTAATGGTGCAGACATCAACATATGCACATACCAATGGGGATAGACTGTCGCCTATAGCCTGCTGTTAAGGTCCCAACGTACGTTTCCCCGTTGTTATTGTTACGGATTCATCAGGGGATAACATTAAAAATCAGTAAAGCCAATAATTAAAAATAAAAGTTGAGCATCCGTAGTGTACAGGGCTCATGTAGCATGGAGGGTCTTGTGACCCCGAGGAGCCCTGCGAACGCTGATTGGTTTGCAGGCTGGCCGCAGAGAGGAGCCGGCAGGGGTGTTGGCGCGTGGCAGGCGCCATTTTGGCTCACTCTGTGGCCAACCAGCAATCGCATCCCCTCCCACCCTCCCAGGATTTAGGCGTCAAAGGGGTGGTAAGGTCATGGATATGGTTAGGATTAGTTAATTTTGTTACAAAACAAAACAAAAAAGTATTCAGAGAATGTATTGTAATATATGTCATCGGGTATATGTTATACCTTCAAATAATTTTGTATGTAAAAGTGCTGGCCACAGCAGCGGGATGGGGAGATGCCCGGGCCAGGGGTATAATTAAAAAGGGGCTTGCCCCTACCTCTTGGGCGGTTGCAGTGCAAATGTAGGTGGACCCATGGGCGCATGCCCAAGGTCAAGAGGTTGCTGCCCCTGGTTGGGCTCCACACATTTGTTATACCATGTTGGTACATATAAAGATGTTGGTTTTAATAAATTGGCTGTGGCCCATTGGTTTACCCATACTGGTGTCTCAGTGTCAGTTATTGTACGAATGCGCAGAATGGATCCTGCTGGTGTTATGTGTTTTTTCCTTTCTATTTGCAGACCCCGTGCTCTGCCTTCAGTGAAAGCTGCCCCTTGGATTTAGGAAAGCTCCACAGAAAGGCCGGCCCAGATGCTGCTATGACTGTGTCCCATGCTCAGTGGGAGAGATCTCCAATGGCACTGGTTAGTTTATTTCTGGTTTTAAAAATATTCAACTTATGTTCTTTAAGACTAAACAAACTGTGAGTATAACATAAAAATTACCAATGTTTAAAATAATCCTTTTACAGGGAATTTAGCTAAAAATGTACCATATTTGCAATTTGAATACTTATTTCGTGACAATAAATAAACCTATTCTTACAGCACTGTGGGTCGCCTGATTGCACTGATACATTTCTGACCAAGACAGATTATTAAGCAATGTCACTAGACATCAACATAGAAAGTATATATTGTTACAGTTTAAAAAGACACCCAACAAACTTTATTCTTCAAAACACACAGAATCAATAATATGTGGTATTGTTCAAGTTGTTTTTAAATAAAACAAAACATATACACATTTCTTGTCATAATTATCCCTTCCCTTATAAAACACACACCCCTTCATGTTTCTTGATCTCACATTTACTCTACCCCTCATCTCTTTCTCTTTTCACCCACTCATCTCTTCATCATCCCCTTCTTAAGACACACTCATCCCTCTCACCCTTCCTCTCACCATTTATCTCTCTCTCATCTCTAGTGCTCTTCTCTTATTTCATTTGTTTGCATACTTTCCAAACTCATCTTCCAAACTCATACCCATGACTTCCCTCCTTTCTTCCCATATTCATGCCCTTTTCTCTTCCCTTCATCTCTGCTTTCCCTTATGCTCATTCCCTCTCCTCATCAGTCCCATCTCCCTCACCATGTTCCACTTTATTCCCCCTCTAAGTCCGCTTCTTTATCTTTCTTTATCCCGCACTTCCCCTTAACTTCCCCCTGATATCCCACTCATCACTCTTATTTTCTACAAACACACCTCTTTCTCTTCCATCATCCACTTTCCTCTGTTTCTCTTCTTCTCATCCCCACTACTTCCTTCATATCCCTGTTAGCTTCCATTTCCCTCTTATCGCCTTCTTTCATCCTCATATCCCCCTCATCTTCTCCATATACCCCTCTCTCTCTCCCTCATATATCCCTCTCTGCTTCATAACCCCCTCTCTCATTCATATAACACCTTTCTCATGATTGACTCCATCCACCTCCTCTCATCACCTCCCTTTCCCTCACTCATATTCCCAATATATGCCTTTCATTTTTCTCCTCTTTTCTTCATCTGTCCAAACCATCTCAGTCATCTTGTATTCCCCTCAATTTCCCTCCTCCTCTCTCACTCCGTTTATTTCACCTTCCTCTCTTCCAATTAAAAAAAACATCTCTTTACTTTTACTAAATCATATCTGCTGTCTTTGACGCAGTTAACTACTAATTCGCTTACAAATGCATCAGTTCTTTGGTTTCTATGAGACATATCTTCCTTGGTTTAGCAACTCATACCATGATACAATCACCAATGTTTTTGGGGTGTCACAATGTTGATCTGGTAGTTTTTCTCTTAAATATGCATCCATATGTACACTTCAATGTGTTTTCCTTGCATGTTCTTAAAAGGTTGAAAATCAACTTGGCAAGTTGACAGAAAGAAGCTTGTTCCACAAAGTGGTTAAGAAAGATAGGAAATGTTTATAGTAGAGAAGAGCAAATACAAATAAAACATTCCTACAAAAAAAATATACCATCACTCATTTACCAATTACAGACTCATATGTAGCCATTTGGGGATATGTCCCCAAAAAACATTCAGTTACCGTTAAGTCTTGGCTCAATGCCGTATAGGAATTTTAGAATGTTTTATACGTTCTCAGAAGTTCATAGATGCATCTCTCTGTTTAATTTCAAGCACAGCTTAACACAGGAATAAGGAATATGTGCTGTCCCTCTCTCCCAAAAATCCCACCACTTTCTGCATAATATATTACACCTCACATTCAAATCTAGGGCAATGAAGCAGAGCCATATCTATGTATTTTGGCTAGATTTCAGACTTTAGTGTGACGAATATATTTCCTCTACCAAAGTACAAAGATTATCTCTAACAATTTTTGGTGAACTATGATACTAGAATATCCTCTTCCTTTTTTAGTTTTTCACCTCTTTAGTTGCTCTTTCAGTGTCCCCATATTTTAATCTCTTCCACACCACAAAGATAGACAGGACTCTGTAGTGTTGAATATTGCTTACATATAATTTCACACTCAAGTAACATATGGAGTAATACTGATACAAGCGCCTGATTTGAGCCAGCTTAAGAGGATTTAAAGATAAAATCACTTTAGTGATGACTGTGCATCAGAAATTAAAATATGTAAATTCACATATATCATATTTTTTCTTAAATATGGATAACTGCCTGAAGTGTCCAGAGGATCGTTATCCTGATATAAATAGAGTTTTGTGCATACCAAGAATTATAAAATGTCTTTCCTATAAGAATCAACTTGGTGAAGTTTTGTTTGCTTTCACTGCATCTTTCTTTGTTGCTACCGTTGCAGTTTTGTGGATTTTTATCATGTACAGACACACTCCGATTGTGAAAGCCAATAATCAGAATCTCAGCTATATCCTTCTAGTCTCTCTCATGCTGTGCTTTCTCTGCTCTTTGCTTTTCATTGGACGCCCTATGAAGATAACCTGTTTGATAAGACAAGCGGCTTTTGAAATCATGTTCACCATTGCTGTTTCCTCTGTTCTGGCAAAAACCATGACAGTTGTTATTGCTTTTAATGCTATGAAAACAAATAGCAAATTGTGGCAATGGGTTGGAACCAGAATACCTGGTTGTCTTATCCTCCTCTGCTAGGTGGGTGAGGCTCTCATATGTATTGTCTGATAGATCCACTCTCCTCCATTTCCAGGCTATGACACTAGTGATGTCGCGAACAGTTCGCCAGAGAACTATTCGCGGCGATTTCCGCATGTTCACGTTCGCAATGAACGGCGAACATATGCGCTTTTCGGTCCGCCCCCTATTCTTTATCATTGAGGAAACTTTGACCCTGCACCTTACAGTCAGCAGACACATTCAAGCCAATCAGCAGCATACACTCCCTTCCAGAGCCTTCCATCTGTATGACAGCCTCCATTTTAGAATCATTCTGTAGTTGCATTCGTGGAGAGAGGAGATATATTCTACCTGCTCTTGATTTAATAGGGAAATAGATAGCCAGGCTGTGTATTTATCTTTAACTACACACCTGAAGGACTCCTTTGATATCTGCTGCAAGGACAGCAACCCAAAAAGCCCTTTTTAGGGCTAGAACATCATTTATTTTATTTTATTATTTATAGGGAAATAGATAGCCAGGCTGTGTATTTAGCTTTAACTACACACCTGAAGGACTCCTTTGATATCTGCTGCAAGGACAGCAACCCCAAAAGCCCTTTTTAGGGCTAGAACATCATTTATTTTATTTTATTATTTTTTTCTGCTGATTTAATAGGGAAATAGATAGCCAGGCTGTGTATTTATCTTTGAAGGACTCCTTTGATATCTGCTGCAAGGACAGCAACCCAAAAAGCCCTTTTTATTTTATCTTATTACTTTTTTCTGTGTAATCTAATTGCAAATGCCAGCCTGCTAGCGTGTGTGTGAGGCCTATTGCATCTAGTCTGCCAACTTTTGCCAGTGCGCAGTGACACTCATATCTAGTGCAACCGTAGTGTGCAGTGAAATCAAACAACCCTTTTTTCACTGTAATCGATTGAATATCAGTAGTCTGCCTAAAGGCGTGTGTGTGAGGCCTATTGCATCTAGTCTGACAACTTTTGCCAATGCGCAGTGACACTCATATCTAGTGCAACCGTAGTGTGCAGTGAAATCAAACAACCCTTTTTTCACTGTAATCGATTGAATATCAGTAGCCTGCCTAAAGGCGTGTGTGTGAGGCCTTTTGCATCTAGTCTGCCAACTTTTGCCAGTGCACAGTGACACTCATATCTAGTGCAACCGTAGTGTGCAGTGAAATCAAACAACACTTTTTTTACTGTAATCGATTGAAATCAGTAGCCTGCCTAAAGGCGTGTGTGTGAGGCCTATTGCATCTAGTCTGCCAACTTTTGCCAGTGCGCAGTGACACTCATATCTGGTGTCACAGTAGCTTGCACGCATAGTACCACTAATCGTAAAAAAAATGACAGGCAGAGGCAGGCCACCCCGCAGGGGCCGTCGTGGTCGTGGTGCTGTGATTCCCTTTGGCCCTAGAATAATATCCAGTTTTCAGAGGCAACGTACCCTGAACTTGAACAGTTCTGAGGACATGGTTGACTGGCTAACACAGGACACCCAATCTTCTACAGCCTCCGCTCGGAACCTAGAAGCTTAGCTTCGGACACCTCTCCAGTTACCACTCACCCGTCTGCCGCCACCACCAACACTAGCACCACAGCCGCTTCACTTGATCCGTCAGCAGAGTTCCTCATAGGTGAGTATCTGGTGGCACCTTAGATTGCACGTTCAGTGCCCCAAATTCGAAGTAGGAGGTCCGACCAAGCATCTTTTTCCATCTCCCTGTTCCAAAAATCCATGCCATATACACGTCCCCTGATAGGTAAAGTAACAGGTATTAAACTGATAGGAATGAGTAATACAACTTAATACACCTCTCCTATCTGGTGGCACCTTAGATTGCACGTGCAGTGCCCCAAATTCGAAGTAGGAGGTCCGACCAAGCATCTTTTTCCATCTCCCTGTTCCAAAAATCCATGCCATATACACGTCCCCTGATAAATAAACTTAACAGGTATTAAACTGATAGGAATGAGTATTACAACTTAATACACCTCTCCTATCTGGTGGCACCTTAGATTGCACGTGCAGTGCCCCAAATTTGAAGTAGGAGGTCCAACCAAGCATCTTTTTCCATCTCCCTGTTCCAAAAATCCATGCCATATACACGTCCCCTGATAGGTAACGTAACAGGTATTAAACTGATCGGAATGAGTATTACAACTTAATACACCTCTCCTATCTAGTGGCACCTTAGATTGCACGTGCAGTGCCCAAAATTCGAAGTAGGAGGTCCGACCAAGCATCTTTTTCCATCTCCCTGTTCCAAAAATCCATGCCATATAGACGTCCCCTGATAGGTAACGTAACAGGTATTAAACTGATAGGAATGAGTATTACAACTTAATACAACTCTCCTATCTGGTGGCACCTTAGATTGCACGTGCAGTGCCCCAAATTCGAAGTAGGAGGTCCAACCAAGCATCTTTTTCTATCTCCCTGTTCCAAAAATCCATGCCATATACACGTCCCCTGATAGGCAACGTAACAGGTATTAAACTGATAGGAATGAGTTTTACAACTTAATACACCTCTCCTATCTGGTGGCACCTTAGATTGCACGTGCAGTGCCCCAAATTCGAAGTAGGAGGTCCGACCAAGCATCTTTTTCCATCTCCCTGTTCCAAAAATCCATGCCATATACACGTCCCCTAATAGTGGACGTAACAGGGATTAAACCGATAGGAATAGTACTACTTAACAGTACACACCTTATAATAACGCAGACAGAGGCAACACGTATAATCTTCCATGCTGTGCAGTGGAAGCCCCCAGACTCTGACCTGTGTATAATATTCCATGCTGGGCAGTGGAAGCCCCCAGACTCTGACCTGTGTATAATATTCCATGCTGTGCAGTGGAAGCCCCCAGACTCTGACCTGTGTATAATATTCCATGCTGGGCAGTGGAAGCCCCCAGACTCTGACCTGTGTATAATATTCCATGCTGTACAGTGGAAGCCCCCAGACTCTGACCTGTGTATAATCTTCCATGCTGGGCAGTGGAAGCCCCTAGACTCTGACCTGTGTATAATCTTCCATGCTGGGCAGTGGAAGCCCCCAGACTCTGGGAGTCTGAAGAAGAGGAGTCAGAGGAGGAAGGTGGCTTTGAGGAGGTGGAAGACCAAACACAGCAGGCGTCCCAGGGGGCTTGTTGTCACCTTTCGGGGACCCTTGATGGCTGGGTGGAGGAAGAGACATTAAATGACATCAGAGAGGACTAGGAACGGGACATGGCTAGGTTGGTATCCAACCTTGTGCAAATGGGTAGTTTGCGGTTGTGCAAAGGGACTGTTTGCGGTTGTTTGCTGTGCATTAAACGGGGAGATTGGTCTGTTACTGTGAAGCGGGTGTAACCCTTACACTACCTGATCGATACAACATCATACCTGATATTTTAAAGCATGTTATTACAAACAATTTAGGTGATTTATGCCCTTTATGGCTTAAAAACAGACTCTGCATCAACTATGTAATTTTACGTGGGAGTTTTGCCATGGATCCCCCTCCGGCATGCCACAGGTGTTAGTCCCATTGAAACAACTTTCCCATCACTATTGTGGCCATAAAGAGTCCCTGTGGGTTTTGAAATTCGCCTGCCCATTGAAGTCTATGGCGGTTCGCCGATGTTCTTCCGTTCGCGAACATTTGATGGAAATAGCGTCCGCGGTTCTCGAACCGAAAATGTGATATTCGCGACATCACTATATGACACCCATTCAGAACAAGGCAAGATGATATTGCAATGCAATAAGGAGTATGCCACTATATTCTATGTTATGGTCAGTTACATTGGATTTATTGCTTTCTTCTACTTTGTTTTAGCATTTTTGGTAAGGACACTGCCAGACACTTTCAATGAAGCTCAGTATATCACATTCAGCATGTTGGTGTTCTGCAGTGTTTGAGTCTCCTTCATTCCAACATATCTGAGCACCAAAGGGAAATACATGCTGGCTGTGAAGGTATGTGCCATCCTTACTTCTGGAACAGGACTGCTGTTCTGTATATTTATCCCTAAATGTCACACTATTCTTATTAGACCTGAATTTAAAAATGTTTAAAAAAAATGAAAGCAACATTTTAAGCTTGGAATCTGTCATATTTTAGCCTTTTATGTCTCATGTATTAAATTGTAAAGCTTGCAGACTTTGTGAAAACTTCTAAAGTTGTATATAATGTAAAGGGACAGTTTTCCAAACATTTGACATTTTCAATTCAAGAGGTTTCCCAACTTCACATCATAACCTACTGAATAGCTATCTATATCCAAAATACTGTTAGGGTGTGGTAAATATATTTACCTCCAAAATCTCAACTTTGCATATTCACAGCCCTCCCTACACATACTGCTTTCAAACTATTCACTCCTTTAATCTTCCACCTCCTTATGTCCCATCTCTCTCTATACCATTGTTCATCTCCTGTGTCTCCTTCAATGTCTTTCTACAGCTGAATACACTTGTGAAGGTCTTGCAAGATCATGTTTATTTTTTTCTGTACCACTGCTTATCCATTGTATCCTCTGCATAATTTTGTTTCCAAAGACACCATTTATAAAATACTACATTTATTGTATAGAAATCCAGCTATTATCACATATAATAGTTGTCAATCTGTGAGTTGTCGTCACGCTTGCGGTCCGTAGGTCTCGCAAAGTGAGGCGAGCCATTGAGGCATGTGCGACTTCGGCTGCAATGAGCACCAAAGGCGCTCTTTGCACTGCAAGCCTTATGTTTTGAGGTTTGGAAATGTGAGTGTACCTATTTTATTCTTTATTAAATGTATTTGATGTTACTACACCATCTGGCATCTCTGTGCTTTACTCCCTCATTCCTTTCTTCTTTTACCTCCATTACAATGGGCCGTAGATGAGTAAAACATTTCTTTATTTGAGTAGCTCCCTTATTGTAAATAGTGGGAAATCTATAATTTATTATGTTATTTCTTTTTGTGTAGAAACCTGAGATATTTTTGTATTTGTCTTACTTCTTCTTATTAGATCCCATCTGTCTATACTGGAGCCCTTCTTGTATGCTTTTGTAATAAATTTGTATTTATATCTTTTTTCTTTGAATTTCTTCAGAGTATTTTACTTTCCTGTTCATAATAGTTACATAGGCCCTCATTCAATTGCAATTTTGCCAATTGAATAAGGCTCTAAATAAGCACATAACATATTTTTTTTAAAGATGTTTTTTGTTAGTAAACATCTATGCAAAAGCCAGGTCTTCGCTAACTAAAAACTTCTTTAAAAAAAATATGCTATGTGCTTATTTAGAGCGCTATTCAATTGGCAAAATCGCAATTGAATGAGGGCCATAGTAATTAAGGTTGAAAAAACAGACTTTCAGTCCATCAAGTTCAACCTGTTAAGATCTCCTCTGATCTGCAACATGCGGATTAGTTATTAATTAATTAGTTGTTAAATAATTATTAATAGTATTGGAGGATGAATAAAGAGTTAGTCCATCAAGTTCAACCTTTTTAGATCTCTATTGATCTGTTTAATATGTGGACTATTTATTATTAATTGTTAATTGATCCAGAGGAAGACAAACAGAAAAAAAAAACCCATTGAAACTTTGCCAATTGTCTCATAAGAGGAAAAAAAGCAGAATTCCTTCCTGACCCCAGAAACTGGAGATTAAATTTCTCCCTGGATCAATATTCCTTCGCTAGTTGTCTAGGATAACCTTGAATGCCCTCTTTATTCAAAAATATATCTAACCCCTTTTTGAAGTTGTCTATCGAATTCTCTGTCACCACCTCCTTTGGTAGAGAATTCCATAGTTTAACCACCCTAACTGTGAAGAACCCTTTTCTTTGTTTAATGGGAAATCTTTTTTCCTCTAACCTCAAAAGATGTCCTCTTGTCAGTTGAAAATCTCTTGCTACAAAAAGTTCACTTGACAAAGCCTTATATTGACCCTGGATGTATATAAATAAGGTAATCATATCCCCTCCTAGACGCCTTTTTTCTAGCAAAAATAAGTTTAATTTGGTTAGTCTTTCTTCATAACTTAGCCCCTCCATTCCCCTGATTAGTTTTGTAGCCCTTCTCTGTACTTTTTCCAGCTCTAAAATGTTCTTTTTATGAAGTGGTTCCCAAAATTATACTCCATATTCCAAATGAGGGAGTACTAGAGATTTGTATAGTGGCAGAATTATATTTGCTTCCCTTGCTTCTATACCCTTCATAATACATGCTAATATTTTACTTGCCTTTGCAGCTGCTGCTTGACATTGAGCACTGTTACCTAGGTGGTTGTCCACTAGTACTCCCAAATCCCTTTCAATATCTGATATCCCTAGATTTGCTCCATTAAGATTATAAATTGCATGGCTATTGCTATTTTTACTTCCCAAATGCATAACCTTACATTTATTTGTATTAAATCTCATCTGCCATTTAGCCGCCCATTTCTCTAATTTTTTGCAAATCCCTTTGTAGGGAAAGTACATCATTATCTGATTTTATTAACTTGCACAACATTGTGTCATCAGCAAAAATGGAGACACTACTTTCGAGTTCTACTTCTATGCCATTAATAAATATATTAAAAAGGAGAGGACCTAATACTGAACCTTGAGGAACCCCACTTACCACATTAGTCCAATCGGAGTATGTTCCATATACAACAACTCTTTGCTTCCTGTCTTTTAGCCAGCTCTCGATCCATGAGCAGATATTTACTGCAATTCCTGTATCCCTTAGTTTGCTCACTAGTCTTCCATGTGGCACTGTATCAAATGCCTTTGAAAAATCCAAAAAGACTACATCCACTGAATTGCCCTGATCCAAGTTCCTACTAACCTCCTCATAGAAACTAATTAGATTGGTCTGTCACGACCTATCCTTCATAAATCCTTTTTGACTGCTACCTATGATCTTGTTCAAATAGACATATTCTTCTATTCTGTCCCTTATTAACCCTTCTAAAAGCTTCCCAACTACAGATGTGAGGCTCACTGGTCTATAATTCCCCGGATTTGCTCTTGCTCCCTTCCTAAATATAGGTATCACCTCTGCTTTTCTCCAGTCATCCGGTAGAGACCCTGCAGTGAGTGAGTCTTGAAAGATTAGATATAATGGTTTGGCTATTACAGAACCCAGCTCACTCAGTACCCTTGGATGTATTCCATCAGGACCTGGGGCTTTATTAACATTTATTTTCTCCAATCTCTTTTGGATTTCTTCCTGCGTTAACCAATTATTTAGTGATGGTAGTCTTTCCCCATTATGTTGCTGTGTCCCAACCACTGGTACCTCCTCCCTTGTATATACAGACGAAAAGAACCTATTTAGCTCATCTGCCTTTTCCTGGTCACTAATTATCAGACGACCGGTGTCACATTGTAATGTTCCTATAGCTTTCTTCCTCGCCTTCTTCCCATTAATATATTTAAAAAATATTTTAGGGTTAGTCTTACTTTCCTTTGCAAATGACTTCTTATTTTCTATTTTAGCCAGTCTAATAGCCCTTTTGCAAGCCTTGTTGATTTCCTTATAGTCCCATAAAGCTGCCTCGGTTCCCTCCTTCTTGTATAATTTAAATGCATGTTTCTTTTTTCTCATCATTATCTTTAAGTCATTGTTAAGCCACATGGGATGTGATTTACTCCTATTCATTTTATTTCCACATGGTGCATGCCGATGAGTGTGTTTATTTAGTAAGGATTTGAATGTTGTCCATTTATTTTCAGTATTTTCCCTGTAAGTTCTGTGTTCCAGTCTATATGTAGTATTGCTGCCCTTAGACGCTTAAAGTTAGCCCTTTTAAAATTTAGAGTTTTTGTTGGCCCCTTACAACTCTGTTTTTTGTATTCAATTTCAAATGATACTGTTTTGTGATCATTGTTCCCCAAGGGTTCCCCTATTTTAACATTTGATATTATATCAATAATACTTGTGATGACTAAATCCAAGATGGCCCCATTTCTAGTAGGTTCTTGTATTACCTGGACCAGATAATGATCCCCAAGTGTACTCAAGAACCTGCTGCTGGTCTCATTTATCCAGTTTATTTCAGGGTAATTAAAGTCTCCCATTATTAGAACTTGCCCGTGCTTTGCTGCATTTCCAATCTGTAAAAATAATTGTATTTCCTCACTTTCAGCTATATTTGGGGGTTTATGGCATACTCCCACCAATATGCGTTTAGAATTAGCTCCTCCACTATTTAGCTCAACCCACAAAGATTCAATGATGCCGTTAGTTCCAGCATAAATATCTTCTCTGACTATAGGTTTAAATTCAGGCTTAACATACAGACAGATCCCTCCTCCTCTTTTACCATTTCCCCTATCTTTCCTAAATAGGTTACAACCATCCAGATTAACAGTCCAGTCATGAGATTCATCCCACTGTGTTTCAGTAATGCCTATTAAGCCCCATTTTTCTTGTTCTGCTAATAATTCTAGCTCGTCCATTTTCCCAGACAAACTTTTTGCATTAGCAAGCATACACTTTATGTTGCTATGGCTCTGCCATTGTGAAGTGCTTGCCACTGTATTTGAGGCCCCTATTAATACCTCCCTACTCTCTATTGTAACCCTCCCCCTTCTCCCCCCCATAGGTAACTAATTTATCCCTTTCTCTCTCTACCCTTTTTACCCCAATACTTCTATATAGTCCCTCCCACCCACCTACAAGTTTAAAAACTCCCCCAGCCGTTCTACCATCCTATCCCCCTAGCACAAAAGCTCCCTCATCATTAAGGTGCAATACATCCCTGCTATAGTGATTGTACCCAAGTGAGAAGTCAGCCCAGTGCTCTAAAAACACAAAACCCTCTGCACTGCACCACTTTTTTTGCCAGGCATAAACCTCCCTAAGGTCCTTCTGCCTCACTGGGCTAGCACGTGGCACTGGTAGTATCTCAGAAAATACTACCTTAGAGGTCCTTGCTTTAAGCTTATTCCCTAGTTCTCTAAAATCATTCTTTAGGACGCTCCACCTTCCACTAACTTGCATTGGTACCAATGTGTACCAAGACCGCCGGTTCATTACCAGCCCCTCCCAATAATTTATCCACCCGATCCACAACATGCCGAACCCGAGCACCCGGGAGACAGCAAACTGTTCGATTGCTGGGATCTGGGTGACAAATTACCCTGTCTACCTTTCTAATAATAGAGTCCCCTACCACCAAAACATGTCTGTTGCTCTGCCTATTCTGCCCTCTCTCTCCTCCAGTAGAACTGTTCTCCTGGAGGGAACAGCTCTATCTGGCATTGCCATTCCTAAATGAAGATCCCCAACAGTTTCACTCAATCTGGCAAATCTGTTGGTGTTTGCCAACTCAGAACTGGCCTGCCTCCTCCTGTTCCCCCTGATTCCCCTTCTAACTGTAACCCAGCTACCTTCCTGGACATCCTTACTAGCCCCAGCTTCTCCCTCCATGCTAGGCCAAGCTAAACTGTGCTCAGTGAGCACCAACTCCCTTTCCAGTGGAGCAATATCACTAAGTGCTGCAATTCTCCTCTCCAGTTCTTCAATGTGAGCTTCCAGGGAGGCAACATGCTCACACCTCTCACAGAGGTATGGACCCTGGATCATCTGTTCCAGTAGTGCATACATGTGGCAGGATGTACACTGAGTGAGGTTGCCACTAGACTGACTCATCATTATCAATTACAAAAATACAGTGAGAAAACAAATCAATGTATTTGTATAAAGATTGCTTTTCTACACCTTAACCCAAACAAATCAGAAAAAAAATATATACGTTTGTTTTCTGTTTTTTTTCTTATAATACCCCTTTCCTTTGGATTTCCTCCTTTTATTCAATCTCCTACACACTAACTACACTTACACTAGAAATGATTGCAAGCTCCCAAGCTCGCTCTTCCCTCATTAAAATAGACCCCGGCTACTCACCTGTACAATGATAAATGAGCACAGGACAGAAAACACAGAACTGATTCAACAGAACACAACAAATTGCACACGATAAACCTTAACACAGGCCAAACCACACCCACTCTCACCTGCATACTGATTACTGCAACAGGACAGAAAACACTGCACTGATTTACCGAGCTGATTCAAAAATATAATCCTCCTGATGTGTGCATTTCTTATTTAAGCATTGGAACTGCCCGTAGGGGATGTTTTTGATCCACTTTGTATCATGCCCATTATGGGCATGGAGGCATCCATTGGTATCAGTGGGCTTCCTGTAGAGGGAGGTGGTTATTTGTGAATCTTAACCTTTTAGCTTTACATCTAGAAAAGGAATCTCAGTTTTGTATGTGTTCAGAGTGAAGGTTAAATTCAATGTATAATAATTAGGAATGTAAACCTCAATTTGATATAGAGTTAATAATAATATATTTTTTAACACATACCCATCCAAGGAGAATAATGGATGGGTATCACAGAACTCTATTAAATCTATATATTTAATTAATAATTTTAATTGTTATAAACATTTATTGGAGCAACTTAAAAATAAAAAAATACTTTATTATGAAAAACAATTTGCTAAAATTATTAAATATAAGGGGAATTGATTATTAAAATCAAATGTAGATTGGCTTTAAATCAGATTTACATTTGAATTATTGTCAATATTAGAAGAAGCTTTAAGTTGGGATGTGATTTCTAGTGCTGAGTATCACTTCCTACTAAGCAAACACCCTACTATTGCAACATTTTATACAATTGCCAAGATTCATAAAAGTCTTGTAAGTCCACCAGGAAGGCCCATAGTTTTGGAGAATGATAACCTAATGCAGAATCCATCTATGTAGAAAAAAGTGATATGTCCATTTGTAATCTCATTGTCCTCATGTAGAGGCTTTGTATACCTTTATTTCAAATGATGTCTGCCTCAAAAATTTGTTGGGTTCAGAGGACTGCAACATGTGAGACTTTTGTGTTAACCCACAAGTATTTTCTATATAACAACAACTATTATCACCAGATCCGAGGAACAGCGATGGGCACCCCATATGCACCCACATTTGCCAATTTGTTCCTTGGCTAGTGGGAAGATAGTATTGTGTTTAATGAAGAGTTGACACAGTATACTGATAACATTGTGATATGGATACATTTTATAGACAACATCTTTCTGACATGGAATGGATCCAGTGAGGACTTAACCATATTTATAGACCATCTGAACATCAGTGAAATGGGTCTTAAATTCACCTTTGTGGTAAGCCCCACCAATGTGGAATTTTTGGATTTAAATATTAAAAAAACTGAATTGAACACCATTGAGACCAGAACTTTTAGAAAATGTAAAGCCATGAACAATCTTTTGATGAATGATAGTCATCATCCTAGACATCTTTTGTACAGTATACTTTATGGACAATACGTACGATTAAGAAGAAACTGTTCTAAGGATGCAGATTTTTTTTTCTTGACGAAATGTATTGTTTTTTTAGTATTACAGACATTATGTATAAAAAAATAAAAACATACAAACACATTAGTGCGCTTCAATTTTCGTACTAGGGAAGGATATCTGGATTCGGAGAGTCTGTTCATTTACAGACTATAAATTTCCTTAATGTCCGAATCCTATGAGATCTCTCCCGTTCTTTTACTTACAATAACAAAAACAAACGGGTTGATTAAAAAAGTCTATTATTTGGCAAAAAAAGAAAAAAAGCAAACAGATGGAGATAAATAATTTTCCACCTCTATGTCTCTCCAACATATGAACATATGTGTCCCACACTCTCCATTTATCCCTTAAGTCTATACTTCCAAGACTCCGGAAACAGGAAGACTGCTCTGTAACTCTATCATTCTGAACATTTCTTTCTAGTTCCAACCACGTCACTGAATTGATTGATTTCCATCGTCTTGCCAGGAGCCATTTGGCAACCAGCAAGACGTGGGAGATCAAGAAGCTAGATCCTGCAGGGAGAGAGTTGGGGAACATATGTAATAAGGAAACAATCCAGTTATTTCTGACTAATTATTTACACATTGTTTCCAGAGTTTTTGGACCTTTATACACTCTCACCCCATATGTACCTAAGTCCCTACCTCTCCACACTCTCTCTAGCACAAGTTAGATGAACTTGTGTCTATTTTGTTCATCACAGAAGGTACCAAATGCCATCTGTGGGAGACTGTAATATATCTCCTTATAGGACATACACATTGAAGATCCCGTTACCAAGCGACACACCTTATACCAGATTTCTTCTGACCAAGTCTTGGCTAGATCTCTTTCCCATTTTAGCAATTCTTTCCATTTACCTACCTCTCAGATCCCAGAGATCAGATTATAACACTTGGAAAATAATTCTGTAGAGTAATTATTCAAGATCAGATGTTCAAAGGGCGAATATTGGGCAGTAATGTTTAAATTGTATCCCATCTCCTGAGCTTCAGCTTTTACTGCACCATACTCTAACCATGAAAAATGTGTATTTTGACAATTAAGAGTCAAATATGTTTCAGAAATAAATGAATTATTAATAAACAGATTCCCTATATGCTTATATCCTGTGGTCCTCCATTTATCAATGGGAAAATATTGATCTCTACCAAACAGAATCTCCAAGGGAGCCACTACGAAAGGCTAAATCATAAATGTATTCTTATTATACCAATATTTACGTAATGAAATAATCCCCTTAGGAAGATTCTAAAATAGTGTCACATCAAGTGTAGGAAACCAGAGGAAAGAGCTGCATGGGAAGTTGTTGACTATATCTTCTTCAATCACTTTCCATTTAGCAGTAATTTCACTGGAGCTCCAGCCATATAAATGGCTTCACAGTATTGCTTCCTGTAAATCTGATATTAGTGGGGAGGCTAAGCCTCCTTTCTCAAGCTGTCTTTTAACACTATCATGGCTAAACTGGCTTTTTTGCCTCTGTTCAGGAAAGTATTTACAGTTTTTTTACCCATTTTCAAGATACGATTGGAAAAACTCATGTGAATAGACCTCAAAATATAGGAAACCTTAGGGATTATTGTCATCTTTACAGCCGCAATGTGGCCAGTCCAAGACAGGTGTATGTCCTTCCATGCTGCTGTACATGTCTTTATTTCATCCAAGACTGGAAGTAGATTATCACTTGCAAGTTTTCTTAACTTAGAAGTTTGTTTTATTCCTACGTGTTTAATGCTATTCGAACTCCAATCAAATGTATATTTCCATTTTAAATAATTTAATTGATCGACTTTTATCCCAATGGAAAAAGCTTATGATTTTGACTGATTTATTTTAAGATAAGAAACCATACTGAATTTGTCTATTATCCCAAACAAATTTTTTAAGGAATTGATTGGGTCAGTCATGGTCAGGATAATATTATCTGCGTAGATCGAGAATTTATATTGAACTGAGACGATTTTAATCTCCTTAAATGATTTTGATACTCTGATCAGTTCCGTCAGGGGTTCCATTGTCAGAATGAAAATACCAGGAGACAGCAGACAACCCTGCCGGGTACCGTTTTTAATATTGAAAAAGAGTTCAAATCAATCCGCTTTCTAATGTTGTCTGTCCCCTGTCTCTTCTGAATGAAGCCCACTTGGTTTGAGTCTATTAATTTAGGAAGGACCCTGTCCACCAATATTTTGGTGTAAATTTTGATATCGACGTTCAGAAGAGAGATTGGTCTGTAATTCTTGTAATCTTCAGGGTCCCTATCCTGTTTAAGAATTTTTATTATTATAGCTTGTGTCATTTTAGGAATTATTCCACTATTTTTTAATTCATTAAAAACGGATACCAATTGTGGGCTGAGAACAGAAGAGAAACGTTTATAGTGATTGTTATCAAAACCATCGATCCCTGGGGATTTACCAGATTTAAGTGAACTGATTACTTTTTTGACTTCCTTAACTGAAATAGGTTGATTAAGCCTTTCAAGTTCCTCCTCTGATAGTTTAGGGAGATTTTTTTTTTCTAGAAATATGCTGAGCTCTGCTCTAGACGGTTTAACAAAGTTCTCCTCTCTTTCTAAGGATGCAAATTTTGAAGTTCATGCGAAGGAGCTCTATAGTAGGCTTAAACAATGAGGGTACACGCATAACATTTAAAAAAAAAAGTCTATATTAAAGCAAAATCCAGACCTAGATCTGAACTTCTGTCAAATCAATCAAAAAAGACAGCCAATACAGATACCATCATCAGGATGATTGGGACATTTCACCCTCAATTTAAAGAAATTCACTCAATTAAAAAAAAAAACATTGGCACATCCTACTGGTTGACATTGACCTAAAAGGGGTCTTACCAGAAAGTCCCTCCATCATGTATAGAAGAGCTCAAACTCTTAAAGACAAACTAGTTCATAGCGATTTTGAACCACTTCCAAAGGGTTACCAGTCGTGCCTGACTGCTGGTCTACAGGGTTCAAAACCATGTAGACGTTGAAAAGCATTTACATTAATGATTAGCACTAAAAAGTTTTCCAACTCTTCTAATACGAGATCCGCGCATGCGCAATGGAATGCATGCACCGCTCATTACGCATGCGCTACATCTAAGGGGAGAGAAGAGACACGGGGGGGGGGGGGGGGGAGACACAGAGGGAGATGAGGGAAAGAGACACATAGCACAGAGGGAGAGGGGGGAAAGAGACGCAGAGGGAGAGGGGGGAAGAGACACAGTGAGAGAGGGGAGGGAGAGGATTGAGGAAGAGACACAGGGGAGTGAGAGGGGGGAAAGAAACACAGGTGGGATAGAGGGGGGGGAGAGACACAGTGGGATAGGGGAAAATGGACATAGAGCGAGAGGGGGGAAAAGACACAGAGGGAGAAGGGGGAAAGAGACACATAGGGAGGGGGAAGAGACACAGAGGGAGAGGGGGAAGAGACACAGAGGGAGAGGGGGAAATAAACACAGAGGGAGAAGGGGAAAGATACACACAGGGAGAGGATGGAGAGACACAGAGGGAGAGGGGGGAAGAGACACAGACGGAGAGGGGGAGAGACACAGAGGGAGGGGGGTAAAGAGACACAGGAGGGCAGAGACATAGGGGTGGGAGAGGGGGGAAGATACACAGGGAGGAAGAGACACGGGTGGAGAGGGGGGAAAGAGTCACAGTGGGGCAGAGGGGGGAAGAGACACAGGTGGGAGAGAGGGGGGAAAGAGACACAGGGGAGGTGGAAAGAGACACAGGGGAGGTGGAAAGAAACACGGGAGGGAGAGGTGGGGAAGAGACACAGGAGGGAAAGAGACACAGGGGAGGTGGAAAGAAACACGGGAGGGAGAGGTGGGGAAGAGACACAGGAGGGAAAGAGACACAGGGGAGGGGGAGGAGATGGGAAAGAGACACAGGTGAGGGAGAGGAGGCAGGAAGATACACAGGGGAGGGAGAGGAGGGGGGAAAGAAACATAGGAGAGAGAGAAGAGGGGGGAAGAGACACATAAGAGGGAGAGGAGGGGGGAAGATACATATTGGAGGGAAAAGGGGGGGAGAGACACAAGGGAGGGGGGAACAGACACAGGGGGAGAGGATCATAGGGGGATAGAGACACAGGGGATAGGGGAACAGACACAGGGGAGGGAGAGGGGGAAAGAGACATAGGGGAGGGGGAAAGAGACACATGAGGGAAAGAGACACAGGGGAGAGGTTAGAAACATGGGAGGGAGAGGGGATAAAAACAAAGGGGGGAAGGAGATACAAGGGAGGGAAAGGATGGGGAAAGGAGACACAAGGGAGGGAGAGGAGGGGGAAATGAGATGCTCATCATGAGGCCAGTAAAGCAGAGGGGAGAGGCTCCCATTGTGTGGCAAACAGCATTGCCAGGCTTCACTTTTTATTGCCGTAACTTTTGACAGGCAAGTCATTAGTATTTTATAATTTTTGGAAATTGTTTTTTTTCATAATAAAGTTTTTTATTTTTAAGTTGCTATAATAAATATATATCATAATTAATATTTTAAATTACATTTATACATTTAATAGTGCTCTTTTGTATTTTTTTTTTGTAACTAACACTAAAGGAATAATGCTACAATATCAGCACATGTATATAAATGTATTATCACTAAATGTTTATGAGATAATGATATTTAAAGATTTTTTTTCTTTTTTGTGTGTGTTAAAACATTTATAAGGTGCTAGAGCACAATGCTAATTTAAACACTCATAAATTTAAGTATGCTACTAGTAAGGTGAATAAGCAGCAATAAATAAAGAGCTTTATGAATAACACTGTTTTTGAAAAGAAATAGAATTTTATATTTTTTATTATTTATAAGGTAAAAGTAAAAGGGTTGTCTAATTAAATGAGTTACATAGGAAACTCTCCTTATTTATCGGCGACCGAACATTCCTGAACATTGTCGTATAGCCCTATTGTTAGGTGTTGGTGTATAATTATGTTTGCGAATGTAAGATTGAGTGGGAATGTATGGATGAGAAGTTTTGTGAGAGCTCTAGCCGACTCATGCAAAAAATTAAAGGGTATGTTGAACTATTTAACGAAGCGGTTAGTAGAAATTGTTTGGTCTGTAAATGTATTAGCCTTGTTCAATTGCCATTATTGAATAAGATATGTCAATTAAAATATTGAGTCTAAATGTTAGGGGTCTGAATTCCCCCAATAATAGACTTTAAATTCTAAGATTGATAAAGCAAGAGAAAGACAAAATCATCTTTTTACAATATTTGGTTCAAATTGTTATGAATATAAATACCATTCAACTTTAATAACAAATCAAGAGGTGTATTTATATTTTTTGATCGTAGCTTAAAAATTAAGGAAACCCTATATGAATGTGACCCTTGGGGTAGGTTTATACTGTGGATAGGGGAAATCAATGATCAAAATGTCTCTTTGCTTAACATATATGCCCCAAATGACAATCAACTCCCTTTCATAAAAAAGACTATGAGGAAACTTAAAGAAATTAGGACAAGGGATTTAAATAATGGCAGGAGATTTTAATTCCACTATTAAACCAATGATAGATAAAAAATCTAATAGAACTAGTAAAAGCTTAGATTTAGTGCTTAAAAAAGCTGATAAACTTTCAAAATTTATAAATGATAATCACATGTATGATATTTGGAGAACATTACATCCAAACGAAAAGGTCTATTCATTCTATGGTATATAAAACCTACTCAAGAATAGATTTTTTTTTAATAAATTAGGAAAGTTTGGCTAATGTTACAGAAGCCAATATAGGCCAGGGCCCTTATTCAATTGCGATATGGCCAATTGAATAGGGCTCTAAGTAAGCACATAACATATTTTTTCAAATAAGTTTTTAGTTAGTGAAAACCTTGCTTTTGGATAGATGTTTACTAACTAAAAACTTATTTAAAAAAATATGTTATGTGCTTATTAAGACCCCTATTCAATTGGGCAAATTGCAATTGAATGAGGGCCCAGATATCTATATCGGATCATGCGCCAGTTAGCATAAAAATAAAATTAGATCAAGAAATAAAGGAAAGACCAATTTGGAAACTGGATGGCGCTTTGTTGAGAGATAAAAATAGTGTCGATATTGAGAGATGAAATAATAAAATTTGATGATATAAATTTTGGAACTGTTGAGCAAAATGGCACATTGTGGATGTCATTTAAGTCCTATTTTAGAGGTCTTTTGATTAAATTAAACCATAAAAAAGAAAGGTCTGCAATTAAGGACTCTATTAATCCAGCTATATAACCGAGAAAAAGAGCATAAAGAAAATCCCAAAGATAATAATTATATAGAGATACAAAATTAGCAAAAACAGATTATTACAATCAACAAATTTCCAATAAGGCGATATGGAAATTTCAGCAAAAATGTCATTATTATGACAATAAAACTAGTAAAGTGCTAACGCACAATATAAAAAATAAACTTCGTAATTCAAGAATCTAATATTTAGTGGATAAGGGTAATGTTTTTTTTAAGCAAAAATATATAGCTAGGATTTTTGCCAAATATTATGAAGGCTTATATAACTTGAAAAAGGACACTCTATTTAAGGAACCAAGTGTCCTCAAATTTCAAAAGTTTCTTAGTAAGATGAAACTACCTAAAATTTCAGATTCTGGACTTGCAAATTTAAATTTACCAATCACTGAAAAATAAGTAATGGAGGCTATAGGAAAACTTAAAGCATTTACTTCTCCTGGTCCGGATGGATATACAAATCTATTTTTTAAACTATTCAGTACAGTACTTGTAAAACATCAAAAAGTTTGGTTTATAGGCCGATCTCCGTGATGAATAGAGATTTGAAACTGTATGCAAGGATATCGGCGTATAGATTGACACATATTTTAAATAAAATGATATCAAAAGAGCAGACAGGCTTCATGATTGGCAGGCAGGGACCAGACAATATTAGGAAGATAATGGATTTATGTGTGTTGCAAAAGCTGAAAATCCCCCACCCTGTTCTTATCTTTAGATGCTGAGAAAGCATTTGATAGAATAGGGTGGGGTTATATGACAGGTTTTATTAGAGATGGGTTTCGGATTGTTTGGTTCCCATGCGATTGGAGCCCTTTACTCTAATCCATCAGCTTCAGTAATTGGAGCAGGCTTTAGATCTTAAGAGTTTGACATTGGTAACGGAACCCGACAGGGTTGTCCCTTCTCCCTCAACCTATTTATTCTATTACTGGAACCTTTAGCTTTAGCTATTAAAAATGATGAAGCAGTGAGGGGGATATGGGTGGGAGAGAGGGAACACAAAATTACCATGTTTGCAGATGACGTGGTGTTGTCATTGGAAAAGCCACTGACAACTTTGCCACATTTATTGGATTTAATAGAACAATATAGTAAAGTTTCTAATTATAAATTAAATGCTCAGAAATCAGAGATCTTGAGCATAAACGTATTAAATTCACTTAACATCTGGGTATTACTCTTGATAAAAATATAAAAAATATGATTAAAGTGAATTGTGAGAAAAAAATATTATAACAAGTTGGGAAACATTAAACATTTCCGTTTCAGGAAAAATTGCCAGTGTTAAGATGATGGTTTTGCCGATCATCAGTTATTTGATGAAATATATCCCGATGGAGCTATGTTAAAGCAAGATTACTTTCATTGCTGGGACAAGCGCACCCCGGGGTAAAACCTTTTATCACCTTCCTCATGCACTCTCCTCTTGGCTCAGATATCTGGGAGACACAAATGATACACTACACACAAGGGATTGGTATCAAATGATCTCAATTTATTGAACATTCAGGGTAGCTTATAAAGGTACCTATGCCCATACCTTGCATTAACAGAGGTAAATGCTGAGTCATCTTTATGCAGGTTCAAGAAATACAGGTCATGACAGGTTTAGGTATGTGTACATAGATACCTGTTTTAGATTACATTCGTTATAACTAGAAATACAAGTCCTCCAGAAACTATTTATGGAGTATCAAAGGGTCTTGTTGATAAAACAAGGGGAATGGCTCTAGGCATCATTGTAATCAGAATTGTAGAAGGTCACAAAACGTCAAATCAAATATTAGTAGGATCACGAGGCCAAATAAAATATTAATAGGGATTAACATTTTTATTATACCTCAACAATCCCTTCTTTTGTTCTGAAAGAACAACAATACAAAAAATGGTGTTTTGCAGAAATGTTGAAACTTATGGAGATGCAGGTGATTCTGTTCTAGATGGGTCACAGAGACATAAAATTGGTTCAGCATTATTTGGAAGCATAGCAATATACAGTCCCTGAGGCTCAGCTGTGGGGGGTTTTAAACATCGTTGTAGAATACATGAGACAGTACATTGCAAAAGGGAAATAATAACAAAGGCAAATAGAACACTAAAAGCAAGGATTAAACCAAAGACTATCTTATGACCCAGAGAACCTATCCAGGATCCTAGTCCAAAGGACCAATCAAAATCTTTGAATAAACTAGATGATTGTTTACGCATGCGTGGCTGAACTTCATCTAACTTGTGTAATGCAGCATCCACAACATGGCTATTATCAATGATGGCAACACAACACTTAGACCCAACAACAGCACATGTGCCCCCTTTAGAAGCTAACAAATAATCTAGGGCCATACGGTTCTGTAATACTACCGTTCTGACTTGTTCCATCTCCATATTGAGAGCACTAATAGCCTGTTCGGTATAGTTGAAGGCAGCATCCACCTCTTCAATGGTTCTTTTAAGTTGTTTAAACAATCTGGCCACAGCTAATGGGGCAACAATACTGAGGATGATTTTGGCAGCTGGAGGGTCCAGCAAACCCTCTGTAGAGAACCCATCACGTTTCATAAAAAGGGCAATGAATCATAGCGGGCCATAGATGGGAGTAACATGCCTAGAAAACATGGGCCTATTCGGTCACATGGAATAATTTTCATGGCCCATTGTCCACAAAGCCAATACATGCCTATTGGTAGATGTAGAATAGGGGGGCATCTGGGAGGACCAGAAAAAGAGACATATGTAGTACTCCTAATATAAGTTTTATTTGGACAATGACCCATCCCTTGAGTATTAACGCCAATACCAGTGGCTTTTCGTAAAGCATCCAGTGTGGCATTGAACCATCGATATGCAATAGATAGATCCGAGGAAAAATCAGGCTTACAATGCTGGGTCTGTGTAAAATTGTCTACAGCAGGAGGAAATAACAAGCCATCCCATAGAATACAGAACTTGTAAAATATTATAGAAATACGGTCCTTGGTCCATTCCTTTGGGATAGAGTTACCTTGAGCATTGATAAAAGTTATGAAACCATGGGTAACCTTTTGATTAAGGCTGATAAACCTAGTTTTGGGGTTTTTAATAAAGGGTTCCTGGGTCCAGTTAAGAATAGCAGAATGTTTCACTAATCAGCAATACCAGACAATACCTGGTCAGCAATACCAGACAAGTTAAAGGGGACCGGTGTCATAGGGAACCCTGTATTCATGCTATGAGGTGTGTTTGCACATATCCAACAATTCTGATTGGATGAATTGATCAGTTTTGTTAATTGATAAGTTTGGTTGCAGGCTTGAGTTGTCATAAGGTGGAGCATGCAAAAGTTCTGAATAACAAATGGTAAAAAAATGAAAATATAGGAGAGCTGTTAGGGTGGAGTCTCTGCTGTAGGGGCCCATTTCAGACGACTGGCGTGGATCCAGGTGGGGATCTCTTCAGTGAGGACGGCGGTTCTGGTAACAACAATGACAGTTGTTGGAGGTCCGTAAGGTGTATCCAGTGGTTTGTTCTGTATGATCCTTTTCACCAACACTTGATCTCCTGGCCTGAAAGGGTGCGTTGGTTCACCTGATGGAAGTGGAAGAGAGAGAGCTACATTACTGTAGATGTTATTCAATTTATTGATCAATTGCTGTACATATTCTTCCTGAATTATATCTATTGAGACCTTCCCCTGGGGGCTGGACTTGCCACCACAGCTGGGTACAGGGAAAGGTCTTCCCATTAAAACCTCAAAGGGAGAGAGACCAGTAGTAGCATTGGGGGTCATATGAATTTCTGCTAAAATTGCTGGTAAATATCGTGGCCAATGTTTGAAAGTGCCATTAGTTCCCTTCCTTAGCTTATCCTTAATGGTTCTATTTGTCCTTTCTACCTGTCCAGAGGACTGAGGAGGTAGGGAAAATGGAATTTCCAGTCAACACATAGTAATCTGGCAATTTCCTGAGTTACTTTGGAGGTAAAAGGTGTTCCGTTATCACTATTAATTTGTAGTGGACAACCAAATCGTGGTATAATCTCTGTACATAGGATTTTCCCTTGCTGTTGGAAAAGGTTCTACCCATTTAGAAAATTGATCACAGATTACAAGGAGATACCTAAAAAGGCCACTAATTGGCATATGAGTAAAATCAATTTGTAGCTGTTGCATAGGACCTTCAGGGGGTGGTAGGTGCTCATGCTGAACTTGTAACCTTGTATTTGGATTGTTTTGAGCACATACTAAGCAACGTGATAATTGCTTTTGTACTAATGTAGAAGCATCTTTTATCACAAATCTCTTGCTCATGTTATTGAGTGTGTTTCTTTTACTCAAGTGGCCAATACCATGAAAATGGGCAATAAAAATAGGGGCACTGGATTGTGGAATACCAACTCGTCCCTCCTTATCTGACCAGAGACCATTAGGATCGAGGGTCAGATGTTGCTGCTTCCAAAAGGAGAGATCGGCCTCTGTTGCGTACCGTTGGAGGGAGATGAGTGGAAAATCAGGGATAGAAGGAACATGGAGAAGAGCAAGTTGAGAGTAAAAAGTGGATAGGTGAAGAGGATGAAGAGGAGCATTTAAAGCAGCATTCTTAGCAGCTGAGTCAGCAAGAGTATTTCCCTGAGATACTAAGGAAGAGTCAGAAGAATGTCCTTTACATTTACCACAGCAATAGTGGATGGTAGCTGAATAGCGTCTAGCAGCTGGGAAACAAGGTCAGAGTGAGAAATCCCTTTACCATCAGCAGAAACAAAACCTCGTAATTGCCAAATGTGGCCAAAATCATGGACAACCCCAAATGCATATCTAGAGTCTGTGTAAATAGTAACAGGACGGTCCTTAAAAATTTCACAAGCGTCAATGAGAGCAACGAGTTCTGCAGCTTGGGCCGAAACAAAAGGCAAAGAATGAGCTGCAAGTACTGTATCAGGAAGTTGTACAACTGCAAAACCTGTGTGAAATTGGGCATCTGAGGGGCGGGAGCAAGAACCATCAACAAAAACAATGTCACTGTCAGGTAGTGGGGTAGGCTGAAGATCAGGTCGGGGAGATGTCTCAGTATGTATGTTGTCTATACAATCATGTGCTTCAGGTGGGAGTACAGGATCTGATCCTGTAGCTAGTAGTTTCCATAGAAGGTAGGCTGGGCCATGGTGGTCTGGGGCATATTTGATAACAAGGTTGGAAGTTGCAGTGAGGATAGCTTCATATCCAGATCTCCGCTGAGCAGTCATGTGCTGTGTGGTGAAATTTTGTAGGAGAGTGAGTACCTGGTGAGTGGTATGAAGAATGAGTGCGTGTGAGAGTACTAGAGGTTGGGATGATTCTACCATCATTGCCGCAGCAGCAAAGGCCTGCAAGCAAGCAGGCATGCCTCGAACCACAAGGGGCAAAACTTTAGATAAAAAAGGCTGCAGGCCTATAGCCAGAGCCATGCTCCTGCGCAAAGACTCCCGCCACCGTGTCCCCATCCTCCTTAACATAAATATGAAATGGTAACTGATAGTTTGGAAGACCTAATGCAGGTGCTTGACAAAGAGATGACTTGAGGTACTTGTATGCTTTGTCCATTTGAGCAGACCATGACAGTAAATCAGGAGCTTGTTGCAAAGTTGCTGTACGCAGGATGTGATCATAATAGGAACAGTCTGGAATCCACTGGCGGCAATATGCAACAACACCCAGGAAGGAGAGCAGAGCATTCTTATTTTGGGGTTTTGGCAGACGTGTAAGGGCAGAAACACGTTCTGGGGACAATAGTCTTTGTGCATGGGAGAGGAGGAATCCCAAATAGTGGACAGTTTGCTGACAGTACTGCATCTTGCCAGGGGAGACCTTATGTCCAGTAAGAGCAAGCTGTGAGAGAAGAGAGAGCGTATCTTCTTGGCAGGCTTCTAGATTTGTACTGCACAGGAGCAGGTCATCTACATACTGGAGGAGGACAGAGCCCAATGGGGGGGGGGGTCCAAGACTGCAAGGTGGCACGGACTGCAGCAGAATAGGCTGTGGGGGAATCACAAAAGCCTTGTGGGAGGCGTGTCCACGTAAACTGATGGCCCCGGAAATTGAAGGCAAACAAAGATTGAGTAATAGGGTCAACTGGAATACTAAAAAATGCGGAATTTAGGTCTAAACAAGTGAAATACGTGGCATTTGCTGGTGTGGCAGTGATAATAGAGTTAACATCTGGAACAATGGGAGCCAAAGGCTCAACCAAAATATTAATGGCCCTAAGGTCCTGTGTGAGGCGCCAGGTCTGCCGACCTGGTTTGGGGACAGATGGGATTGATGGGAGTATTGTAAGGGGAGGTTGTAGGAACAATGACTCCCTTTTCCAATAACTCCTGAATAATGGGCAAAATACCTTCCTCCTTGTCCCTAGATAATGGATACTGTTTAATATAGACTGGATAAACACCTGGGCGGAGTTTGGCTATGTAAGGTGTACAGGAAACAAATCCTGGGTCAGTTGGAGAAGTAGACCACAGAGTGGAGGGTAAATGATGCAAAGAGGGTGGCAATTGGTCAAAAAGAGTAGATTGGGCAATAAAACAAGAAAGATTGTCCAGGGGAATGTATTTAGTCTGTGTACACAGTCCATCACCTACCAGCCAAGTAAACATCTTTTGTCTGTGATTAAGTAAATAAGCAGCAGTAGGAGTAAGCCACACACCTTGTATGATGTCAGGGGTACCATCTGATAGTTGTTCAAAATCTAGCGGAAAGCATGATAAAGGGTTACGCAGAGAAGTGACAGAGACAGTTCCAGTGAGAAATAGCCCTGCATAAGGTGTCAGTAGAGGAAGCAGTGAGGTAAATAGAAGGTGATGTAGGTGCCTCCTCATAGGCTATCAAAAAATTTAAGCGAGGTTCGTTAGGAGGGCTTAAGTGGTAAGGTGAGTCACCTAGGATACCTCCTTTATTGTCCACTAAGAGGTTAATCTGTAATTTAGAAATTAAACCCAAGAGATTTACGGGACACTTAGGAAGGATCAAAAATTTATGAATGAAACATTCCATGCAGTTATCCTCTTTAGATAGTATCTTGATAGGTAAGGGAGGTGTAATGAGACATGGAATGGAGACCCCTCCAACACCAATTGAGGATTCGCCTGCGTCAAAAGTTTCCCCTTTATAAAAGTTAGCAGACATGGATGAGCGAGTTGCTCCAGTATCGACAAGAAAATCGTATACCTGCCCATTAATTGAAAGTGATAATAGTGGCAACTCCCATCGCCTAGATAACTGGGAAAGATAACAAGCGATAGGGTCTATCCTCTGGCATCTCTATGGGCGCTGGAAGCCCGAGGAAGATTGATTGTTAGGGCGGTCTCCACCCCATGCAATTGGGAACTGAATTGACTGATTTTGGCTATTCTGTGCCCCTTGGACATGCCGTGGAGACCTGCATTCCCTATGCCAGTGTCCTGTGTTACCACAATTAAAACATGTACCCTGCTGATTAGCTCTACCTCCTGAACTATGTTTATTGCCCTGGGGGTGTCTGTGCTCCCTGCGCTGACCATTCTGTGAATTATTATAGTGGTTTCTGTTATTATTAAAAGGATCCCTCCGGCCCCTAATATTAGAGTACATAACAGTAGAGGGGGTCTTAATTTTCTGAGGTGCTAAAAAGACTCCACCAGCATCTTTAACTCTGACTGCCTCTATCCATTCTTGTGCACTTTTTTTATGCCATTTATCAATACATTGCCTTACAGTCTGTGACACATTCGGTCTTACATTGGCCATGGCATGTTGCACAAAAAGTGCTCCCATGTCCATGGTCAGTCCACATTCCTCCAACCAACATCTCTGAAACCTGACTAAAAAATCTGACACTTCTTCTCCCTCCTTATGCTTACACACCAGTGCAGGAGACACATCTTGCATTTGCCCATGCATAGCATTCAACATATACTGTATTTCTTTCCACATTTCATCAACCTTTGTATGATCATTCCATGGGTTATCATTAGTCTCAGGGGGAGTATCATAACTTCCACGTAAATACTTAATATTCTTCCAATTTATGTCAAAGCCTTTAGCACATCTATCCAATAAAAATGTATAGTCTGTTCCATTCAGACAAAGCCCTTTAGTACATCGTTTCAGATAAGCTACAGCAGCTGCAGGATTTTTTTATAAGATTTGGGCATCCTTCAGCCAAGGCATTATACAACAGTACATCAGGAGGTTTATGAATTACCTGGGTGCCTACGGTCGTAAAGGGCATTGCAAGACTTGCTGTTGTACCTATATTTGCATTTTCAGATGATGCATTAGATGCTGTACCTGATATAGAGGCTGCTGCAGCCCTCTGGTTTCTAGTTTGAAAGGGAGAATGGAAGTCCTTCGTTACCATATGAGATAATGAGTCCTGAGACTCAGGTGTAGGGGTGTTGGCATATGGCCATGGTTTTACAGTGGTGGCAAGCTGTTTCAATTCATCATCAGTGTTACTTTTAATCATATTCAAGGCATTAGTTTTATATGGATTAGGTTTTATCAATTTTGGGTATAAATGTGGAGTTTTTGAATCTTCAAGTGGGGAGGATGGAATTAAAGGAGCAGATAAGTGGGAATACTTAAATGTGGGCATATTAGGGTTAGGAGGAGTTTCCTCTGCAATCTTTATCCAAACATTGGCACATTCTTTCATGTAAGAAAAATCCCACTTTGGATCATGACCACACCAAAACCATGTTGGATCATCTAGCAGCATTCCCTTTAATAGCCAAATGCTAAATGAACTAAAGGACCCTTCCCTTGGAAAAGGGGCTGCCTGTGTTCCTAAACTTTCAGTCCAGCCGGCCACATTATCAACAAAAGGGTCACAATAATAATCTCCTGCCACTCTGGCAACATATTCTTTGGGAGTTTCTCTCGGTTTATGACCTGGGAGTTTAGTTAATATTTCACCTTTTGCCCCATTACCTTTAGCTTACTTTAAAAGGGAATAATGGTCTTAGTAACTGTCCCCTTGGATACCTTTGGGCTCTCTCCTTTGGATTTAGAATTCCCCATATTTTACAAAGTAAGCAGTATAAATGCAGATAAAACACTTAACAACAATTTATATTATGCAGAAAAGTAAGAGAAAAAAAAAAAAAATTAAATAAATTGATGTCATATATGAATTATTTCAGTTTGGGTTAAAAAAGTTTGGTTAGCATAAAAACCCTCCTTCTTTTCTGCTAATTCAACACCTCAATAATATTTAAGACAAAACAAGAATTAAATCTAGATAAAATATCCAAAAATGGCCAACAGCATATGAACATAATATTCATCCAGAGGTGATCAGGTTCTGGAGCAATATTATACATAAAACAATTTATCAACTGTCAGTCAAAAATGGATATCCTATTCATAGGATTTTTATATCAGTATAAAAATATACTCATAAGATCTTATAAAACATATTGTGACAAAACACATAACATAAAACATATAACCAGAAAATTGTGAGCTCACCAAAATAATATATATATATATATATTTGCATAGTTCTTCACAAACTATTTATTAAAGACAGGCCTACCATATTTAGTATTTTGAACCTTAAAATATAATTGAACTGAAGGAGAAAAAAAAAATTAGTTTCTCAAATCATCAGACATCTTTTTTTTTTTTTTTCCATGATTTCATAATACTAAATACATAAAACAAACATAAAAAAATCATATATTATATATTGATTCTAACCCAGCCTAATTGCCACAACAATAACACAATATTTACAATATTTTTTTTATTTTTTTTAACCAAGAGGAGAGAATTTTGGAAGGTGATAAACCACCAAAGGAAAGGACTCAAACCTTTCACAGCAAAAAAAAGGAAAGGACTCTAACCTTTCACAGCAAAATAGGAAAGGACTTTAACCTTTCACAGAAAAAGGAAAGGACTTTAACCTTTCACAGAAAAAAAAATAAAAAACACTGTCCCAATTTAAAGGAAGGGCCTCTAACCCTTCACAGAAAAAAAAAAAAAAAAACTGTCCCAATTTATGATACCCCTGCAGAAAAGGTGAGCATAAAAGAACAAAACAAACAAGAATGTTTTCTTTTTCTTTTTACTCACCAATTCTGGAGGGACATCTGGACAAAGCCCCCATCTGTTAAAGCAAGATTACTTTCATTGCTGGGACAAGCGCACCCCGGGGTAAAACCTTTTATGAACCTTCCTCATGCACTCTCCTCTTGGCTCAGATATCTGGGAGACACAAATGATACACTACACACAAGGGATTGGTATCAAATGATCTCAATTTATTGAATATTCAGGGTAGCTTATAAAGGTACCTATGCCCATACCTTGCATTAACAGAGGTAAATGCTGAGTCATCTTTATGCAGGTTCAAGAAATACAGGTCATGACAGGTTTAGGTATGTGTACATAGATACCTGTTTTAGATTACATTAGTTATAACTAGAAATATAAGTCCTCCAGAAACTATTTATGGAGTATCAAAGGGTCTTGTTGATAAAACAAGGGGAATGGCTCTAGGCATCATTGTAATCAGAATTGTAGAAGGTACAAAAGGTCAAATCAAATATTAGTAGGATCACGAGGCCAAATAAAATATTAATAGGGATTAACATTTTTATTATACCTCAACAAACTTCCTAGACAATTTGTAGCAAAATTACAAAATAGGATTGATACCTATATTCACTCAAGAAAACATGTCAGAATAAAAAGGATTGAAATGTCTAAGAAATTTTCTAAAGGTGGAATTGCATATCCACTTCTTTATCTTTAACAAAAAGCTTCATTGTTTGCTCAAGCTCTTAAATGGTTAGAGGCTGGTGATAGCTTGGCCAGGTTTCCAATAGAAAGTAATATGGTGCTGAATAAGGGCCTCATTCTATTATCGGCCGCAAAACGTCCGCAAGGCTGCGATTCCTTGCGGGGGTTCCGTTACCTCGCAATTCTATTAAACGGCCCCGCAAGGATCTCCTCTTACGGCTTGCCGTAAGCTCAGAAATCTTTAAAGTCAAAAATAAATTCAAGACAGCACTGTAAAGCTCTGTAAATGCTAGGGATCATATTGGGGGACATGAGGATTAATAGTAACCCACTCTCAAGCTTGCACATCAGCCCAAATCCAAGTTTACATTAACTGTTTATTTTCCGGCCGCAGCGTGGCCGGGTCTGAGGTGCTCCAAGCACTCTGGACTTTTTACATGGATATTTGACATATCTAAAAAAAAATTTTTTTTTTACGGTTTTGAGTATAGGGGAATGTTGTGCTATTTTTGCTAACACTTACAATCACTTTTTAGTCTCCTCAGTGTGCAGGATGCCTTTATTTCTGCTTTATAATGTGCTTAATTGGTGCTAGCGGGACCTTTTTCCTGCAAGTAAGCTGCGGCTCGCTTTTAGCCTTGCAGAGAGGGTTCCCGGAGCAATAGAATAGCAACCCGGCTTTTCTTGCGGCCGAAACTCTTGCGGCCGTTTAAGATCAAAGGCTTTCCTTCTGGCGCGTGCGGCCGCAAGGGATAGCAAGGCGCGGCCGCAAGCCTGCCGGAATCCCCGGCCGGAGGGGAATAGAATAGCCGAATAGCTTGCGGCCGGTCCTTGCTGCCCCGCATCTCCTACGGCCGATAATAGAATGAGGCCCTAAGGATTTAAAAGCCTTAATTTGTATAAACAGCTTTGAGACTAAATTTATCAATAAAGAGGCATATGTTGTTAAGAAACTTTGTTCATAATAATAAATATAATCTTCTTCCATTTTAAGTATGGTTACTCCAATTGTAACAGTGACTAAATTTTACAATATAGCGTGGAAAAATCACTAGACAAATTATGGCTTTCAACACCTGAGTAATTTATTCATTACAGGCGAAATGGCTTCTATTCAGAAATTGGAAAACAAATATGGGGTCAAACCATTTAACTGGCTGACGTATGCCCAATTAAGAAGCTTCTTAGAATCATTAAGTAAAGTTTGTAAATTAAACACCAATTTGAATACATTTGAAGTATTTCTTCTTAGTGGTGAATTTTCTCATATGACCTCTAAAATGTTAAATTTCTTACGTACTCAGATGGAGACAAAAATAACTAAAAATATGCTCTTATGGTCAAACAAATTGATGACCAATTTAAACCATGGGATCAAGCTTTAAAAAACACTAATAATGTCATAAAAAGGAAAGGGAAAGGGAAATCTACTTTAAAGTAATAAATAGATGGCACATAGTGCCAAATAAGATATACAATTTCTCCCAAAGGAGCGAGGACAAATTATGCTGGAGAGGCTGTGGACTCCAGGATAGTTATCTTCACATTCGGTGGACTTGTCCCCTTATCATAACGCTCTGGGAAAAATGTTTTTATTCTATTTGGATCACCCTCAAGGAAGTTATCCCTCTGGCGGCCAGCACTGGTCTATTACATATATTTACGAAGAACTATAAAAACGAAGAAATAGCTTATATGATACAATTGTTTACAATAATCAAAATTGCGATAGATAGAATGGACCGTGGCCGGTAGCTCGAAAGACATCTCCATGGTAACGGAGCTTTAAATAAAAACAGTAAAAAATGGCTGATTTGGGATGCTAGAATTTAAAAATGTAATCAGTTAATTAAAGGTTTGCTCCAGTGAACATCCTGGTATATATGATCTAATGAGACAAGTTGACTGTAGGTTTGAATGTTGGATGTGTGTATATGTTTGTATTGTGTATCAGCATGTATAAGACATTTAGCAAGTATTGACACACGTTTTTTTTATTGTATTAACTGTAAACTGAATGATATGATGTCACACAAATGATTTGTATATGTTTATATTTTGAAATAAAAAATGATATATATAAAATACCGGTCCATTCATTTTATTTGCATTGACATATGTCAGGAAATCTTTGATCTCTAAGTCATCTTCCTGGATGATATCATTGATGTATCTATGCCAAATCTTAATCTTCTTCGCAAATGGGTTATTTCTTTAAATGAATGTGTCCTCCTAGTAGCCCATGAAAAGGTTTGTATAGCTGAGGGCAAGTGCCCATGGCTGTACCTCTTGTCTGAAGATAATATTTCTCCTCAAACATGAAGTAACGATATTCCATCAAGGATAACATTTATATGTGCTGTATTTAGCTAGTTTCTACTTTCCAATGCTTTATTTATGTCACTGATCCCAAGACCATGGGGTATACAGGTGTATAGGGCTGATACATCTAGGGACACCCACTGATATGTGCCCTTCCATTCTTTATTTGCTATTGTTTCTAGAAGATGTGATGTATCACGGAGGTATGATGTTAGATTAACTACCAGTGTTTGTAGAAAAGAGTCTACATAGTCTCAAAGGTGTTCGGTGAGGGATCCTATCCCCGATATTATATGTCTCACAGGGAGATTGTTTACATTTTTATGTACCTTTGGCAAATGGTACAAAATAGCTGTTTTGGGATGTTCCATGTTGTTTCTTTTGCTTCTTTGATCATTAGTTGATATTTTTCCAAGAAGCACTCGGTGGGATCTTTCTGAAGCTGTTTGTAAGAACTGGAGCCATTGATCAAGTTGTATGCCTCTTTAAGATGAGCTTCTCGTTCTTGTATGACAATTCCTCCTCCTTTTTCTGCCCGACGAATGACGATACGTTGATCGTCCTGTAGCAAATTCAAAGCTTTTTTTCTCAGCATTAGTTAGATTGGAGTTGTCCTTTACATACTTTTTTGAGCATATTTTTTTCTAATTCTTTCATCATCAGTTTATTAAAAACTGAAATACAGTTTCCCTGTGATTGGTTAGGGAAATAGATGGATTTTGGTTTCAAGGTAGTAAGGACTTGTTGGTAGTTATATGCGATCCTCAGGAAAATAGTGGATACTGATTTACAGAGCCCCATGAGCCCCTAATTAACCCCATCACTCATGGGGCTTTATAAAGAGTCCCATGAGCCCCTAATTAACCTCATCAAACATGGGGCTCTATACAGAGCCCCATAAGCTATACAGAGCCCCATGAGCCCATAATTAACCCCATCAGTCCCATTAGGCTCCCCCAGGACCCTCATGACACCAAGCTTAAGTACTACCCTACACTACACTATTAGCCACCTCAATGAACTAATAACTCTAAATTAACCCTGTCACAACCTACAATGATGATGGAGTATAGAGGATCCTAGTCCTCTTATCTCCTGTAGGTTTTAGACCTAAGATTTGGGTGACTCAGACCAATGGACCTTCCTTGCGGATGCAAGAGCATAAGTCCCAGCTTTTGGTAGTGTGCCTGGGAAAACCTGGAAGGGAGTCAGAAACGATCTCCTCTGCCAGCATATGCCCCTGGGTCAATAATACACCTGCACACAAAGTCTTGATGAAAATTATGAACCATGTTTTATTTTAGAACAGCATATTTAACCACATCACACAAGAATGGGGGAAGTGGCTACCGTTATCCAGCCCCAAATGACGTCTGGCCAATCATGAAGGGGAACTGTGCGTGAACCAATAGTCCCCTCCCAGGTCCGCCCACTAGGCGAGGCCAACTAATTAATTTGGGCTTTGAATGTCCAGGGGAAAGCATGTCTTTTACTCTCCTGTGCCCATGCTATGAAGGCTGAGAAGCCTTCAGGCCATCCCATTGTTTCTGGGTGCCTGCCTGTCTGCTCTCCAGCTGTGAGCTTACCATTGTTAGTTCTCTGCTGGATACTTAGCTAATGGGATTAACAGGCGTTTGGGAACAAAGGAGGCTTGCCTGTATTCACTGGCTTCCCTTCCACAATATAATGACATACTAATATAATAACATACATTCATATTTACAAATATAACACCCAATGTTTCACACACATACAACCAACACATCCCACCAGCTCCCTCACATGACACCCATTACAATGAGCCTAAACATGGAAGGGATGGGAATATGCTAAGGGATAAACTTATAATACTTTATCCCCTAGACCACAACATAACCATATATCCATAACAAGTGGGCCCCAAACCTTTTGTTCTTCCACATGGCAACAGCATGTGGAAGATAACCCAGCTCAAAATGGCCACTGCTGCCAGTCACAAAATGGCCCCAGCATAGTTCACACCAAATCCAATATGGCCACTGGCTGATTCATGACAAACCCCATCTAAGTAATTAACTTCCCCTGTAAGAAATAAACCCCCTCTAACTAATTAACCCCCTCTAAGTAATAACCCCCTGTAACTAATAAACACACCCTCTAAGTAAAAAAAAAACCTCTAACTAATTAACCCCCCTTTAACTAATTAATCCCATCTAAGTAATTAACCCTCCAACAAATTAACCCCATCTAAGTAATTAACCCTATTTAACCCTCATCATACCTAATTAACCCTATCACGAACCTATCACTAACCTCTTTAACCATATCTGGACACAATAACCCTATCTAGTACTACTTAATCCTATCTAGTTCTATTTAACCCTATCTGGACCCAATAACCCTATCTAGTCCTACTTAACAATATCTAGTCCTATTTAACCCTATCTGGACCCAATAACCCTATCTAGTCCTACTTAACCCAATATAGTCCTATTTAACCTTTAGTGGGCCTATTTAACCCCAAATGTACCCAGTAAACCCCTATCATATAAACCCCCTCATACCCTACTCTATTATCCCCTACACTCCCTTCCTTTCCTACCCTACCCTATTAATTCCTACACTACAAACCTAAGACCCTCATAAAATCCCAATTACCCCACTAATTACACAAACAAAACTCTCAGAATTACAGAAAATAGAAAACATAACTTACAACAAATAAAAACCCCACCTAATTACACAAAATAAAAAACTCATCTAATTACACAAAATAAAAAAAACTACATTACTGAAAATAATAAAAGGAACACTACATAAAATAAAAAAACCTACATTACATAAAATAAAAAACCTACATTACATAAAATAAAAAAAAACATAAATTACATTAAAAAAGCCTACATTACAGTAAAATAAAAAACCTAGAATTACAGAAAAGAAAAATACTATATTACAGCAAATGAAAACATAACTTATATACAATTAAAAACCCTAAATATATATAATAAACCCCCTAAATACATACAATAAAAGCCATAAAAACATTCAATAAAAACATATAAATACATCCAATAAACCCCTAAATATATACAAGACCCCTAAATACATACAATTAAAACTCCTAAATGTATACAATAAGACCCCTAAATACATACAAATAAAAGTCCTAAATATATATAATAAAACCCCTAAATGCATACAATTAAAACCCCTATATTTCACCTAAAACAACCCCCCCTTACTATACCTAGAATAGGGTAAATAAGACCACTTACCTTGCCCCAATGACACTCCAGCGATTAGGATTTTCTGTGCTTTGTGCCTAGGCAAGGGCCCATCCATAGATGTCCACAGGTCCGGCACCCATACAAAAAAAAGAAACATTACAATTAACAAATAAATACATAGAACATGTACACTTACCTGTCCCAAATGCCCATCCATTGATGTCCCTCTTGATAAGATCAGATTAGTGAGTAATCATAAATTCTGATGTGTTTATATATTATATCTGGGTACCAAGATATAATGAGAGAAAATAATGCACAGAAGTCAGAGTGTCATCAGAATAATCTCTGAGTTTATTTTGGCGGCAGCCCCTTATATAGCATAACACGCCACAGCTAATAGCATAGTTGAAAATAGGGTTAAATACACATTTGCAAGCAAGTGTCTTTTTCTTTCTAACTCAGCGAAACAATCCTTATCTAATAACGGCTTCCTGCAGCTAGGTTTCTCAGTCAGCAGTTGCAAGACAAAAGAAAGGAAACAGGAAACAGACGCACAAGGGAATATTACCTTAAACATTTCTACAGATAACCTACTTAAACATTCTAGTAAGATACAAGGAAAAAACAAGCTGATATACTTTTTATAATCATAATATTCTTAGCCAATAAACTCATAATGAAGAAATTAAATACCTAACAGTCCCTCCTTTTATAAATGTATTAGACAAAGGTCTTAAAGCAAGGCTCAGTTTAAATGGTAACATTGCCATTGACCGTCTGGCAGTTACTCATTTCCATGGAGTCCATCGTATACAGCATCCATTCCAACCAGATGTTTTTTCTGCATACCCAGTCTCAAGTTCAAAAGTGTCAATCAGGCGGTCAGGTTCCAAATAGATGACCTGTGAGGGCATAGTCCTATTCACAGGGCTCACCTTGGTGAGATCAATAGTCTCTCTGGGCACCTCTTTTTGCAGTACCTGAATATGCAAATATTCCATGTTGTTACCTCTGCCTGAGGTGTAGATTCCAAGAGTATATCTCCCTTCATCACACTTTCGTGGGTCCTGGAGGGTTTCGGATGGGGTTGCATAGCTGATTTTGGCTGCAGGAGGATGGCTCCACACCCCGTGTCAGCTTTAAGCGTATCTTTGTACTTTTGCACTTCATGTGATTAGGTGGGGAGTAACCCCAGTCAGCTCCTGTATTCCATAAGGCCAGTTTCCAGCTAGGACATCTCTCATTTCCATACGGAGAGGCTAGACACAAGTATACTGGCGCTTTTCTCACCCTTCCACTACGTCCTCCTCCAGAAAGTCCACATCTTAGTACTTGACATAGGTCTATTTGGTTGGTTCCTATCTGCCCTTCCTTGAACACTAGGGTCATTTGGCCAGTTAAATTAACTTCCATCATGTCTCTTTTCATTCTGTGCATCCACATCTCTCTAATAGATTGTGTCTGGTTGCCTCTGGGTCTTGTTACTTCTTCCCATATGATTATGGGTACTGCTATGCAGAGAGTTATCAAGATGAGGCATGTCAGTGAGATTCTTAGGCCACACCAGTTAGGTCTTTTGAACAGGTGCCAGGACATTTTCTTGGGCCAGTTGAGATCCCCAAACCCGCACCATTCAGTTCTTCACTGGGTTTGAGACGAGTTTCCCCCCCTTTGTAGCCCAGCCTGACTCGCAATGAGTCAGATAGCAGGTTTTAGGAATCAACTGGCTCAAGCTCTGGCACTTTTACTCTCTTGCAGTGAGTCAGGTGTATCCAGGTGGCTTGTTCGGCAACTTTCAAGGCAGTGGGTGTTGACAGCAGAACTTGGTACGGTCCTTCCCACCTGGCCAATGCCCAATTTTTACGCTTGATTACTTTAATTAGGACCTACTGGCCTGGTTGTACCATGCAGGGTCCCTGCTGTTGCTGTGGATGAGAGAGAGATGGAGGTAATATCTTTCTTACTTAACATTTTTCTCATATAGTCTGCTAAGTTTTCACTCATGTTCTCATCTTCTGAGATAAATGGTCTAAATTCTGGTAGTAGGAATGGTCTCCCATACAATATTTCAAACAGGGTTAACTTCTTCCTGCCTGGAAGCATGTGCATGTTTAGCATGACTAATGGTAAACAGTAAAGCCAATTTTTCCCTGTTGCTGCCATCGTTTTCCTCAATTTATTTTTAATGGTACCATTAGTTCTCTCCACTAATCCAGCTGACTGTGGGTGGTACGCACAGTGGTTTTTCAACTCTATGTGTAATGCTTTACTCAAGTGGTCGATAATTTTGTTCACAAAATGTGTGCCGTTATCACTATATATTTCCTCTGGTATACCAAACCTAGGAATTATTTGTGTCACTAAGGTTTTAGCCACTGTGATTGCGTCAGGGTGTGCACATGGTTTCGTTTCCACCCACCTAAAGTATACATCAATTATCACTAGGCAATATTTCTTCCCTTCACACTTTGTTAGTTCATTGAAATCCATACATATTGTTTGGAAGGGGTATGTTGGTTCTCTGAATGTGCCTCTTATGGGGTGATAGTTACCCTGAGGGTTGTGTTGTGCACAAACAAGGCACCCTGCACAAATTTTTTTAAAATAGGTGTTTAATCCATAGGCTGAAAATATTCTGCTGACCATGTCTACCATACTCCCTCTTGAGACATGACTAATGCCATGGCTCAACATAGCTGCATATCTGAATAGTGATTTTGGTAAAATTGGTTTCCCTTCTGCACTCTCATAAATATTATCATACCTTTAACCAGTATGTTTTTTCTTGTGAGGGTGCGTCTGTGTGTATTAGCTGTAGAATACTCTTGTCAATTTGGTCTATGAGATACACAGATGTGTAGCTGTGTAAGAGAAAAATGTGTATGTTTCCTGTTAGAGCCGCCTGCTTTGCAGCTGCGTCTGCTCTGACATTTCCTATTGAAATTGCGTCTTTTGTTGTGGTATGAGTTACACATTTACATACCGCAATTGTCAAGGGCAGTTGAATGGCTTCAAGTAACTGCAAAAGGAGTTGTTTATGAGTGACTTGACTTGACTTGGTAGAGGTGGCCATGCCTCTATTCTTCCCTAATTGTGCAAATATGCACAGTTGAGAATGCATATTGGCTGTTGGTGTATGTTTACTTTGTCTCATCCCTCCTACCTGTACCCAGCTTCCACCAGCTGGCATAGTCAGTGATATGTGTGGCACTGTGTGTCCTGCATAGAGTAGCTGGTCTTGATCATTCAATTTTACTCCCACCCCTGTATACCCATTTTCTGTCCAGTATATGTTATCCAAGGTTATTGTGGAATTGGTGTGTTTGAAAAAATGTTTTTTCATAGTGCAGTGTAATGACTCTGTGCTTTGTTTTACACTGGAAGATGGAGCTAGGTCATTAGCCATGGCTACCAAAGTGCTGGATACTTGTCCTGGCCCTTTCGACACCATGTCTAATGTGTAGAAGTAATGTGGTTCACCCATCCTCTGCACTACATTTACATCGACAGGTATGTCCTCCATGTATGCTTTCATGCCTTACTCTGTAGGAACCACTCTAATGTTGCATTTCAGCATCAGACCTCTACTTAAGAGATTTATCGGGCATCTAGGGGAGAGTATAAAAGGATGCTCAAATGTTTGGCCGTTGAACAATTTCACTGTGAGTGGACATGATATAGGTTCGCTATTTGTCTGTCCTGCTGCTGACCTAACCAATATGTTTTGTGATGACGTGTAACTAGTCCATGTGCCATCATCGTTCAACACTGACCTACATGCTCCTGTATCGCATAAAAATGTTATCATTACCCCCTCTACATCATCTAGTTGAATGACTGGTTGTTCTTCTAGAGCCATTAAGTCTATACATGATTCTAAATTCAACACATCATTTATTTCTGGCAAGTTTGCATCATTATTACCATACTCATACAATTCAGATTCATGCAATTCTTGTTCAGCAAATATTTGTAAAGGAAGGGTACAACCTGGTTCTAGTTATTTGTCGGTCTGGTCATCGTCATCCGCTCCCTCTTCCTCCTGGTACTTTCGGTTTCTGCAGGAACGTGCTAAGTGGCCGGCCTTGCCACACACGTAACAATTTCCATAACATTTTCCTCTGCTTTCACCTCGTCCTCGTCTACCTTCTCTCCCTCCACATTTTTGATTATTTCCACCATCACCAGAAAAGAAAGCAGAAGTTATAGGTTGCGCTTTCCCATCAACAGAAGTCATCAAATACACCTCCTTTGGTTTACTATCTTGCTTTTTCTGTTTCTTTTCTTTTGCTCTCTTACACTGCTCCTCTTGCATGTTTAGCATATTCTATGGTTTCCCTAAGGGGACATTTTTTGTAAGTAATTTGGTGCTGTATCACAAAGTGATTTATTTCTGGATGACATCCCCTGAGAAAAGCGTTTTTTAATTGCTGAGCATATGGTCCAGCATCATCATATGGGTTAGGTCTGGCCACCCCACTATGGCTGTCAAATACTACCCGCAACCTCCCCATATATTGTTCCACACTTTCATCATCTTTTTGTACACACTCGCTTATCTTAGTCCAGTCTGCGTGTTCTCTGTGTCTATAAGCTATTCTGCCTATTAGAGCGTCTACTCGTTGGGTCAGTTCTTGTGATCCATACTGCAGTGGCTCCCCCCTTGGGTCCAGTGGATTGCAGTCACCTTCACTAAGGATCCAATTGGACCCTAATATCTGCCTCAGACATCTTTCAACCTCAACACCATTTAATTTAAAACTTTGCTGCAATCGCTGGAACTTAAGTCTGAAAATTCCCATATTGTCATTTGGGTGGGGGACTCCTTCTACAGCTCTCCTCACATCTGCATCTGTCCATGCTCGGTATACTAGCATTGTGGGTGCAACACATTTCCCCCATCTACAAGCTCTCCCCCCCTAGGATTAGGAAACCTCAATTAAGGGATATAATGGCACAGATGTTATTCCCTTACCTCCGTATTGATGATCTGGTGCCCACCTGGTTCTGGCGGGCCGTCCTTCATAAGGTGGTGGTGTCGGAGGAGGTGGATTTGGAGCGGTGGCGGCAAGCAGATATTTGCGGGCATCATCAAATTCGTCCTCTACATCATCACTATAAGTGACCATATTCCCAGGAGGTGGAGGGGCGGTCAGTCGTGGAAGTCGTTTCTGTGTACACATAAACATATCCTCTTCCGAAGGAGAGAGGTGGTTAACATTACATGCCCCTCCCCCCGTAGGCACCTTCATTGTTATACACATTTGCCTTTTTTTAATCTTCAACAATTTTTTATTTTTTTGTATATAAAATGTATTTACTTTTTTTATTTTTATTTTTATTTCCTTAATTAAGTAACGTTGCGTTTACTTTTTCTGTCGTATACTTCTTTGTGTATAGTAAAGCTCAATAAAGTTTGAACATCTCCTATATCTTCCTTTCAATAAGGATTAATATTGCCAAGAAGTAGTGGATACAGGGCACTGATTCCAGCAGAGGTAGTATAGTAGATGCTGTGTATCCAGTGGGTGCGGTGAGCATCGTCATCGCTTAAAAGGGGTTGGCCATAAGGTTATAGTCAACTCCCACTTTTCTAAGGGGTTGTAATAACATGCCTTTGTCTCTCTTTACAGCAACCACACTGTCTCCCTTCTGCTATTTTCCCTCAATGATACAGACAGACATACTTTCACATAAAAACTAACACACACACACACACACAGAGAAAATGGGAGTAGAAAAGGGGAGTGGTCTGCTATGTGGGGGGTTGGCCAGACCCTGCACGTCTTCTCAAAATGCAGACCAGTCACCTCCCTGTCCAAAGGTAAAGCATCGAGTAAAGTTACAAACACACAGAAACTTTATATATATACACAAATACACATAAGAAAACAATTCTAGAATACAGTGTTCACAATTCCCACACATAAGTGTGTTTTTACCAGACATAAGTTACAGATGCACACCAGAAACCCTTTGCATATTAAACATTTCTTTAGAGATAACCTTGAAAACTGCAGGGTCTAGAAACCACACACCTGGCAGTGCGATTTATGCCCTTGAGAGCCTATGCACTTATATATATATATATATATATATATATATATATATATATATATATATATATATATATATATATATATATCTTGAACTCCTATAGTATCAATAAAGTTAATAAATATACACAAAAAATAAGATCACAGGTACATGGAAATATACATAGCATTACATATACATACAACAACCAACTGACCTTTTATACATTTTCCAGAAATAATCTGTATATCTCCCACACCTTGGACCATCCGCCTTCTCCATACCCGAGTGTGGAAACCTGGTTCACGTAGAGAGAGAGAGACGTTCACGCTACCTCTCGCACGCTACACCTCAAACACCACCACATATACTCGGCACATCAAGGACCCATAAAGCCCGTAGCTTCTGATGGGAAGTCTTGTTGTGCAGTTCCCTTTAGTGTAAACCTTGCCACCCAACCTGTAGGGCCGACAGGTAGACCACTTCACCATATACCGTGTGGTGCCTTTGTGGACGTATCCCTTACAAGTATAGCTCCCACCCAGGGCTTCATACACACAATCTTACAGAGTATTTTAGTAAGAAGTTATGAATACACAGAAACTTCAGACAAAATATTTCAACATTGTATAACCAATTAAAGAATGAGAAAGATGGAAATTCAAGCAGTTATAGATGCCTGTAGTGCTCGACTGCCACAAATTTTGGTTTGTGCGTCTTCCATAAACACAGGCAAGTCACAGGATTAGCCCTTTGGAGACTAGGTGGGTAATGCGTGACCACTCACTACCAAAAGTGGATAGTTTCAGTTAAGAATTTTGAGAACACACAAGAATACATGTATATATATATATACATACACTCACAAGTACCCAGAAATATACAGAAAGTATACAGGTATATACAATAACCACCTCTCACAAACATACATACACCCGGTACCAGTATTTAAAAACATACAAAATGTTAACATGCACACACATACATATTTTCTTGCAAGAGTTCATTTGAAAGTCAGACTCATTTACACCTATTCATGGTAAGCTTTCTCAATAATGTTACGTACGGAGAACTTATTTTATAGTCTTTTCCTCAGGATAATGACTCTTTTACCTCCCTGTGGGTAAGTTCCAACCCTTCTACCTATCACTAGGCAAGAAACCTAGTTGTACAACTCTTTTACCTAATATCACTGTTAAGCAAGGACCTGCGGAACATACACACAAATGCAAATGCAACAGAAATTCATATACTCACTGTCAGTTCGTTGTAAGCTGTGCCTTGTCATCCCTCAGAAAAACACCTTGCCTCTGTGGTCCAACTGATCGTATATATCAGGCCTGAGGTCTTTCTCAAGGTAAGGGAGTCCTCAACGACATACCCCCCATGCACAGTAAAAGGCGTTTTACTCCGTCCGAGGAATGATAAGGGAAACAACTTCCGGCTCGAAGGACCAAAATGATAAGATCAGATTAGTGAGTAATCATGTATTCTGATGTGTGTATATATTATATCTGGGTACCAAGATATAATGAGAGAAAATAATGCACAGAAGTCAGAGTGTCATCAGAATAATCTCTGAGTTTATTTGGGCGGCAGCCCCTTATATAGCATAACACACGTCACAGCTAATAGCATAGTTGAAAATAGGGTTAAATACACATTTGCAAGCAAGTGTCTTTTTCTGTCTAACTCAGCGAAACAATCCTTATCTAATAACGGCTTTCTGCAGCTAGGTTTCTCAGTCAGCAGTTGCAAGACAAAAGAAAGGAAACAGGAAACAGATGCACAAGGGAATATTCCCTTAAACATTTCTACAGATAACCTACTTAAACATTCTAGTAAGATACAAGGAAAAAACAAGCTGATATACTTTTTATATTCATAATATTCTTAGCCAATAAACTCATAATGAAGAAATTAAATACCTAACACTGTCCTCCTAGAAGTCTTCAGCGACAGGGCATCTCCAAAAAATCCTGATGGACTAAAAAAATTAGAGGAGCTGCCTGGCGCAAATGAGAGTTTTTGCGCATGTCTGGTAAAAATGTCTAAATGGCATCTTCTGATTGACTAATAACACTGTCAATAACATTTCAGCCAATCAGAAAGTGCAAAGGTGTGAGCCAATCCGAATGGGATACACCCCTATATGCCATTCTGATTGGCTTATGGACCTGTCAGTCATTTGTAATCAAATAAAAAGGTGCTATTGCCTTCAGCCAATCAGAATGGGATAAAAAAAATGGCTGCCGAAAAAACGCAAAATAACAAAAACGAGGCAAAAGGACATAAAACTAGCCCAAAGGATGTAAAACTAGCCAGTAGGATGTAAAAGTTAGCCCTAAGCAGTAACACAACGCAAGTCAGTAACAATCAAGCGCAACGCCTATAAAGAACACAGGGTGAGAGGCTGGTAATGAGCACCGAAGGAAAGGAAAATATTGAATAAGTGTGTAGTTCAAGTGTAGTCAATGTTGTAGTTTGTTATTCCTGACTATGAACAATACTGATTCCTGTAAATCTGGTAACCTTTTATAAATTTGTTGCTATGGAAATTTCCTAACTGCTCTTCATTTAGTATTATTAATAAAAAATGTTTTTATTATTGACAGATGAATTATGATATTAACGTTCTTGTCATTGATCTCAATAAATTAACTTGTACCAGTGCATTAGCAAGTTTAATATTTAATAACCAAAGATTGTTGTAAAAATGGGCAACTAATAAAACTGACAGAATATATTTTTAATATTCTTTATTGACAAGCAAAAGTGATTTGTCCCTCAATTTATGACAAAAATATATATATTCTTGATATTCTGTAGTGTGAATTAGAGACACATTTACATTATGTGATTTATGGGAAAGATAAAGCCTATTATATTAATACAATTATATTTTAAGTACAAATTAATTACACTACTGAGCGGTCCAGTCCCATTAACATGTAAACTAAAGTTAACAATAAAACACTAACAGATATAACGTCAATAAAATAAAAATTACAAATATAAATATAATTTCTAAAAACCATTAAACATTTGCTGTATGAGTGTATTTAAATCTCTTAATTAGCCACTTTCATGTAAAATGATGGCACCAGTCTCTAAATTTATATGTGGGCACTTATATAATATATGTGCAACTCATTCTCCGTCTGAGTGCTGATATCACATCTTTATTTTTTAAGCTGTAAATCAAGGGGTTAAGCATGGGGACAACAGCGGTGTTAAAGAGGGATAGACTATTTTTAAAGTTCAGGTTTTTAGCAGAAGTTGGTCTCAAGTATTGGCAAAAAATGATCAGGTAGAGAAGGGTGACCACTGTGAGGTGTGAGGAACATGTGTAGAAGGCTTTACGTCTCCCAGTGCTGGAATGGATTCTCAATATTGTTTCAATAATGAAAACATAAGACATAAAAATGAGAAGAAAGGGAGTCAAGAAGCCAAAAATTACCCCAATAAGGATATAAAGTTCTAAAGCATAGGAATCACTGCAAGTGAGTTGAATGAGAGGCACTAAGTCACAGAAAAAGTGGTTAATTTCATTGGATTTATAACACGAGAAGCTTGATATCACCACAACTTCTGGTAAAGATGCTATAAAACCCAACATCCAGCAAAAAGTGGCCAATAGAACACAAACTGTATAGTTCATGACCAATGGATATCTCAAGGGGTTACAAATGGCCACATAGCGATCATAACTCATGGCTGTCAATATAAACAACACATTAGCCGCTAAGGAACAGAACAGATACATCTGTACCATACAACCCAGCAAAGACATAATGTTATTCCCTGATACAAAGATAAAAAGGATTTTATGTAGCGTGTTGGTGGTAGCAAAAATGTCCAGAATGGACAAGTTACACAAGAAGAAATACATGGGAGTTTGTAGGTGATGATCAAGACAAACAAGTATAAATATAATTAAATTACCACTAAGACTGATGAGGTAAATGAGAAGAACCAAAAGGAATATTGGAGTTTGCATATCTGGATCATCAGAAATCCCTTTTATAATGAAAAATGTCAGCATGGTGTGATTTGATTGCGGCATGTTGTTAGGTGTATCTAGAGGTAAAATGAAATAATTGGAAAATAAATTGTTAATATGAACACCACAATGAAAATTACTATTTGTAAGCTGAAATATTGCAATACAATTTTTAAAATAGTTTTAAAAAATTTACCATTTTTAAGACACTTTTTATTATGGGATAAATCTAAAGATCCTTTGCACATTCCATATGTTCTGTTCAAACCATATCTCTGTCCCCATATTTACTAGGTCTCTACTGTATTCTTCTATGTGTACTCCAACTTTTTATTTCTGATCTCCTTTTATCTATACTTACTCTGTCTTTCCAATTCTCTAACTACTGTTCTTCTGTAAACCATTCCTATTTCACTGCATTTTCTGTTATCTGACTCACTTGTTTTCTTTAAGGATTGTTGGTCTACATATGTGTTTTCCCTAAGTCTTTGGAAAAAGTGGCTAGTCAAGGAATACCATTGCATCTACTCACTGAATCAAAATGTAATTGAAACTCTCAAATCATCACCAAGCCATAAAAATTGTACAACACAACTATGTATCAGTTTCATACCTTACTGAAAGTAGCCTTTATTATATTAATATGTAAATAAAAACACTAATTTTGCCTGATAGTAAAATCTATGCTTCAGTTTTACTGTTTAATAAGCTCATCAAAATCCATTCTGTGGATACAAAATAATATAAGAAAAACACATTTCACATTGCTTATGAGCACAATTTTAAAGGAAATATAACATAAAGAAAAAAAGTAACTAATAGAGTTACATGTGAGCTCCTTATTGTCTGTGTTGAGTATTGAATTTTTGTATTATGTTACACTATACATGAAATGTGCGTCATTAAAAAAAGGAGGCTTGCCGAGGAGAAATGCTTAAGGCTGTACTCCTTGATCTGCACCATTTTTTTCCATTTTGCTGGCAGCTCCAGACAGCTGATGTAAGATGGAAACTAGATGATGATAGTCTAACTAGCAGGGCTCCAGCTATGGTCCGGTTGTTTATGTTCCTTCAAAACCAGTTAATGCAGTTTGTAATTTCTGAAATTGCTTAAATACATATTTTTTCAGTACCTTTTTACTATCTACAACAAACAATCTACTCAAAAGATTAATATATATTTCAATACATCTTTAATTTTTTAATCACTGATGGATTTTGCTGAATTATTTGCAGTCATCTGTACTTTTTCCTCTTAAAACTTTCACACTGAATTTCTTACCTATAAATATCAAACAGAGCTTACACAAGAATGAATACCTGGTGCAAACTACATCCATGAAGATTTTATACATGCTCAGAGCACAGGTTTTATTCATCTATGTTTTATGTCTTTAGAGATACTGAATACCTAGGAGGAAAGAGGCATAATCTGCCTCCAATTACCTGCATTGTTTCTAAAAATGTAATCAAGAACAATAAACATTGTATGTCAGAATAATTCAATATTATATTGACATTTTCATTTACATATACAATTTCACAAAGAATATGTATATATATATATATATAGCGACTTGCCCGTCAAAAAATGACGCCAGTTAAATGTGTATGTTTTGAATTCTGTTTTGCATGTAATATACATAGTTGAGACTTGTAACCTTTTTCTTATCTATAAAGAAATACAATTATTATATGAAACATGTTTATTTTTTTAACTTGCAACTTGTAGGTGACCAACTGTTAAATTATCTTTTTTTAAGAGTAGTAACATTTTAATGTACGAACAGGTCAACATTGTATTAATGAGAATTGTAAACATGACATAATATTTTGTAACATGCAACTTGTAGATTAACAACTGGTAAACTAAATATGTATTGAATCCAGATGAAGGCAAACAGTAAACTTAGCCAATTGTATCAAAGGGGGGAAAAATGAATTAATTCCTGACCCTATTAACTGGTGGATTACTCCCTGGATTCATATTTTCCATTGAATGATACATTGACATTGTATAACAAAAGCTCCTCCTCCTCTTAACATGAACTTTGAAATATGAACTGTGAAATATATGCAATGAAACAACTTTGCACACTATTTTCCCAAAATAGTAACATTATAAACAGTAACATAATGAAGTAACATTTAAACTATATGTGTTCTAAAATGCAAGCAAAGTGGGGGGCTAATCATGCTAAAAGGCTACTTCCATATAATTAGAATATTTTATTTTGTCGTTGTTGATTTTTGATGGTTGACATTTTGTTGTTATTGTTGTTTCCTATGTGAAATAGTGGTTCTCTAAAAAGAGAACGCCAGACATCAAAGTTCGTCCGCGGAGTGTAACCACTGTTCTCTATGGTTTATGCCATTTTATAGAGTTTTTTATGGAAATAGAGGTGCTCTAAAAAGAGTCTGAGTGACATAAAATGGCATCCTGGAAATCAAACCACTGTTCTCTATATATTTTTGTTGTTGTTGTTGTACATTTGTTCTTGAGATGAAAGTATTGTTGGAGAATGGCACATAGAGTTTCCTATGTGAAATAGCGGTCCTCGTAAAAGAGTCCCAGATATAACTATTTTTTTCCAGGAAGTAAAACCACTGTTCTCTATGTTTTTTGCCATTTTATAGAGTTTCTTACTGAAATAGTGGTGCTCTAAAAAGAGCAAGAGTGACTTAAAAGTTCGTCCTCGAAATGAAACCACTGTGCTCTATTTTTGTTTTGTTTTTTTGTCTGAAAATGTTGTTGAGGTGAATGTTTTTTGTTTTTTTCTGTGCCATGTCTTGTATTGTTATATTTGATGGAATTAAAGTTATAGTACCTCATAGTAGACAATGTTTTTTGTAAAAATGCGGCCATCATGTAATAAATTACCTTGACTTTGGTTGTTTTCAATGTAAACTTTAATAGCCTCTGGATTCTTGCATCTTGAGAATGCAACATACAGCTGGCCATGTGCAAATACTGGTTCTTCTAAAAAGATACCCACAGATTTGAAAGTTTGTCCTTGTGATTTATTAATGGTCATGGCAAATGCCATGATGATGGGAAATTGTCTCATTTGAAGTACAAAAGTGAGGCTACTTTCACTTGGTGTCAAATCTATTCTTGGTATTTCTCCTTTATGGGTACCAGTTAGAATTTCAGCATGTATGAAATGGTCCTTTAATTCTTGAACAATTAATCAGGTCCCATTACATAGGCCTTTTTTAGGGGTTCATATGTCACAGTAAATTGAAAATTGCACCTTTCTTTAGCTGCAAAATATGTGGTGGCATTCCAGAGGGAGTTCATGAGTTAATAAATTCAGTTGAAAAGTTTGTCTGACTTTTTTTGTCATCACCAAGTACAGAATCAGCACTGTGATATTTTTTTTGTGGTGCATTTTTTTTTTTTATATTTCATTATTGAGGAGTAATGCATCCTTATTTTTGCATGTTAGTATTACTTTGTTGGCAAGCTCTGCATAGTCCTCGTTATATATTGTATTTTCGAATATAGCTGATATGAGATCCTGTTCGCAAATCATATGAGCTGGGATGCGCACAGTATCATCGGGTAAATTTTGTATTAGCTCTGCTTTTCCTTCTCCAATTTTAATTAGGCAATCATTGAACTCATTTTCTCCTTCTGGTCTCATATTTTGTTGTAATTGAATATGGGTAAATAGTTTCCATAGTGTACTTGACTTTATACATGTTTCGACAATGCCGGTTCGATATCCATGTACAATGACAGGTAATGTTTGTCTAAAATCTCCACCTAACAACATTACCTTTCCACCAAATGACAAATTATTATCCATGACTTCACGTAGCAAACGGTCAATACATTATAGGGCATGGCATGACATCATTGTAGCTTCATCTATTACAATTAATTATTTTTTTTTTGCTTGTATTGATGTCATTCCAATATCTGACACTGATGTTTCCAAAATAGGAACTGGCAGTTTAAATCCACTATGCACAGTTCTTTCACCTTCTAACAAAAGTGCGGCAATTCCAGTGGTTGCAAATGGCAGTGCTATTTGACCTTGTGCTCGAACAAAACTCATCAATAAATTATATAGATAAGTTTTTCCTGATCTGCCAGGTCCATCTAAATAGAAATAATGCTCTTTGAGCATGTCATCATCTAGGGCATTTTTGATTGCATTAAATGCTTGCAATTGTAATGTATTTAAAGTTGCAAGTCTTTCTTCTGTTCTTTCACTTTGAAGCTGAGTGTCATAGTCTTCAAAGTTTATGTCTATGAGACCTGGAGCTGGCAGATTAAAACTTGCACAACTTAATCCATGAGTTAAAAAGACCTCTTGGATTTCAATTAATGCTTTTAATTGTGCAATTGGCTCATTGTATTGTAGCAAAAAGTCTTCAGCCATATTTGTTTTAAATTTGTCCCACAAAGCTAATACATTTGGAGCATTTGAGAAGATACAAATGAATGCAAATTGTTCCCTCATCTGCCGTGGCATTTGAAATAGTGTTGCTTCTTCTAGGCATCTTTCCCATTCTGTATCATCAGCTAGTAAGTTTCTGTGTCGCGTAGCTAAATGAAATGATTCATAAACTATGTCATTAACAGTTCGTAACTGTTCAAATCTTTGTGCACCAGGAACATTTAGAAGTAGCAATCATAAGCAGAAACATTCAAGGTCTCTTGGACTTACAGTGTGAATTCTTGGGATTATTTTATTTCCACAACTTTTTCATTTTTGCCATAATCCATTAACGAATACATAATGGTATAAAAAGCTGCATCATAGCCTTTGTAAATATATTTGTAGACATATTTAATGGATTTTATAGAAGTGCAAGCTTCCACATTAATGTGTGCATTATACTTCATGAGTAAATGTGGATTGTATGATACCACATATCTGTTATCTATCTTTTTTTCCACGAATAGTGGCATTTTGGCCTTCTCTTCTTCTATATAATGGATAGTCATCACAATTAGCATAAGTTTTATCTCTATAATCTTTTGGAAATTCTTTAGTACATTTCTTATTTTCCATACATGGTGACTATGGATTAATATCTCCACACGGTCCGTGAATCATACGATGAGTTACAATCTCATGTAGTCTACCATGTATTTCTGGATCTGGTAGTTCAGCAATAATTTCTTTGTCACCAGTATCCAATTTATCTTTCTCTTGAAGATTTATAAGAATATGTGCATGAGGAAGGCCTCTTTTTTGAAATTCGATGGTACAAACATAAGCCAGACATTGCCAAATAACTGAGATATGGTTATGTCACATATTAATTCAGTTAATTTGATTTTAAAGTCTCTTTCCACTAAATCTGGTCTATCGGAAGCAGTTTGTCTAATTAGCAGATTGTGTGTAATCTCTGGCCATTGTGGATTACATGTAAATGTAATAAATAAGTCTGGTTTTCCAAATTTAGTTACAATAGCCATGGCACCATTGTATCTTTCTCGCATATTGCAAGGAGATCCTTGGAAGAAGAAGATGGTAAAATGATAGCTTTGCCAGCTGGCAGCTATCTGGATGTAGCAACCTCAGCGACATAATCCATCAATCCACAATACTGTTCTACACATAGTTTATCTTGTTGATATTTGATGAAGTTTAAATTATTTGCCACAACTTGCAAATATTAATCAATGATCCATTGTTGTGTCAGTTTTCCGCCACATAAAATGGGATTGAATCCATCTCGAATGGCAATTTGAGCCACTTTAAATTCAAGCATGGAAATATTATTTCTCACACATACTTTTGAATTTGGGTAACTCTCAAGGGTTAATTTGGGTTGCCAACCTGCTTCCCCATGTGGAAAAATATGGGATCCAAATTGCTACTTAAGATACTTATATTAATGAAAGGATGCTCCTCATTTTTGGGATATATTCTGATATCTCTCTGAAATGGTGTTTCACCTTCGTCATTTTGAAAGACCATTGCAACCTCATTTGATGATGGCAAGTTATAACGGCGTTTATCAGTATGCCGATCTAGTTTAAGCACCATATTGACTTTTGGGATTGGAAATTGATGTATTTCTGCATGAATTTGTTCCTTTTCTACTGCCAATTTTTATAGGCTTGAGAGTATGGGTTTTGAGCCATAATTTTATCAAGCTCTATAAAAACCATGGGTAAGCATTTTTTATTTTCTTGAAGCTGCATATGTTGTTCAACAGCTTCCATTGTACCTAGGACATATAGTTGAGCAAATTTTCTTTGCTCCCTTTCCTCTGGATGTAAATGAGAAGTATGATGGTAAATTTGTCCTTGTACTTTAAGCAGTAAGGGCCATGTCCTGGCACATTAGAAGCTAATGTTGCACCTATCGATACAAGTATATGGTACTATTATAGGATCTTATGTTTGTTTTTAAATTTTGGTAGTTGGGGAAAGTAGGCTCAGTCATAATGCTTTGTAAATATGTTGGGAATTGTTGTCTTTGTGGAAGTCTTACCTTGCCTTTTTGACAGCAACTCACAAACTCGCCATCTCTCTGTCTTTCCTGTTTGAAATGATAAGCCCCACAAAAGTGACAGACAATTTTCATATCACCACAATTATGAACCTCTATTGTTAAAGATTTAAGTAAAGGACAATTGTGAGAAGATATATCAATGTGACTGTGTAAATCATCATTTAAATTCTTATCGGATTGTTCAGGAACATTTTCTAAAAGCTTTTGTTTTTTAGTTGCCTTCTTGGGGTTGGATTTTAGTTTGCCAGCTGATAGTCTTTTGCTTGCAAGTCTCTCCCGTTCTTTTTGTCGTCTGCGTCTGATGCTCTGCCCATGTTTTTTGACGTTCTCTAGTTTCTGTTTCAATAGTTTTTATTGTCACAGAGTTGTAAATCTTATACAGTATTAATGTTTCAGCGATGGCTCGCAGGCCAAATTTATGTTGTAGATTGCTTAACCGTAAACTTATATGATGGTGACATTTTTATTTAGTGACAGTTCCATTACATTTTCCTTTTTCTTAACCTTTCTAAGTAACATTAAACTGGTAGCATGGTTGTTTGCCTGTTTTTGAGATCTCTGATGGTTTTAGTATGATATGCTACCTCTTGTTACAGTTTTTTTAACATACAAAATAAAATTTACTGGATATAACAACTTTAACTACAGTGTCATTCGTGTGCTTGTGTCTAATGATTCTTCTTTCCGTCCTTTCATGTCGAGGGACCGTTTTTGTATGTATACTAGACAGTAGTTTGAAGTAGGTCACTCACCTCTGAGTCTTGCCGTTTGGCGCTGGTCTGTGGAGTCCGGCAAGGGGTGGGCCCCAGTTCACTTTTCTTGAATTGGTTTATCTAGTTTGTCTGCTATCTGTGTTTATGTTTGTTATATTTCTATTGCCTGTGTGGAGGTTGTCCATGCCCCCCATATTTCTAGAAATTTTGGGTATGTGTTGTTAGTCGTGTGTGTGAATCTGTCAAACAACATTATGCCATTTAATTTGTGTATTACCTCTTGTATCCTGAGGTCTGGGGTTCGCCATTTTTGAGATATGTGGCTTTTTGCTGATAGCATCAGGTACTGAAACCATTTATTCTGGCTTTTCGAAATATGTGTAATAGGTCCTCCTAGGAGGCATTTGTCAATTGACCAAGGGATTGGTGTATGCAGTGTCTCTGAGGCTAGTTTTAGCACTTTGTTCCAGAGGTTTAGGGCTATGGGGCATTCCCACCATATATGTTCGAATGTCCCCCTATCCTGGCAGTGCCTAAAACATTGTGGGGGGATTCGCGTGTTAATGGTGTGTAGTTTTGCAGGTGTATAATATGCTCTATGGAGGAATTTTATGGATGTTTCCCTAAGGGAATAGCTCAGGGGGCTCTTCACAAGTTTGAGGCAGGTTTTCTCCCAGGCCTTATCGTCTTTTGGGGTTCCTATGTTTTGATCCCACTTCCACTTAAAGGGAGCTGTGTTGTTGTTGTGCGTCTCTCTAATTGCTGCATATAGTGTGCTTATGATGCCTTTTGTGAGTGGGGCTTTTTGGCAGATCACGCTTAGCCAGTTTGGTCTGGGGGCTCCCCATTTCCTAATAAGTGTTGTTATGTAGTGTTTTATCTTACAAAAGTTGAAATGTTCTCTTAATGGGATGTTATGGTTATGTCGGAGCTGGTCAAAGGTAAGGACCTTATCATTTTGTATCCATTTGTCTAGGGTGTCTAGTTTGTTCAAGGACCACCAGTTAATTGAGTCCTTGTCTAATGTATCCCATATCGTTGGGATTGTTAAAGTGGGTGTTAAGTTTGATAGGCCTCTTGTTATGTGGTGTGCCTTGTTGGTTTTGTACCAGGTGTGTAATATATGTCTGATGATTGGGTTGCTGTGTTTCTCGCATGCATGTGGTATGGTGGGCGACCATGTCACATTGTCCCATTTATGTGGGTGCATTTGTATGTTCTCCACAAATACCCAGATTGGCTGGTGCTCCACGCAGTGGGATTGGGGGAGGAATGCTAGTTGGGCTGATGTATAGTAAGCTTTTAGGTCCAGGCACGCTATGCCCCCGGTGTTATAATTGCTATATAGCAGCTTCTTTGAAATTCAAGGTTTTTTGTTGCCCCATATGAATCTTGTTAGATGCCTTTGAAATTTGTCTAAGTCTTTTCGTTTTATGGGAATAGGGAGAGTCCTAAACAAGTACAACAGCCTTGGTAATATGTTTAATTTGATGGAATTTATGCGTCCCGTCCAGGAGATCGGGAATTTACTCCATTTTTTTGTGTCTGCACATAGGGTTTTGAATATAGGTGGATAGTTGGCCTCATACAGCCCAGACCGGTCGGGGGTCAGTTTTATTCCCACATAGTTGATTTGGTCTGAGGACCATGTAAAGATATATTTTGTTTTTAGTCTGGTTAAGGTTTGTTACGGAATGTTGGAGCCCATAGCCTCAGTTTTATTATAATTAACTTTTAATCCCGAAATCATTCCGAATTGGTCCAGGGTCTCCAGCAAGGGGGGTATAGAGGATTCCGGCTCGGTCACAGTGCATAGCTTGTGTTGAATAATTTGGCTAGGTATGGTGACAGGTGATCAGTGAATGTCTTGTAATAAATATTTGGGTATCCATCTGGTCCTGGCGCCTTTCCTAGTTTCATTCCTTCAATTGTTTCCCTGACTTCATTTAGTGTAATTTCTGTATTAAGGGCTTCTAGATCTGTGGTTGATATTTCTGGTAAATCTAGGCCACTTAGATAGTTTTGGATCTGATGTGTTGTAGAGGTTTTCTCTGATGTGTAGATTTTCTGGTAAAAGTTTTTAAAGGTTTCTTGTATTTTGGATTGGCTTTGGGTTATATGGTCATCTGCTGTTTTTATTTGGAATATTTGATTGTTGTGTTGTTTTGTTTTCAGTTTCCTGGCGAGCATTGGGGAGCATTTGTTTGCCTGCTTCAGGAATGTGTGTTGGGATCTGCGCATTATTCTTTCTGTTTTAATTGTTAGGATGTTATCTAATTCTTGTCTTGTTTTTACTGTTTCTGCTGTCCTTGTAGGGGTCAGCTTCATTTAGTTTAAGGTCTCTAGTTTGTGTAATTTTTTAGTTAAGTCTGCCTCTTTTTGATTAAGGGTCTTTTTGTAAGTGGTGGCTATCCTTATAATGGATCCTCGCATATAGGCCTTATGTGCTAGCCAGAGCCAGCCTATTCCTGTCTCTGGTTTTTCATTTTGTTCAAAGTATCGTGTCAGTTCTGATTGTATTTGCATTTTAGTTTCTGGTATGGCAATAAGGGGCTCATTTAGTCTCCAGTTAAATTTGGATTTTAACCCTGTGTTCAGGTTCAAAGTGATGGCCACAGCAGAGTGATCGGACCATGGACAGGGGATTATTTGTGCGTTGCTAGAGTGGTCAAACAACCCAGAGTCCAGAAATATCATATCTATTCGGGAGTACGTTTGATGTGTGGGGGAGAAGAAGGTGTATTCCCTTTCCAGGGGGTGATGTCCCCTCCAAGCATTTATTATGTTATTATTTTGCATTAGCATTTGAATCTTTTGTAGTTGCTTACTAAATCTTAAGTCTGATTTATTTCCCGACCTGTCCAGTGTGGCTTGTAGAGTGAGATTGAGGTCTCCCCCCAAAATAATCTTCCCTGTGTCTAGAGGGATTAAGGTATTCAGTAGTTTGATTAGGGATTTGTGTGGCGCAGTGGTGGGTGCGTACAGGCTTATAAGGGTGATTTTTTTCCCTAGTATCGATCCAATTAAGATAATGAAGTCCCCTTCCTTATCCACGATTTTACGTTCTAATTGAAATGGGAACAATTTATGTATTATTATTGTGGCCCCTGCTCTCTTGGTTTTCTGTGTGGCTGAGTAAAAGGTAGGGTATTCCCTGTGAAGGTATTTTGGTAGTTTGTCTTGGGCAAAATGTGTGTCCTGAATGAAAAGCACCGCCGGTTTATACTTTTTGTAAAAGAGGAATGCCTTCCTTCTTTTGAAAGGGGTATTAAAACCCTTTACTTTATGGGAAATGAGATTAAATGTGACCTCTGCCATGTGTGTGTCGTGGTTTTTGTCTGTGTAGGTTGTTCTCACATGTCTGTTGTTCCTGGTCCCGGGGCTCTCCCTCTGCGGAGTCCAGTTGACCTTGAGGCTCGTGACCTTGTGTAATTGTGTGGAGCCGCTTGTAATGTAAGCAAACACAAAATGACTTTAGTAACATGCATAACATAAATACATAACATTTGTTTAGCGTAAACTTGTAATAAGCAACCATGGTAAACAACAAATTCTCCTGGCACTTTAGTAGAAGTACCCTTAGTTTAGAGAGTAAAGGGGATCTGTTCTCCGCTTTCCCTCTGGGAGAATAACCGTGACCTAGTGCCTATTCTGTATTATTTAATTCAGTTCCTTATTGTAGTGTCCTTCTGTTATGAAGGGTTCTCTTCAGTCTGTGTATATCTGGTTAGTAGTGCCTAGCGCACTACTCAAATTTTATGTTTTCCTGTATCTGAACTGACTACAGGAACTCCATGTGTGTTTCAGCTTAATCATCCTTTATGTTAAGATTTATTTCATGTGCGAGCAACCGGGTGTGTTTGTTGCTAATGTCTTTGCTGTTTTCTTGTGTTATTTGTTGCAGTTGTATAGTATCTGGGATGATCTTTGTTTTGTTTGTTGTTCATTATTCCTAGAGGTGATTCAACCAGTTTTGTCGTAATGATGAGTTTGTACGGTTATTTTGTTCAGGTGACTCTCTCCTGATTTTTATTTGCTGTGTCTCTTGGAGGTGTGGGCTTTTCTTGCCTGGTTTTCTACGTGCTTTTACTGTTGGTAGTCTCCGTCCAGGCCCTAATGGGCCTCTGGCTTGCGTCGTTATTGGTATGTGGTTCTTGTCCGGGCGGTTGTTTTAGTTGTAGTTGTTGTAAAAGTTTGTGTCCTTCATCTGGGTTATTGACTTTATGAAATGACCCGTTCGCCTGGAAGATTAGGGCGAATGGGAATCCCCATCTGTAGGAGATTCTATGTGAAATGAGAGTTTGCAGTATTGGTCTCATTGCTCGCCTTTTTTCCAAAGTTATGGGAGAGAGGTCCAAGAAAATTAGCAGGTCACTGCCATCTGGGCATTTGATAGCTCTTATCTTCCTTGTTGCTGACAGAATGAGATCTCTAGTGCTTTGTTTTAAGTATCTGACAATGACGTCTTTTGGTGTGTTTGTGTTTCTAGCAGGTCCTAGGGCTCTGTGTGCCCTCTCAATCTCATCTTCTTCTATTCCACCCTCTGGTAGTAGTGTGTGGGTTACTGCTGTTATATATTGCTTCAGTTCTGAGACTTGGGAGGAGATGCCTCTGTATCTTAAATTGTATCTACGGGACCTGTTTTCCAGGTCCTCGTATTTGCTTTCCATTTCTGCTATCTTATCCGTGTTGCTGGTGATGTCTTTTCTGTCTTTGATTTGTGTTTCTATTATTTTATCTGTCATCTCCTCTAGTTGGTGGGTCCGTTGTCCGATATCGTGGATCTCTTTCCTGATGTCCCTCACTGCCGAGGTTATGTAGTCCTTTAATAATTTTTCAAATTTCTCCATTGATTTTTCTGAGACATCCATGTGTGGAGATGGAGGAGTGGCTCCATCTTCTGGTTCCGAGGTTTCCGGTGGATCCATGGCTGTCTGTGTTGTTGTCAGGTGAAAGTGCTCTGTGGGTTTGAAGTGTTCCTCTATACTTTTGCTTGGTACACTTTTCTGCTTTTCCCCATCTTGTATCTGGGAGGGTGTGGTTTTGTAGAGCTTAGGTAGTCGCTAGGTGTAGTTGCCCTTTGGCTTGTGACCCTTTGCTGTTTGGTTATGTTTTCCTTTGCATCTTGTTGATTTGGCTTTAATCTGTCATTTCTAGTTGGTTATCTGTTTTTGGAGTTCCTGCTGTTTCTCCCCTTTTTTAGCCGTTTTTCATGGTTTCTTTTGTCTTGTTATCTTCCTTGGGGTTGGTGAATGAGTTGGGCTCCTTGTTGATAGTGCCCGTTCTTGCTCATGGGCATTAATTTGACCCCTTGTCTAGTCTGTGAGTATAGTGTTGAGGTTGTTCCGCTTCTGTTTTATCTTCCCACCTTGTTAGGGATATATTATCAGGAGTTTGCCTTTTACTGTTTTTGGGTTGATTTATCTGTGCTTTTTGAGGAGCTAGTGCTGAGCACTTCTTGTTCCCTTTCCCGCTCAACCCCAATGATTTTGGGTTGCAGCTCTGGAGTTTGTATGAATTTCCAAATTGTAATGTTCTGTTATTAGCTGCAGTGGAAGTGGTAAGACAAAAGGTGGCTTTGTAGTCTCTTTCACCTAAGTCAGTCTCTATAATGCTGCTGCAATAGGTGTGAATGGACACTAAGTGGCTGTGCAGGGTTGGAGTTTAAAGTGATCAGGAAAGAGGCAGTTTCAGTTGCAGGTTATGCTGCTGCTGGAGAAAATAAAACTTTTGAGGAAAAGTTCTTTAAGCTCAATGACTTTTCACAACATAAGGGGAAGATCCCTGTGCCCCCTGCTTTTTTTTAAACCCTTCTTCCAAAGGCCCTTTTATGTGGTACTGGCCCTTTAAAAACGTCTGGCAGGGATATCATGCAAACAGGCTTTTCCCCTTTCCCTCTGGAGGTGAGCTGCGTCTTATTATCTCCCAGTGGAGGGTGTAGAGTAGTGGGTCTCAGTACCCTGCAGTCCCTTAGTGTTAGGATGCCCCTCCACACTAATTTACTGTCCTGCTATTCTCTGCAGTACTCACTGTCACGTTCTCTAGTTTGACGTCTTTTCTTTTCCTGTTTCTTTTCAGTATCTGCCATATTAATCTGTAAATAAAAATATTATATTAGTTTTTTTTCTCCTTTTTTTTTAACTGCATATTTTTTTACTATCCTGTTTTGTGTGCAGCACTGTTTCCATTATGAGGTTAGCTTTATGATTGTGGAGTTAGCAACGTAGGGCCTCATTCAATAGCATTTTTTGCAATTGAATAAGGATCTATATAAGCAGCGAGTATATTTTTTACTGAAGTTTTTAGGTAGTGAAGACCTTACTTTTGGATAAAAGTTCAGTAACTACAAAGTTCTGTAAAATAAATGTGCTATGTGCTTATATAAATCTCTATTCAACTGGCCAAATTGCAATTGAATGAGACCCTTAGTTAGGTTGGAATGTATTTTATGAAAGTGGCACATGAAAGATGATAGTTACTTCTATTTTGTATGTGTTTTATATTAATTTTTCTGTGCTACTGTTGTCATTACGTGTTTAGGGTATGGAGTTGGGCTTAAACGTTTGTGCAGGAAAAAGCGTATATATTTTAAAATTGTGTATATGTTAACAACATTTTGTTTTTGTATTTTGTGTGCAACACTGTTGGCATTAGGGTTTAGGGTAGGTTGTATTTTTTTTTTGTTGCTATCCTGTTTTGCATGTAGCAATGTTGTTATTAGGGGTTTCCGGTCATGGGGTTACACGTATATTGTTAGTTAGGTTGCATTACGTTCCACAAAGTCAGAAAAAAAACAGCACAGGTCCTTCTATTTTATATGTGTAAATTGCAGTATTTTATTTGTAGTTTATCTTGTAATACTATACCTCTTGTCTTGAAATCTGTTGTGTGGAAATTGCTGTAGCGATGCAGAGAGTCTTCAGGCAGTGTCTGTTGAGACTGAAAGAGAGAGATGCAAATGTTGCAGTAAAATGTAATTAATTTTTTTTTTGTACTAAGAGCATGTAAAACAGGATATATAGTTTGATTTTGTATGTATTCAGCGAAGTTTAGGTTATGTGGTTAGGCTTGGAGAGTGGTGCATATTTAAGAGTATAGATGGTTGCATATGTTATGTTTTAAGAACATTTGTTGTAGTATCGTGTTTTGTGTGCAGCACTGTTGGCATTAGAGGTTTAGGTTATGCGTTCGGGCTTATAGGTTAGGACCCAGAAAGCATGATTTATTCTTCTATGTTGTATGTGTTAACAATATTTGTCGTACTATCCTGTTTTGTGTACACCATTGTTGTCATTAAAGGTTTAGGTTCTGGGTTTGAGCTTATAGGTTAGGGCACACAAAACAGGATTTATTCTTGAATTTTGTATGAGTTAACAATATTTGTTGTACTATCCTTTTTTGTGTACACCATACATTATAAGTTTAGCTTATGGGTTAGGCTTATAGGTTAGGGCACACCAAAGCTGATTTGTAAATCCATTTTGTATGTGTTAACAATATTTGTTGTACTATCCTGTTTTGTGTACACCCCTGTTGTCATTCGAAGTTTAGGTTTTGGGGTTAGGCTAATAGGTTAGGGCACACGAAACAGGATTTATTCTTGCATTTTGTATGTGTTAACAATATTATTTGTACCATCCTGTTTTGTGTACACCACTGTTGTCATTAGAGGTTTAGGTTCTGGGTTTACACTTATAGGTTAGGGCACACAAAACAGGATTTATTCTTCAATTTTGTATGTGTTACCAATATTTGTTGTACTATCCTGTTTTGTGTGCACCACTTTGGGGATTAGAGGTTTAGGTTATGGGTTAGGCTTTGAGGTTGGTGCTGAGAAAACAGGCTTCATTCTTGCATTTCATATGTGTTAACAACATTTGTTGGAGTATCCTCTTTTGTGTACACCATTATTGGCAGTAGGGGCTTCTGTGTTTGTTTTGTTTTTCATTTTGACATTGGCGCACAGGAAAGAGGGTAGTTTTTTTTTTTTTTTTTACTTGTTACACTATACCTTTGTTGAATTCTTAGTTGTGTATAGATGACAGAGGGTCCCCTGCTGCCAATTTTCCTGCGACAGTCTTCAGGCAGTGTCTGTTGAAAAAGAGAATGAGAAATTGGTGTTTGGTTGTATTTTTTTTTATTTTTTTAGTAAGAGCATATTATTTTTGTGAAGCAAATGTATTTTCGTATATTACCTGTTGTTCTTTCTTTGTCGTGTGTAAAATTCTGCAGATTTGACAGTTTGTGTGAAACCGTGCAGTGCTGCAAATTATTCAGTGACACTGTTGAGGCAGAGTCTGTGGAAAATGAGAAAAAAAGTGAAATATTGAAATGCAGCAAACATATATATGTGTCTATATTTCTTTGGTAAAAGCATACATTATTGTTTGAAAATAGATATGAATAAAAGCTATTTTATTTTAAAAATGTGTCCTTTTTTCTCACTCACAGACGTCCTGGAGGTGGGGGCATGTCCGGAAGTACTTGCAGTGGCCGCTTGAGCGGTAGTAGGTCGCGAGGAGGAGAGGACGCCACTTCAGGGCAGCAAAGACAACTAGGCCTGGCGCCTTACTGCTGCCCTGGGCTTCCCCGTGGTTGGATGGTGTGACGGAGGAGACCTGGAGACCTGGAGATATGCTGAAAGAGCTAAGGCGGTGAAGCTGCAAGTTGATCCCTGAAGCAGTGTGGAAATAACCTGTGTACAGTCAGCATGACTCCTGGCACCCTGTCACCCAGCCAAGACCACTGGGGGGTCTAAAAACAGCATAACCCTTTGCAGTGAAGAGAGTGCAGCATGAGACATGGGCCAGGAATCGTCGGAGTTAAAGATCAGTGGATGTGGCGAATAAGCCTTTCCCGCATTGAATACTGGATTCAAGTTAGGCTGGTAAAGTAGTAATCTCTGCTATCTGAATATTTACAAGGAGACACCTATGATTTTGGTGGAAGACTACTAAAGCTATGTATCCGTTAACGATTAAAGATGTATGCAAGTTATACAATTTTAAAGCTCTAAGGTTTTGCTTATGGACGGTAACCATGGATTGTTACTATACAATGCAAGGAGTTCATAATTTATTTGCTTTTAGATACTTCTGGGTTTCTTCTCACTATCTCCCTGGATCCTGGCTGCTAAGAACATCTCCTCTTAATCAGATACTTCTGGGTTTCTTCTCACTATCTCCCTGGCTCCTGGCTGCTAAGAACATCTCCTCTAACTCAGATACTTCTGGGTTCCTTCTCACTATCTCCCTGGCTCCTGGCTGCTAAGAACATCTCCTCTAACTCAGGTATCTGGACTCCTGAGGATTCTCTACCATTGTTCCTGATTATTTATCAATTTTGTGAGTAATATCTGTTTATTATATCTACTGACATAGCCACTTTTCATCTAGATATATTTGTATTACCTCTGTGCCATCTCCCATCATTTGCATTGATTGTTAAGCCATGTGTTGTGGGCAGTAAAGCTATACCCCATCTTAAATTATCTCCATTTGCTTTCAGATACTTCTGGGTTTCTTCTCACTATCTCCCTGGCTCCTGGCTGCTAAGAACATCTCCTCTAACTCAGATACTTCTGGGTTTCTTCTCACTATCTCCCTGGCTCCTGGCTGCTAAGAACATCTCCTCTAACTCATATACTTCTGGGTTTCTTCTCACTATCTCCCTGGCTCCTGGCTGCTAAGAACATATCCTCTAACTCATATACTTCTGGGTTCCTTCTCACTATCTCCCTGGCTCCTGGCTGCTAAGAACATCTCCTCTAACTTAGATACTTCTGGGTTCCTTCTCACTATCTCCCTGGCTGCTAAGAACATCTCCTCTAACTCAGATACTTCTGAGTTTATTCTCACTATCTCCCTGGCTCCTGGCTGCTAAGAACATCTCCTCTAACTCAGATACGTCTGGGTTTCTTTTCACTATCTCCCTGGCTCCTGGTTGCTAAGAACATCTCCTCTAACTCAGATACTTCTGGGTTCCTTCTCACTATCTCCCTGGCTCCTGGCTGCTAAGAACATCCCCTCTAACTCAGGTATCTGGACTTCTAAAGATTCTCTACCATTGTTCCTGATTATTTATCAATTTTGTGATTAATATCTGTTTATTATATCTACTGACATAGCCACTTTTCATCTAGATATAATTGTATTTCCTCTGTACCATCCCCCATCATTTGATTGATTACTAAGCCATGTGTTGTGGGCAGTAAATCTATACCCCATCTTAAATGATCTCCATTTGCTTTCAGATACTTCTGGGTTTCTTCTCACTATCTCCCTGGCTCCTGGCTGCTAAGAACATCTCCTCTAACTCAGATACTTCTGGGTTCCTTCTCACTATCTCCCTGTCTCCTGGCTGCTAAGAACATCTCCTCTAACTCAGGTATCTGGACTTCTGAGTATTCTCTACCATTGTTCCTGATTATTTATCTACTGACATAGCCACTTTTCATCTAGATATAATTGTATTTCCTCTGTACCATCCCCCATCATTTGCATTGATTGTTAAGCCATGTGTTGTGGGCAGTAAAACTATACCCCATCTTAAATTATCTCCATTTGCTTTCAGATACTTCTGTGTTCCTTCTCACTATCTCCCTGGCTCCTGGCTGCTAAGAACATCTCCTCTAACTCAGGTATCTGGACTTCTGAGGATTCTCTACCATTTTTCCTGATTATTTATCTACTGACATAGCCACTTTTCATCTAGATATAATTGTATTTCCTCTGTACCATCCCCCATCATTTGCATTGATTGTTAAGCCATGTGTTGTGGGCAGTAAAACTATACCCCATCTTAAATTATTTCCATTTGCTTTCAGATACTTCTGGATTTCTTTTCACTATCTCCCTGGCTCAATCCCCTCCCTCCCTGCCCCTCATCCAACCCACCCTTTGTTAGCTTGAATTTATTGAGTCACACTAATCTTCTACACCTGACCAATTAGCAGCTTCTGCTACCCTTTCCTATTAACCCTTTACACAATGTTTCCTCTTGCCTGCTTCTTCCTCATATCCTCCTGCCTTTTCCTCAGACTCTTCTTAACTTAGTGTAAATAGTGTGCGTGCGCGAGGGAAAGCCGTTAGGGTTGCTGTGTACTTCCGCATTGTGTAAGTTAGTGTTGTAAAATGGCGGCTAATGTGTATGTGGTACGAGGCTGTGGATGATTTAGCATCCTTGTTAATAGTGTATCTTGGACCTCGTACGGCTTTTTTGGAAAATCTGTATGTGCTTGGAGGTGTTTTGCGTGTTTAGGGTCCAGTAGCCTCGTCTTCGTTTTTTTCGGCAGCCATTTTTTCTCTCACTTAGGGGATTTTCGTGTGTCTAAACTCTGAAATTTGGACTTAAATGTATGTGTAACTTCACTTGCAGAGGTCCTGTGTGCCCCTCCTTGCTGTGTGTAAGGTTTTTATGTATTTGTTGTGTGTATTTATTGTGTTTTTAATGTTTTCATGTTCGTGTGGTTCGGGCGTTAAGGTCATATTTTTGCGAGCTCGTAATGTGGATGCTAAGTCCTTAAATTTTGTGGTGTAAGTCCCGCCTGCAGCTCATTGCAGCCGACGTAAGAGCCTCCACCTCCTGAAATGCAGCCCCTCGCTTCGCGAGGGTCCGCATTTGCGTGCCTTAAATCGTAGGGGGTCGTAGGGATGAGCGCCTTTGACGCTCCTTGCCAGCAACTGCAGCACTCGCTAGGTGAGCCCGCAGCGTTAGCAACAACCCGTATTGCTAACAACTATGTATGTGATCATTTATTTGCCCAAGAGGTTATTAACCGTGTAAGTGCCTCAAAGGACCTAGGTTGGCAACATTTTCAAGGCTTTATTGATCTGATATCAAGGGATTAAAGTACACACATATTGTGTCAAACTGTGTCTATTAAAGATGGCAAGGTTTTCGGTTCAGTAAAATTGCTAAATATACTGTAAGAAGAGCAATTGGAAGTGTGAATTGGACTTGTGGCAGTATCAACCATTAAAACAAACTACTTGTTCTTTTTCAACTTAAGGGTGCTTGATAATGACCTTATCCCAGAGGGGTTAACTTTAAATGGAATTGTCTTGGTATTACTGAAGAATTGTATATGATTTTCTATTTGGGGCTTCGGAAGGTGCCAGAAAATAGTTATAACAGTCTAATTCCCACTCTTAGGAATTTTGGTTTACATTGACTGGGGAAAATATCTTGCATTCCAGATCTTATTGGTTTGGGGAACAAGTAAACATGTCTAAACCTAAAAAGACTGTGATTGGAAAATCCAACAGTAGAGGAAAAAAGAACAATGTACAAAAATCAACAGAATTTTTTTTTGCCAAAAATAAAGATAATGAACTAGAGGCCTTATCTATGGATCCATCTCAGGGAGATAAAAAAAACCTGATTCAAATTCGACAATGCTATCCAATAACTCTACGAATAATGATTCTGTCTCACATGCTGAAGACCTACTTCCAGTATCTAAGATGGAGAAACTTTTCCAAGATTTTCAGAATAACTTTATGTCTGACCACAAAGTCCAGATAACGGAAGTTTCCAAGGCAATTAAAGAAGTTAATAATAAAACCCTTGATCTAGAAATTAAGTTTGACAAGTTGGTTGTGAATCATAATACATTACTGTCATACACCACAAAATTAAAAGGAAAAATTAATGAGCTGTCCAATAAAATGTGTAACATGGAAGACAGATCAAGAAGATTTAACTTAAGAATCAAAGGGATACCTGAAGCTATTTTGGAGGATGAGTTAAAAATATATTTACTCAAAGTATTTTCATCTTTGGTTCCTACTTTGTCATAAGAAGAAATCAGATTAGATGTATTCCATCGGATTAACAAACCTGCTTTTATTGATAAGAGTATACCCAAAGACGTTATAGTTACATTTCATCATCTGTCATCAAAAGATATATTAAGAGCCAGTTTTAGAGCAAAGATCATGGAGGCTCCTTTCCAACATATTAAGATCTATACGGATTTATCAGCTGTAACACTCTCCAGAAGGAAAGAATACGTGTAAATCACTCAATTGTTAAGGAAGGAAGGAGTATGATATAAAGGGCTATCTCAAGGGGGACTGATCGTACAGAAAGATACCCAATGGCCCAAAATTAGCTTGGTGGATCAAGGTGAAGAGCTGGTGAAGTCTTGGAATCTCTCATTAGATAAGGAAGACAGAGGCCCACGTGGATTAAGTTTACCCAAAACGGATTGGCATTTGAAGTAACATGGGACATTGTGAACAATATGATTGAACAATGGACTGGCTATCTTTAAAATTAATTGTTAGAGTTAATCCATTCAGGGATATGTGTCTTTCTGGCTCTTAAAAATGGTAGCTAAGGGTGTAATTAGAACAGGAAAATAGAGGTTTATAGGTATATGAATATTTTGTTTTTTCAAAGTAGAAGTCCAACATAAAGCTCTGAATGAGTGAAAGAGGTAAGGGAAAATGTTAAAAAGAGGAAAGTAAGATTGTAACAAGTTTCACAAAATATGACTGGATGTGATAAGGGAAAAGTTATAGAGACACTTTCGCTTAAAGCAATATGCGATTGATAATAACACAGCGATAAATGGATAGAGAGAATTTTAAAAAAACACTGTATATATAGTATAGGAGTATATATAAAATGTGGTCAATTAAGGCGGTTTATACATAAATACCCTAAGTTTGTTAGAACTAATCACATAACTAATCACGCAATGGAATAGTTTTATTTAGTTAAATTAAGGGCATTTGTAATATAAGGGCTTTTAATATATAAGAGTAATAGTGGGAGAAACTTAATATTAAAAGAATCATTCTTTGAAAGTCATAAAAAAAATACCTATGAGCTAGTTAGAGAAAAAAAGTCCCTCCCTCAAACAAAAATGACCAAGGGCCTAATTCTATTATCGGCCGCAGCCGCTGCGGGGCCGCAAGGACCGGCCGCAAGCTTTCCTGCTATTCTATTCCCCTCCGGCCGGGGGTTCCGGCAGGCTTGCGGCCGGCGCCTTGTTATCTCTTGCGGCCGATCGCGCCGGAGGAAAGCCTTTGATCTAAAACGGCCGCAAGGAAATCGGCCGTAAGAAAAGCCCGGTTGCTATTCTATTGCTCCGGGAACCCTGTCTGCAAGGCTAAAAACGAGCCGCAGCTAACTTGCAGCAAACAGGTCCCGCTAGCACCAATTAAGCACATAAAATAGCTCAAATAAAGCCATCCTGCACTTTGCGGAGTCTATAAAGTGATATTCGGTGTTAGCAAAAATAGCACATAATTACCCTATACTCAAATCCGTAAAACAATTTTTTTTTAATATACGTAAAATATACATGTAAAAAGTCCATAGGGCTTGGAGCACCTCAGACACGCCCACGCCGCAGCCGGAAAATAAACAGTTAATTTGAACTCGGGTTTGGGCTGATGTGCAAGCTTGAGAGTGGGTTACTTTTAATCCTCATGTCCCCCAATATGATCCCTAGCATTTACAGAGCTGTACAGTGCAGGCTTGAATTTATTTTTGAGTTTTTAGATTTCAGAGCTTACGGCCGGTTTCAAGATATGCGGCCGGCCCTAAGGAATCGCAGCCTTACGGCCGATTTACGGCCGATAATAGAATGAGGCCCCTAGTATTTCTTTACGTTGGCACAGAGCCCTGTTCGTTTCTCCACAAGGGAAAGATCAGCAGAGAAATATATGTATGTTAGTATGAATGGAAGTATGGATGTTTTTTGGAAATGTTTTGGGGGCAAGCTTTTTTTGTGGAGAGAAGAAATTATTAAGATTTGAGAAAAGAAAAAAAGAGATAGGGAAGCAAGAAAAAACAAAACAAGGGGAATTGTAACAGACTGCATAGCAGGTATTTGAAGTATGGTAGTAAAACTTTTGAGTTTTAATGTTAGAGGGTTAAATTCACAGTTTAAAAATAATGCTATTTTTAAATTAATTAAACAGGAAAAGGCAGAGATAATTCTTATGCAGGAAATGCATTGGGCGAAAGTTAAACTTTATAGTTTTGGACAGAATACATTTGATCATAGATATAATTCCCTGTTTAAGAAAAATTCGAGAGGGGATCTCGATTTTTTTGGGGAAAAATTTGAGAATTAACGAAGAATTTGTTGAAATTGATCCTAATGGCAGATATATTCTATGGGTGGGTGAAGTTAATGAGCAGAAATTCACGATACTTCATATTTATGCTCCAAATATAAAGCAGTTGTCCTTTCTTAAACGTATGTTTAATAAGTTAAAAAACATTGAACAAGGTACTGTTATAATGGCAGGGGATTTTAATTTGATTATCAATCCTAATCTTGATCGGAAATCTCAAAGAGTAACAAAAAATAAGGTTCACACACACATCCAAACCCCTTTGGCGCTCCATGCCAGCAACTGAGGCCCTAGCTTCTCAAGGGCCACATCGTTAGCAACAACTTTTGACAACCCGCAGTTATGACAACTATATATGTGATACCATGGTCGAAAATATGGGGTGAGAATGGGATTATAACTGTAAAAGACTTGTTTATAAATGAGAAGATGGCAAACTTTTTTTAAATTAGTGGAAGTTTAGGAATTAGAACAAATGATTGGCTTGTTTTTGAACAGATGAGGCACGCTATCATCTCTATGAGATCAGGGGTGAAATTAACTGACACTATGAAAGGCTGGGAACTAAAAATAATAAAGTCTTATCATTCACACATGATAGCTAAGGTATTTAATATTATCTCCTTGGAGTTGGTTAGGGATGTATCAAGGGCGACAAAGTCATGGAAGAGGGACATAGGAAGTTCTATATCAAAAGCCTTGAATAACACCAATAGATTTATTAAAAATGCTGCTCAGAGAGAAACGTTTTTTAAACGATTAATAAATGGTACTTGGTCCCTATAAGTTTATACGAGATCACTCATAAGAGCGATGATATAAGGTGTTGGAGAGAATGTGGGTACAGCGGCAGTCAGATCCATATATGGTGGGACTGCCCTTGCCTTAAACCTCTATGGATACAGTGTTATGAATTTGTTTCGGCTTCAATAGGTAGAAAGATTATCCCTGCCCCCAGTAGTGGAATACTGCACATTTTTTCAGACAAATACAATAAAGCAGAATTAGCTTTAATTATTCAGCTTTTTACAATGGTTAAACTATGTATTGTCTCAAAATGGAAACAAATTAACCCCCCAATATGGAGTGAAGTATTATGGAAAGTTGATCGGTGCAGGGAATTAGAGAGACATTTTTTGTCTGTTGGTTTAACATCGCAAGCTCAAAATAAATGGTTAATTTGGGACTCTTTAAAACAGGGTTGAAGAAAGTTTCGGTTGTATTAGGAACTGCCCTAGGATAAGTTACCTTTGAACTATCTCCTTTGCCTTCCATTTGTTTTTGTTTTTGCTTTTCCTTCTTGCCTTTCTATTGTCTACCAGTTTTAAGAAATATAAATGGGTGTGGACGTGTGTGTGGATGAAATAGGTTATTGTATAGCATATTTCCTTTTATGATATAATCATGTTTAAATTAACAGATGATATGCTACTTTGTATGCTTTATTTTTTATATGTTATATACTATAATAAATATTATATTAAAAAAAAATTCCTTTTTTTTTTTTAAATTGAGATTATTTTAGGGCACTTACACATATTTGTGTGTTTGAAATGTTACTATACATGAATACGGTTGTTGATGGCAATATTTTAAAACATATATATATATATATATATATATATATATATATATATATATATATATATTTTTTTTTTTTTTTTTAGTATGGATTTATTAATTAATTAATGTATTACAGCTTACATATTTATTGTTTTTGCAGATTTTAAAATAAAGTGATAATGAAGTTGCTTCAGAAGTAATGCCACCAGTGAAATGTCCAGTCACACTGTTCATCATCTGAGGAGAAATGTAAACATTTCTGGAAAGTGTGCAGTATTCATAGACTTTAAGCTGAAGTAGAAACCATTAAAACGCGCAATTTGCGTTCCAGCCCTCAATTTGCGTTCCAGGGCCATTTCTCGGAAAGTAGTTACTTGTTGCATGTGAAATGGTGGTACGTCTCGTATAATGTGTGTTACGTGCCGCATTAAGTGTTCTTGAGTGTTGGTTCAGTTTTGCGAGTACGTGTTGTAATTTTATGTCCTTAGCCTTGTTTCCGTTTTTTTTCGGCTGCCATTTTTTCTCTTGCTTAGGGGATTTTCGAGTGTGTAAACTTTTTAAATTGTCTAGAAATCAAGGTGTAACCTGACTTCCAGACGTCCTGGGTCTCCCCCCTTGCTGTGGATAAGGTTTTTATTTTATTTGTGTGTTTATGTTGTGTTTTTTTAATGTTTTCTGCTGTGCGTAGGTTGTCCGTCGTATTTTTGCGAGTCTGTAATTACGCAGGTCGTAATTTTTTTTTAATTAAGTCTGCTATTTTTTTTTCTAAGTCCCGTGGCTCGTATTTTTTTGTGTAAGCATGTAGTTAGACATTGCGTGTTTGTGTGCGTTTGTTGTGAAGCGTCGTAGAGCCTTCACCTACGCAAATGCGGCCCCTCGCTTTGTGAGGGTCCACATTTGTGGCCTGCAATGAGCCTTTGGCTCATTGTAGCCGACGTGGGAGCCTCCACCTCTGCAAATGCGGCCCCTCGCTTTGCGATGGTCCGCATTTGCGTGCCAATAGACTTAGGGGGTCGAATGGGTTGAGCGCCTACGGCGCTCATCTCCACCAGAATTACAGGCTAGTAAAAATTTATTAGGGCAGATGGAGAAGAGTAATCAAGAAAAATATGAATGAACTTTTAGTGGCCAGACTCAAAAAGGGAGCAAACAAACAAGAAGAGGTAACAATATTGAAAGAAGAAAATTCCTCATTAAGAATGGATATTCAAAATCTGTAGGCTCAAAAGGCAGAACAGGTGCCTATAATAGGACAGGTACAGGAGCTACAGAATGAACTGAAAGACAAAGAAACACAAATCCAGGAATTGTAGCAGAAGTATGCAGAAAAAAATTATCAGTTAAGGAAGGAAACGGAGTCTTTGAAGAAACAAATTGAAAATAAAAACAATACTATTCAATATTTACAACAAGAAAACAAGTCTTTGAAAAATAAAATTACAAGAGAGCAAGTAGTGTAGTGTTCTTGAATCTGAGTTGAAGGAATTACACATACAACTTGAAGATAGTAAAATTGACCATGAATGTACACTCAACAATAAGCAAAAGGAGATAGATGATGCAAGAATAAGAGAGGAATGTCTTAACAAAGAGGTTGATAGATTAAATGGTGCTGCTGATGAAGCAATCAAAAATACAGAAAGAAACAGGTGTCAATTGTCAGCATAAGATTGCTAAAACAGTTGTATTAATGGAAAAACATAAGCACCAGTACAATAAAATGCTTGGCGAAAATGACACAGAATTAGGACACTACTGATCAAGAGAACAAGAATTAGCATCCACTATAGCTTGCCTGGAAATGGATCGGTGTTGCAAAACTGATTAAGTAAACTCTCTTAAGGAGCCATTAAGGCAGCAAATAGAAAATAAGGAAAACATTGCAAAAGAGGCAGAAGAAACAAAGATTTCCTTACAAAAATAAATGAAACACAAAAATATACAGACATATTTCATGAGGACTCCCAAGCAGAATACTGAAAAAAGAAATTTCATGAAAGCAAACAAATTGTCAGATAAGAGAGATATATCTATTTGTCAACATCAAGAACCCCAATATATACACCACAAAAGTGTTATTCAGAAAAGATTCCATCTACGTATGGAAAGCGGCAATATGAAAATATAAATACAGCTCAACAAGGACCAGCAACATACAATATATGTGAAGGGAGGGCTGTCACGATGTGCTCTTCAAGGGGGCTTGATAGGAACCTAGTTGAAACCTACCCCAGCAGAATCATGTAGTTCCCGTTCTCTGTGGCACAAAAGATGGCTTCTGAAGAGGTACAGGCAGAGAATACTGCATATAGGTTATTTAGTGGCCCATGGCAAGACCACTCCACAAGTCAGGATACAACACACAGAAATAGTCTCACACTTTGGATATGTGAAAACTATCTCTCAACCTTTTTTTGAATGATCAAAACAACATATTTATACTCTCCAATACCACACCCCTGTGTACATTTGTGTATGTGTGATGTCAGCCCATCTGGCTTGCAACCTTGGGCTATCAAAGATCTTGAGATCAAATTCACCAGATATCTATAGCTGGCTAGTGAAAAAACCTTCATGTTAAACTCAAGTGTTTGCTTAGGACTACTTGAAGTACATACATCTGTCTTGACCCAAGATCTGTATGTGTAAGTGCGCAATGATCTGCAGAAAACTTCTATGGAGAGCATTTTTACCAATTCCACATATGTTCTATATAACATTTTCCCTCTTATAATATATTACAATTAGTATACATAATAACCATGTACAGTCAACATATAACCACACAATAACACATAATCCCAATGCAAAAATGTCCTGCTCCCTTGGCCATATTCATAAATTACTGGCAATATGAGACCCTAGACAATTAAATCATGACAATTTCTCCCCCTTTCCTTTCTAGTATAGCATGGGAAGTTTATCCTGTCGGATAACTTCCCATCTATACAGGTGGTTACCGGTCTTTTTGATGTTACAGTCCATCCATGTGATAGCCTCAGTGGATCTATGGGTACTCTGCCTCCCTCTGTCCAGAGCGAATACTCACTCCTTCCCAGTGGCCTAGTGACCTTCCCAAGCCCCTGGGGAGACTTATAGGACAACTGCCATGGAGGACCCTTCAGGTAGTCCAGGGGAAACAGTACATCCCAGCTAGGAAGTCCAGCATAAACTTCGGAGGATCCTTACCCAGCAAAACCCTCTCCTTCCAGGCTAGGGAGACCTCCTGTCCTGCTGATTCTGGATTAGTACTCAGGCCCATGGGTAAGATTGAAGTGTACAAGGTTCCCTTTGTCAGGCATGAGCTTTCTCCTGAATAAACTGGGATGCTGGAGTTGCAACATCGGCTAGTGACATTCTCTGGTGTCATCCATGCTGAATTAATGGGCAGTTCTGACACAAGCCAAGCCTCTCTCCCAACAAGCCTGGCCAGTGGCCCCTTCTTTCCAGGGTTACAGGTACACAACCAGTGTCTTTTGGCAGCTGCGGGGGAGTCAATGTAGGGAATCTCCTGACTCTCTCCTTCTGAGACTGCCTGGTGTGTAGTTACAGGCAGCCCTTCAGAAGCAGCTGCTACTGCCTCTTGTTCAGGCGGAAGAGCAGTGCTACTTTCTGTTTCTGCTCCAGGGTCTGTGGCTGGCTCCTGGACAATGGTCATCCACGGAACCTCTCCACTATTTTCACAGTCAATTGGTAGGGCCCATTGTTCATTAGGTTCTTTTCCTACTCTAGGAGCAGGGTAGCTTTTCCCCAGTTCTTCCCCTGGCCTGGCACTGCTGTGGATTGGCCCTGTCCCCATGCCTCTAACTGGGTGAGATTTAGCCGCCTAAAGATAGGGACCAGTTCTTCCTCTTCCCAGTCAACCCCATGGATGAAGGCATCCTTGTTATTTTGAGAATCCCTGATATAAAAATTCTCCACACAGTCAATACCTTTATTTTCTGACCCAGCCTTGGCAACATTTAGCTGGGTCCCTGTAGTACCTGTTAGGTGGTTCTGTTCCATGCCTGACTGGCATGAGCCCTCCCAGCTGGGTGGCCAAAACCCATCCAGGGATGCTTCATCTAGCAAGTCTATATAATCCACCTCCAGGTGTAGCTCCTGCTGGATCAAAGGCCAAAGTATGTTAGCTGTCTGAGAGCCTGTCTCCAGTCCCAGCATGTGACAGTGTTTGGCAAACAGACAAAGCTGTCTTTTCTCTGTCCTAAAGCCACAATCTGGATCCCCATGTACAATGTCCCAAAGTGCCTCTTCCAGCCCCAATGAAAAACAGGGCCCCCGATGAGGTATCCCAACAGGTCCCACCCAATAAGCATATTGCTCTTCCAGGGCGACCTCCTCACATACTAATTCTTCCAGCCATTTCATTAGCTTGTGACCTGGCCATAGTCCCAGGAATGCCATCCATTTATTTAGAAGGCCCATTGCTCTACTGTCCTTTCCAGTCACCAGAACATTCTCTGTCTCTACTGAGGATAAGCATTTCCCCTCCAAAGGAAGCTGAGACAGGGCCATTGCTTGCCCTTCTCCACTTCTCCTGTACCTCCTGTATTATCTGTATCCAGAGTTCCCTCTGCTGATCCTTGGTTGAACCTGCAGGCATTATCTCCATCCATCTTTGGTACCATCTGGACCCTTCCTCCTCCTCTGCTGCAGACATCTCTTCATAAGCTGCCATCCTTCTATGTTTTCTACAGAGATTCCACCACTGCCAGCCAATGTCACAATCTGCTCTTCAAGGGGGCTTGATAGAAACCTAGTTGAAACCTACCCCAGAAGAATCATGTAGTTCCTGTTCTATGTGGCACAAAAGATGGCTTCTGAAGGGGTACAGGCAGAGAATACTGCATACAGGTTATTTAGTGGCCCATGGCAAGACCACTCCACAAGTCAGGATACAACACACAGAAATAGTCTCACACTTTGGATATGTGAAAACTATCTCTCAACCTTTTTTTGAATGATCAAAACAACATATTTATACTCTCCAATACCACACCCCTGTGTACATTTGTGTATGTGTGATGTCAGCCCATCTGGCTTGCAACCTTGGGCAACCTCAAAGCTCTTTAGATCAACTTCACCAGATATCTATAGCTGGCTAGTGAAAAAAAACCTTCATGTTAAACTCAAGTGTTTGCTTAGGACTACTTGAAGTACATACATCTGTCTTGACCCAAGGTCTGTATGTGTGAGTGCGCAATGATCTGCAGCAAACTTCTATGCAGAGCATTTTTACCAATTCCACATATGTTCTATATAACATTTTCCCTCTTATAATATATTACAACTAGTATACATAATAACCATGTACAGTCAACATATAACCACACAATAACACATAATCCCAATGCAACAATGTCCTGCTCCCTTGGCCATATTCATTAATTACTGGCAATATGAGTCATTAGACAATTAAATCATGACAAGGGCCAAGAAACGTTTGCCCCTATAGGATTTGACAGAGCTGAGGAGATAATTGGCAACCAGCTCAAGTTTCATCTTAAAGCTTCCCCTATGAATGCTTCTACAAATTAAATAAAAGGAACAATAAATAAAAGCAAAAGAAGAGCTAAAGAAGGTTGAAGCAAGGTGAACCAGAGTATTTGACTGAAATACCTATAGATATAGAGGGGCATGATGGCCAATAGAAAACCCTCAACAGCTATTAAAATAAAAAACAAAGAAAAGAAAAATCAAACATCAAACACTAATCAGTTCTTCTCACCCAAAAAACAAAACGAATTCCCTAGAAATAAATCAGAAGCAGAATCCTCTTTTTTAGAACAATCCACAAGTGGATTCCCGGGAATCTCATCGCAGTCCTCCACAGAGGGACTAGAAAACTTTCAAGAAGAATATTTAACTTTTTCTAAAATGAAAGATCTTTTGTATGACTTTCAAGTTAAGATCCCATCAAAACTAACAAAACAGATTACATAAAATACAAAATCAATAAATGAAACAAATAAAAAAATCAACGATTAATTCACTTTTAAAATATATATACAACCTTGAATATAAAATAGAAGAATTAAATAATAAAATCTGTAATATGAAGGATAGGTCAAGGAAAAATAATTTAAGAATCAGAGGGATACATGAAAATATACCAGACATGGATTTAAATAAATTCATTGAGGAAATGCTACATAATCTAATACCCCAATTTCCTAAAGAAGATTAAATAATTGAGATTATCCATAGGATCCCTGTCCCTAGAGGATTAGATAAAACCATACCTAGAGACATTATAGAAAGGCTCCACTATTTACCATTTAAGGAAGCAATACTAAAAGCAAATTACATGAAAAAATCTTTGGATCCTCCATATGAGAAAATACAATTTTTACCAGATCTGTCTTCTCAGACGATAGCAAAAAGGAAAGAATATTCTACTATAACGCAAAGTTTAAGAAATGAAGAAATAAAATATAGATGGAAATCTCCCTTTGGCCTTTTTTTTTTTTAAAGATACCATCTGGCATAGAATTAATTAGGTCAAAGAAGGACAGTCCTTGTTACAAAAATGGAATATCGTAAAACCTTCTATTCACAAAGATAGACCTCCAGAACTATTAATAAGGAGACCTGAATGGGATTTGATAAAGTGGGAGGAAAAGAGAAGGAAGAGCTAAGGAGCAACAGAATGATCTCTTTTTTTTCATTTTCCCTTCTCTCTTTTTGTACAATATTATCTATTAGAATAGTTGAGATATTGATGAGGATCGATGACTGCTTAATATGAAATTTCCACATGATTTGCACTTTAATATCACAGTAGTGTTTGGATCTATTGGGAATATATATGTATTGCACTTTATATTTGATATATTTATGATTCAGAATGATATTTAAAATATTAATTCCAATATTTTCTTTTTATTAAAATATAGATTTTTCACAATTTTATAAATGTATATAAGATTGGCACATTATTCTTTTAGAGAATACTAGACTCATCTTTTATAGAGATATGTTGTTTTATTAGTAAAGATTTTAAGCACTTTATAAATCTGCACTTTAAACATATAGTTCATCGATCAAATAGATACTAATTTGATCCTAAAATATGGGAAATATAGTAAGGTATGTATTTTTTATGTTTTTGGAATTAAGTAGATATGAAAAAATGACTTTAAATTACATATAAAGGTCAGAGAGTGGAAGGAGAGGGGAAGGGAGAGTAAGGAAAGAGAAAAGGGAAGGAGGGGGGTAGGATGTGGAAGAAAGGAAAGAGAAAAAAGGAAGAAAGTAGAGGGAAGTAAGGAAAGGGGTAAGAAAAGGTGAGAAGTTAAAGTAAAAGAAGGGGACTAAGAGGTAACTTAAAATACAATAAATACGTATCTAGTTTAATAACAAGTTATATAGCATGGGATATAAGGAGGCAGGTGGAAAGGAAAAAAGAAAAGAAAAAAGAAAGGGGAAACAGATAAGAGAAGAGGAAGGTAAAGGAAGAGGATCAGAAAATGATTTAAATCTAGGGGGAAAACTAGAAAAGGAAAAAGAAAAAACATGACCCCCTAACTAACCAGGAAGGTTTTAAAACCTCCTTACATTTCCTAAAATCGTCAAAAAGGCACGAAAATCCGAGTTGGACTTAAAATCAAGTCCAACCCAGAATATGTTTAACAGGTGTATGAATGTGAGAATGAAAGTGCTTTCCAATAATCAGATATTTAAGTAAAACAACAAGAAAGAATATGGCAGACATACTAGTGAGAAATAAGGAAATTTGCTATACTAAATGAGGATCAAGATAGAAATCTATAGTTTTAATGGGAAAATTTGTTGACTAAGAGGAATGATAGATCTAATGATAGATCTATTTACTAAAAGTAAAGTAGAAATCTATAAGCGAGTAAAGATAATAAGTAAGGTCATTCAATTATGATCAAAATAATAACCCATAATGTAAATGGATTGAATTCGACAGCAAAGAGGAGAATTGCCTTCAATAATTATACAAAAATCAAAGCTGATGTCCTGTTACTACAGGAGACACATTGGAGCAAAGACTCCTTACAATATGTATCCAACCAAAATGACAATATTAGGATTGACTCGACATATAACAAAAAATCACAAGGAGTTTCAATTCTTTTTAGTTATAAGTTAAAGGTCTATGAGAAAGTAAGAATCATAGATCCCTTAGGAACATTTATAATATGGTGTGGCTCTATTAATGAGAAACTTATGACAATAGTTAATCTATATTTGCCAAATGTCAACCAAGTTAGATTTCTGAAGAAAATACTCAAAGAAATAAAAAAAAATCAGAAAGGGTTTTATAATTATTGGAGGCGATTTTAATATGCTGATGGATCCTACAAATTATAGAATTGGTAAATTGAAAAAAATCAGAAAATCAGATCAATAAGATGTCTAAAGAATTTATAAATGAAATATCTAATTACGACCTTTTGAATTCTTGGAGAATACTACATCCTTATGATAAGGATTATACCCATTTCTCTAATCGATTTAATTCCTATTAAAGACTGAACTATTTTTTGGGGGATATATATACTTTAAGATTAGTTAAGGATATTGAAATTAGGGCAACACCTTGGTCAGGTCATTCTATGGTATATATTAATATACAAGATGTAAATGAAAAAAGTTAGATCCGATTCTGGTTAAAAATTAGGAAATATTGGAATCTTTAAAGAACTAAACTAGGGAATTTATTAAAATAAATAAAAATACAGTTGATTCAGCCACTACTCTCTGGTGTGCATATAAGTCGGTAATAAGAGGGCTAATGATATCTCAAATGGCCAAAATTCCTAAATCAAAGGGGAAACCTTTGAGACTTTTGTATATAGAATTAGAGAAACAGCAGAGAAAGAACAGATTGTTTCCCAGTGGGGAGGGGGCATTGCAGATCTCTAGACTGAATGCTCAAATAAATAAAATCTTACAATATTAGGCAGATTCTTTGGTTTGGAGATTTCAGCAGTCCCATTTCCTACTGGGAAATAAAACAAGCAAATATCTGGCAAACAAATTGAAGAAGCAAAAAATCAAAATAAAATTCTTAGCCTCAGGGGTATGGACAATACCATTTATACTCATCCAGATAAGATTGGGGACATTATGATGGAATATTATAGTTTACTATATAACCTCAATAGAAAACCAATAATTAAAAAACCTAGTACAGACAAAATAAATAAATTTTTGGGTAAAGTCACTCTCACTACACTAGATGAAGAGGATCAAAGCTCATTAAATAAAGATATTACTCTGGATGAAATAGATGAGGTTATTAAAAAAGCAAAATCAAACAAAGACTCCAGGCCCAGATGGGTTTGACTATCTATATTATACATTTTTCCTAAAAGAAATTAGGGAACACTTGCAAGATATGTTTAATGAGATTGAAAATACAGGGAAAATAGTACCAGAACTAGTTGAGGCTAAAATAATCAATATCCTAAGTTACTAGTTATCGTCCCATCTCACTTATTAACATTGATCTAACATTGATCTAGATCAGTCAGGATTTGTCGGGGGCCATCAGGCCTCTGACAAAAAAATACACTTAATGGATTTGATGTTTACTGTAAAAAAAGAAAGAGCTCCCACACTGATTCTGTCACTTGATGCAGAGAAAGCATTCGACAGGGTCAGTTGGGAGTTTTTAGAGGCAGTGTTGCTGAAATTTGGCTTTGCCGACTTTGCATTAAAACAATCAAAGCCCTGTATAATGAATGTTCAGCTTATATTGCTGGTCCAAATTTTGAGACAGAGAAATTTGCAAAATGAGTGACTCGAGTATAAGCCGAGGGTGTGAAATGTGCTGCCCCCTGTGTCCCTCTTGTGCCCTCTGTGTCCCCCCTCTCTCTCCCGTGTCTCTTCTACCCTCTCCCTTTCCTGTGTCTCTTCCCCCCTCCCTTATCACCCTCCTCAACCCCCCTCCTCATTCTCAACCTCCCTCCTCAATCCCCACTGCTCATCCTCAACCTCCCTCCTCATCCTCAACCTCCCTCCTCATCCTCAACCTCTCTCCTCAACCTCCCCCCCGTGTCTTTCTAACCCCCACAAGGGGGGGTTAGAGAGACACGGGGGGGGGGGGGGGGAGAGTGACTCGAGTATAAGCCGAGGGGGCCCTTTTTTGCCTTAAAAAAAGGGCTGATAAACTCGGCTTATACTTGAGTATATACGGTACATTTAATTGGATTTCTAAATGTATTACTCATTTATGTATAAGATTTAGTTTTTACAATAAGAACATAATAATAGATATCATAACAGAAATATTAAAACAATTCAGAATGCTACTTTATGACTGGCGTACAATAAGATTCTCATGGTTGGCTAGAATTGCCATTTTCAAAATGAGTATTGTTCCCAAAATTACCTACTTATTTAGATGTATTCCAGAAAAAATACCAGTTTATATTAATCAATCAATTCAGAAAACAATAGATACATTTATATATTTAGATTAAAAAGTGAGAGTTAAAAAAAATAATTGCTAATAAAAAATTGAGCTAGGAGGTTTTGGAACTCCTGATATAAAAGAAATATGCGAAAATATTGCCATATCTCATATAATCAATATGAATAATCAACATAGGACAACTTGTTAGAAAATAATTGAGGAAGAGCTTACAGGAGCTATGCTATATCAGAACATTACTAGGAAAATGTAAAGAGTAGGATGGAATTTGGGATAGACTACCAGAAGGGATAAGGTCCCATATACTATTTTGGGGGGAAAATAAAATCAAATCAGAGCTATTTCATATTCCATCTTTGTCTGCTCCCATAGATATATTAAGGGAGGAGTCATATAAATTAGAAGTGGATCTAATGAAGATAGCTGGAATACAATTTATTTCTGACCTATATCCAGAAGGATCCTTAATAAAACAAGGGGAGCTCCATAGTAATTATAGCTTTAAAAAATTCTCATGGTTGAAATATAGATCACTGGTGGAAAAATTCAAACAAAAGGAATATGTATCCTCAAAAATGGAAAAAAATGTAAGAATTAGAAGAAATCTTGATCAAAGGGCCAGTCACACATCTTATTTCAAAGATTAGTAAAATAAGAACAAAATCCATGAAATTTACAAAATTGAAGAGTATAAAAGATTGGGAAAGTAATTTTAATTTAATTTACGATGACCAAGTTTGGTCTAGAGCTCTAAGGTTAATAAGGAAATTCTCCATAAATAATACATATAGGGAGCTATACTTTAAGCTAACACAAAAATGGTATCTAGTCCCTGTAATTATGAATAAGATAGATCCTCAAATTTCTCCATTATGCTGGAAAGGATGTGGTAAAGAAGGTACCACCCATCATATATGGTCGGAATGTTGTATAATTAAAAAATGTTGGGAAGAATGCTGAGGACATCTAACCTTAATGTTAGGGGTATATTGCCGTGTACCCCGGGAGTAATCTTATTTCATCTAGAGCTAGATAAAATATTCCCTAAAGAAAAACTATTGATATCACATTTACTACTGATCATCAAATCATTATTGGTTAAAACATTTAATAAATTGATAATTACTTCCTGGAAAGAAGTTGTTAATAAAATAAATTATAATAGAGATTTGATTAAGGAAGATTACATATGAGGACCTAAAAGAAAGAGATCTATTAATTGGAATATCTGGTATCAATATATGGAAAATTATAATGAGACGTAATACATTTTAGGGGGGATCCGATTGTTAGCAAAAGTTGCTTGTTAATTAACTCACTATCTTGATTATGTTGCTGTATTACTTTTTTGATTACCAAAACTATATTTATATGATGTGTATTATGTGGGAAGATTGCGTATAGTGCTTTATATGTCATGTTTGTATATTGTAATAATAAAAAAAAAAGAATTTTCAAAGAAAAGAAAAGTTGCTTTATAATTTGACTTTCACTCTGATAGCTCCGAACCAAAAGATATTCTGGGTATATGTGAATATGATGGATTGCTAAAGAAGTTATACCGGAACTATTCCCCATCCTCAACAGTTTGTGACACAAGGGATGTATTGCCCACTTTTGGTCCCATAGGCCCATGGACCTTTTTAGTCATAACAGGAATGCTGTTGGGAATGGCCTGGTTGGGGAGGGTTGTTATGGCACAGGATCCACTGGAGTCACTTATACAATTGTTTTTGGCCCTAGACATTCTACAGAAGAAAAAGAACAAAAAATTCAAAATAAGGACTCAGGCAGGGGGAGGCTGATATCTCTGATAGAGATGATCACTGGGATGAAGCATTTAAAAGGGGGAGTAGTTTTTATGATCCCCCTGACCATTCTTTGGGTTTAGTAATTGTCATTGTTATTTAATATGTTTTTATGGTAAGTTGATTACCCTGTGTATTTTAATTATTGTATGTTATGTTGTTTCCCTATGTGTGATTGACTTGTAATGTTTTATTCTGTGTGTTGCATGCTTGGTTCATGAAGTGTTACATAATTTAAAATGTTATACGATTGGTATTAAATCTTTAGTCCAATCTAGATGCTGAGTGCTAAGTCCGTCAAATGCCCACACTTCCTTGTTCGGTCAATATGATTCTCTATATGCAGGGTATGTGGTGCTGCTGTTGTACCATTTTGGTAAATCAAGGGAGACTGCTGCTTCTCTGGGGGCACCGTTCATATAGATGCCCAATATTAGAGTGTAGAAATCACAAAGTTGTGGTTGGAGAAGGGCACATGCTCCTGACCAGTACCTAGATGTTCAGTGAATCTGTGTAGCTGGATGGAGTGTAGTTATACCATTGGTAGATGATCTTTCCAATCTTGTGTGAGAGATGATGTATTGATATAGTTCTCATTATACAAAGAACATACACGATCCTATATAAAAAAACAAAAAACAAAAAAACATTTTCTTAATATACCTAAAAGTAATAGTAATAATAATAATAATAATAATAAATAAACATTATGGGCCCTATTAAATTCGAGCTGCATATGAAATCGTATCTCGCAAATGCGCATCGTAACGCGATTTACGTAATACGAGTCGACTTGTGATTGACTTGCGATTGACTTGCGTAATTTCGGACTCCTTTGCCGAGATTTGCCTCCGAAAAGCGCTACGTAGTAAGAAGTGGAAAAGAATTCCTTGCGTAGACGCTCGTATCTCGCAAAATCGCTCAGTGCACAAAAAACACACGTAAAATGGTTTACGCATTACGTACAGACAACTTAACAATGTAAAAGTGAGTTTAACAGAGGAAAAGCATGGAAGGCCATTACAATTGATTTCACCATCCCCTCCCCCCACCAAAGCAAAGGCATTATACAACCAATTAGTTGTTACATTTTGAATGAAAAGCCATGCTGCAGCGTACATAAAGCAAAATTAAAGACACACTACCTGATTACATAAAAACACAAAAAACTAAAAATAATGCCATATTAACCCTGTTATTTTGTATACATGTTGCTCATCACATCTAAATTTGGGAATACAAATATGGGGCACATGGAGTATGTGAATATGTCCTGTTCAGTATTTCGGTCGGGTCTGTCTCTTACCCTCTGTCACTGCTTACTTACAAGGTTCCTATGCTGGTGAGACCGGAGTGGATTGTCAGTTCCTTCTCCAGTGGTTTGGGATTTGGCCGTCCACTCTGCTTTCACTCTCCCACCCACAATGGCCCTTAATGGGATAGCTCACAGCTTCATTGAAATACACAATACCTCTTGTTTGGTCTTTCGGTCGGGTCTGTCTCTGACCCTCTGTCACTGCTTACTTTCAAGGTTCCTATGCTGGTGAGACCGGAGTGGATTGTCAGTTCCTTCTCCAGTGGTTTGGGATTTGGCCGTCCACTCTGCTTTCACTCTCCCACCTCCAATGGCCCTTAATGGGATTGCTCACAGCTTCATTGAAATACACAAAACCTCTTGTTTGGTCTTTCGGTCGGGTCTGACTGTCTGTGACCCTCTGTCACTGCTTACTTACAAGGTTCCTATGCTGGTGAGACCGGAGTGGATTGTCAGTTCCTTCTCCAGTGGTTTGGGATTTGACCGTCCACTCTGCTTTCACTCTCCCACCCACAATGGCCCTTAATGGGATAGCTCACAGCTTCATTGAAATAAACAATACCTCTTGTTTGGTCTTTCGGTCGGGTCTGTCTCTGACCCTCTGTCACTGCTTACTTACAAGGTTCCTATGCTGGTGAGACCGGAGTGGATTGTCAGTTCTGCTGTCACTCTGCTTTCACTCTCCCACCCACAAGGGCAGCAAACACACACAGAGGGTTTGCAGAGGCACAATGAGCACCAGCCAACTCACCTCCATCAGGGGTAATCGCCACTACTCTTATCCAAGGAAGTCCCACGCCATTGCTGGTGACCATGTGCCAAGATGTCAATTCATTCCCATTTGTTGACCTCCCATTATGTTCTGCTATTCATCAATTTACATTAGTTTCGATTGCTAAGTGATGTTGGGGAAGTGCGGGTGAAAGCAGAGTGGACGGACAAATCCCAAATCACTGGAGAAGGAACTGACAAGCCACTGCAGTATCACCTATCATTATCCTGTTAGGCCCTCAGGGGAATGTTCCTACTCCCCAGTCCCGCTAATTGTACTTGGCCTGTGCATTAACCCTTTATTATGCCTAGATTGTAGATCAATTAGATGCATTATATGATATCTAATGCTATTAGGACTATTATTCCTCTTCATATGTATGGATCTATTGCAGGTTAACTAGTGCTCATTAGTTTACAGCTATAGTAATGTGACACTAATGTGATGCATGTGGATGTCCCCTAACCCCAACCATTGAAAACACACCGACATGGGGAGAACAGGATAACACAGCTTTATTTTTGGACACAGACCACAATCAGCAGTGGTCAAGACTGTGCATTCACAGAACGGTATAACCAAACTTTATTTTTGGACACAGACCACAATCAGCAGTGGTCAAGACTGTGCATTCACAGAACGGTATAACCAAACTTTATTTTTGGACACAGACCACAATCAGCAGTGGTCAAGACTGTGCATTAATATCATGGGTGTGGTGTGGGCGGGTCCTGAGAGAGCAAGGGGCTAAATAAAAAAAAAGGGGATACCTACAGGGGTCAATCTAATAGTCTAGAATAAGCATGATGCAAAGCACCTACCAGGGTCACATGCGGTCAGTACACCGGAATATGATGAGAACAGCTGCCACCGGAATATGATGAGAAAAAGGATCATCACAAATCACTCCATTTAACTGAAGAAACCATTAGAGTGCATGGCACTTACAACTTGTCTTGATCTGTTCAATTGAACAAATGATTCAACCTCTGGACTGTGTAATACAATCCAGTTTCACACATACAGTGTGGTGTGTGAAATTGCCCACAAAAATGAATGGTCAGCAAAAAACAAAAAGGCGGAGGAGGATAGAAAAAAAATAATGACAATGCATGTACAGTAAAGTGCTAAATACTGTACCAATATACCAACTCACCTGATTCCCATCTGCAAGCATTACTAACTATTAGCTACAGTAGGTCTCTGGATAATGAGTAATATGGGCAAATACCCATTAATATGGACAGGACACAAAGGTCAGCAGCCACATTCACTGTTTCTTACATCAGACCCAAGGATCTGTTCTCAGACCGATATTGAGGTCAGGATCACATGCTTTATTAGTGCATATATTAATGCTGGCTGTCATTAACATGCCGTTGTGAGACTTTGCAAGTCCACCACCATAGCGGTATTAGTCTACATTTCAGCTAACAATAATCATGTCTGAGATATCTGGCAATATGATAGCTTTAAGATTGTGGGAGCTACATGTTAAGGAGGGGGCTGTCATTGGAGTAATGTCTACCTGAGAGGCACTTGGAAAACCTTACGCCTCATATAATTCCTCCACAATGCTTGCAGATGTAGGAGATGCCTTCATGGGCCTAAATTGTACCTAGAACAAAACAAATGGAAAGAAAAACAAAGAGAAAACCTAAAGTCTAAGGGCCTAAAAAAAAGGGGACTGCAGCATCCCTTCCCAACAGCATTCCCCAGTGACCATCAATTGGTCGCATGTTCAACCGAACCCTACGTGTCCACAGAGAAGAGGATCATGGACCATGTGATGGGAGGTAGCCATCTGCATACAAAATATCACCATCACATAGGCAAAGATCCAAAACTCTGTAGCCAGGCTAGATGAGGTCAGCATTGTGACCAATAGATGGTCACTAAGGAGTGCTGTTGAGAAGGCACAATTATGTCCACAGCCCCTAGGTCCTCCTCCGTCTGGGCACAGGACCTGCATCGTCTGCGGCCGGACTCCGTCTCCCTGTTGGTGGTGGGGGAGCTGAAGGAGGTAGTTGCACCACTGGGGTGGTGGTGGCGGCGGAGGTATGGTGGAAGGAGAGGAGGGGCCAGCCTGCTGTTGGCTGGTGACCTGCCCCGTTCCCAGCAGCCTGACCAAATGCTGCTCCAGCCTCCGATGATGGCTCCTCTCCTCCCTAAAGCGCCTGTCCAGGCTGCGCCTCATGCCAGAGATGTTGGCATCAATCCTCCTCACGACGGCCAACAACTCCAGCAGCGCAGCCTCCGTCGTTGGTGGTGGTGGGGGGGGGGGGGCTGGGGTCCTGCTGGCAGGGCCGGGTGGGAAGATGGAGGGGAGAGAGTGGGGAGGATCTGGGACCCGGCTGGAGACAGGGTCTCTGACGTTGGTGTCCCCGGTGGCTCAGTGTGTGGGGAAGGAGGAGCTGTGGCATATTCCACTACTTCTGAGGGCCCCGGCGAGATGGCAAGTCTTTGGAGGAGGGGGACAGTCGGGCTCTGGACAGGGGGGCTGTCAACGACCACGACCTCCCCCTCCAAAGAGCCAGGGCCCTCGGATGAGCCTGTAGCCTCCTCCCCCTGAGCGGTCTCCTGGCTCATCACTGGACCCAGACCTCCTACTGGATGCTGAAATAGAGAAAAGAAAGGTACATGTCATTAGTATGCTGATCAATACATTGATATGTTTTCACTCCTAACTATCTGACATCTAGGCCTGAAAATGGATGATTCTCCTAATTGCAACTCACATTAGCTGTCATTTGCTAGATTGGATCTATTCTTTGGTTTCTTGTCTTGACCTCTCCTGGCTCCTAACCCTGTCTGTATTTTTTCTGCGGTTTCACTCCTAACTATCTGACATCTAGGCCTGAACATGGATGATTCTCCTAATTGCAACTCACATTAGCTGTCATTTGCTAGATTGGATCTATTCTTTGGTTTCTTGTCTTGACCTCTCCTGGCTCCTAACCCTGTCTGTATTTTTTCTGCGGTTTCACTCCTAACTATCTGACATCTAGGCCTGAACATGGATGATTCTCCTAATTGCAACTCACATTAGCTGTCATTTGCTAGATTTGATCTATTCTTTGGTTTCTTGTCTTGACCTCTCCTGGCTCCTAACGCTGTCTGTATTTCTTCTGCGGTCTGTAACTGCATAGGCTGCATTGGGCACACCAGTACATGGACTCTATTGCTTGATTACTCTTGGGGTGGCTAGGAATGACATTGACTTGTCAGCTTCATGGATTTAATGACACTTCCATCCATCCCTTGTTAATTCCATGGAGCTGACATGTCAGTGTCCTTGTTGGTCACCATGTGTAGTGTGTGTGATGCACATGTGGTGGCATGTTGGTGTATGTGATATTCACCTGAACTGGAGGCTGGGTCCTGCTGGGCCACCGGGGATGAAGCTCCAGCTGCGGGTGATGGTCCCAGAAAGTCCCTTGCGATCCTCTCCCACTCCTTATAGGCGACACTGTGTCCCTCAGCTTCTCTGGCCATCTTCCTCTTCACCGTGGCCCTGATATCCACATATCTGTGCTTCAAGCCCCTAGGAACCGTGGACACCTCCTTCATCACTTCCACTACCTCCTTCCAAGCCTGAGCCTTAGGCCCAGGCTTCGCTTCCCTTGCAACAAGGATGACGGGCCGGTCACGGATCGCACCCAGGAGGACCATATTTTCCTGGGGCGTATAATTACGGGCCCTGCGCCTGCCCTTGCCAATAGCCCCTTGCTCTCTCGACTGTGCTCGGGGACGCTGGCCTCCCTGCACTCTTCCTGAGGCCTGTCCCATCCCCAAACTACCCCGCCCCCTGGGAACAGGCCCCTTCCCCTTTGTCCCTCCTCTCCAAGTGCCTGCACTGGCATCTCCCTCCGGGGACCACTCCTCCTCCTCCGGGGACACCTCCTCCTCCTCCGGGGATACCTCCTCCACCCCCTCCGGGGACACCTCCTCCACCTCTCCTCCACCCTCCACTACACTCTCCTCACTCTCCGCTCCTCTCCTCTCCTCCTCTCTCCACCTATCTACTCCCTCCATGCTGAAATAATACCAAAATAAGGATAACTCAAAATAGGTGTAACTGTTATATAGGTGATGAAAAAAAAAAGTGTATGTTCTATGTGTTTTTAATAACTGTTGGGGGATGCGGTGCAAAGGTTGGGGGGGGAGGTGTGTGGTGTGTGTCCTAATGCTATGTATGTCTCTATGTGTCTTTAATCTATGTGTCAGGCAAATATGTGTAATGTGTAAATATGTGTAACTCTTACGTGTAAATATGCTAGAAATAAAATACAAAACAATCAAAAAGAGTGTGCCTACAAATCAATATAACGATAAAGAAATAAAAGTATTACTGGAATGTCTGTTGGAAAGAAAAGATGTGTGTGCTATGTGTATTTAATAAGTGGTGGGGGATGGGTGTGTGGGGTGTGTGTACTAACTATATATATGTCTCTATGTGTGTTATTTAATCTATGTGTCTTGCAAATATGTGAAATCTGTAAATATGTGTATTTATTAAATGTAAATACTAAGGAAGTAAACAAGAAACAAGACAAAAAAGTAATCTACCTCTCTCCAAACCACTAATCTCACAACTCAAACTCTCTCCCACCTGCTCCTGGAACTACGTGCTAACTCCAATGGCTCTTACAACACAGTCAGCGAATGGGTTTGTATCAATCACATTTATAAGCTCATACTGTCAATCAAATTCTTAGCTCGTACGTGATTGGCTGAGAGGTGTGTCTCGCTAGGACATCCCCTTAACAGCTTGCGAGCGCGCCAACAGACACAGCCAATTACATACGCACTTATAGTGTCAGGCCGCCAAGTGCGTATGTAATTGGCTGAGAGTCCCAACACGGGCCGCCAAGTGCGTATGTAATTGGCTGAGAGTTCCAACGCGGGCCGCCAAGTGCGTATGTAATTGGCTGACATCCTGCATGCATCCGGAATATGTGACATATTTGAGTCCGGCAGATTTCCATCCGGATGGCTACTGGGTGAGTACACATTAGTAATGGCAGTCAACCATATCTTACTATGACTGGATACAATAACACATACGGTACATCATGTTTCCCTCTATTGCTATGATGTTCACATGTGCATTACGGAGTAATACTCACAAAGCCAGAACATAATAGCTCATTGCTGGCCATAACCCTGTGTTAGCTTGGCCAAACAGTATGCAGTTCACAACAACATATGACAAAAACCACAATTGATTAATCATTAGGTTTATGTTCTGATGCATTCCCTTGTATCCTGTGACATGGACATCTCTAGTCTACATAACGTGTTGTGTGTTATTGGAAGGGCTATGTAAGTGAGATGACTTCAGAATTCATCTGATAGAGGAGAATTAATAGTGTTTGGCAAACTTTTTCTTGTATGAATATATCCCGGAATAAACATGAATTAGCTTACATTGAAGTTATCAAAATCTCCAAGGTCTTTTGGCATTTGCGTTTGATCGTGTACGCCCCTGGGAAATTCCACCTGAATTAGCATCACATTTACGTTCACAAGAATACACTATCACGCTTCACCTCAGACCTCTGGCATGTGCTTTGTACAAGAACTGCAACAGTGACTTCCTGCTCTCTACCAGAAGGGTCGCAATATGTACCCTGTTGTATTTCCCTTGTATCTCCGCCTCATGTAAGCGTCCTGTGGGTGTGAACATCTGGATTTTACATTTGTGGAAATCACATTGTAATTGATCTGAAGCTTCATATAGAATACATGTGTTAATACACTACTAATTATCCTATCAGATGCATTCATGATCCATCTCCCTTACAGATATCTTTAACTGTGTATTAGCCACAGGGATGTGTTGATAGGTCATGATGACGATATTTGGGCATATGCTTTGTCAAACATCACAACATCCTATTCATATCAACATCATATTTTATTTCCACCAGGTGATGCAGGATATGGGTGTTTGCCGTGGTTGTTGACCCCTGTGAGCAATCCCCATACTCGGGCAGAGGTGCGGTATAATGCTGCGCATAAAACCTGCCGGAATGTAATTGAGCGCACCTTTGGTGTACTAATGATGCACTTCAGATGTTTACATTCCACTGGGGGTGCTCTACAATACAAGCCTCAGAAAGTTTGTCGCATCATCGTTGCCTGCTGCTGTCTGCACAATATAGCAGTACAGGCCAACTGTCTGGGGGACATTGATGCGGCTCCGCTACATGGGGAGGAAGAGCCTTTATTTCCCCCTGAAGTGGATAATCTGCAGGGGTCACAACAACGTGCCCGCCTAATTCGTGAGTACTTCACATGTAAGTACATACCCAATATGCATGGAACACAGTCTAATGTATCTGGATTATGCCTAACTCCCAAATCCACCTTTATCCATCGCCCTTGTCATACAGAATTCCAACCAGTCCACAGTAGAGGAGAGTTACCTGACGTTGTCGATGTTTGTACACTGGAACAAGCCACATGATCAGTTACAGGTAAGTAAGCACACATTCCCATACACATCTTAAGTACTGACGGTTATAAACATCAATGGCATACATAATTTAAGTGGATTAAATATCCCACTATGTCAATGTATATATGCCCCACGTTACATTGTTATCTAGTTATTTAGATTGAAAAAATACTTTAGTCCATCAGGTTCAACCTCTATAGATCTATGATCTGCAATACGCCTATTTATTGTTAATTGATCCAGAGGAAGTAACAGAAAAACAAAAAGTGAAACTTTGACAATTGTCTACACAGGGCAGAAAAATATAACATTCCTTCCTGACCCCAGATACTGGTGATCGTATTCATCCCTGGATCAATACTCCCTCTCTATTTATCCAGGATAGCCCTTAATGCCTGTTTGGTTTTTTTTATGTAAAAATATACCCAATCCCTTTTTAAAGTCACCTACAACCTCTACGGACCAGGCTTGTTCACATTGTCTGATCCTGCCAAACCACATGAAATGGGATCAAAATGTCGTAGATAAATACCATACACACATACTTTGGAGATCAAGAACCAGTCACGAAAAGACAAAACCGAGTCCTCTGGTTATTTCTTCATGATTCGACTTTATTCAGTTTGATCCAATATGGATCACCAGCCAAACCCAACATGGTGGCTGCTGCTGACTGGCTGGAGACGTGACTACTACTGAAATATATCCAGACACAGCTTTTTAGACTTGTTTACATGAGACCATGCCGAAATCCAGATTTGGGCACCCCGTAGCAACATGGCATAACTCACTAACCGGCAATGACTTCTTATTAATAAGAGATATCCAATACGAATAGAACACATACTTTGTCTAATTTGTGACTGTAATCCTAACATCATATTAACCTTACAGAGCTGCTGTCGTGTGTCAACTCTTCTTTCAACAACCTAGACATGGAAAAACATGACCAGCAACAGAACTGCTACAACAATGTGAACTACATAGTGAGTATTTGTGTAATAATATGGCCACCTATGCTGAAGGACACAAATAACACATCAATCACTTTATTAATATCGGCCTATCTCTTTCCAGAATACATCAGATAGGTAAGCGGTGATAACTAATGATGATCCACAGCGCAAGTGTCCTGGTGGAACAAATCACCTCGTGGATGAGCTTGGGACTGCGTCCAAGGTAAAACACCACATTTGGCTCCCCAAAGATGCATTAATGTGTAATCTATGTGATATTCCTACATCATTAGCCAGATGAGTAGCTCGTTTCATATGTAGGGAAAGAACAGTGAAGATGTTTGTATGAAATGAGCAACATATATCGGTATAGTGGATCGAAAAGGTCTAAAGTCTACACACCCCTGTTAAAATGTCATGTTTCTGTGCTGTAAAAAAATGAGACCAAGATAAATCATTTCAGAACTTTTTCCACCTTTAATGTGACCTATAAACTGGACAATTTAATTTAAAAACAAACTGAAATCTGTTAGGTAGAGTCAATAAAAAATCAAAAAAGAAAATCACATGGTTGCATAAGTATGCACACCCCTAAACTAATACTTTGTTGAAGCACCTTGTGATTTTATTACAGCACTCAGTCTTTTTGGAGATGAGTCTATCCGCATGGCACATTTTGACTTTGCAAGATTTGCCCACTCTTCTTTGAAAAATCACTCCAAATCTGTCAGATTGCAAGGGCATCTCCTGTGCACAGCCCTCTTCAGATCACCCCAGAGATTTTCAATTGGATTCAGGTCTGGGCCCTGGCTGGGCCATTCCAAAACTGTAATCTTCTTCTGGTGAAGCCATTCCTTCGTTGATTTGGATGTATGCTTTGGGTCGTTGTCATGCTGAAAAATGAAGTTCCTCTTCATGTTCAGCTTGCTAGCAGAAGCCTGAAGGTTTTGTGCCAATATTGAATTGTATTTGGAACTGAAAAATAATTCCCTATATCTTAACTAAGGCCCCAGTTCCAGCTGAAGAAAAGAGCTGAAGAAAAGAACAGCCCCAAAGCATGATGCTGCCACCACCAAGCTTCACTGTGGGTACTGTGTTCTTTTGGTGATGTGCAGTGTTGTTTTTGCGCCAAACATATCTTTTGGCATTATGGCCAAAAGGTTCAACCTTGGTTTCATCAGACCATAACCCCTTTTCCCACATGCTTTTGGGAGACTTCAAATGTGTTTTTTGCAAAATGCAGCCTTGCTTGGATGTTTTTCTTTGTAAGAAAAGGCTTTCGTCTTGCCACTCTACCCCATACGCCAGACATATGAAGAATACGGGAGATTGTTGTCACATGTACCAGACAGCCAGTACTTGCCAGATATTCCTGCAGCTCCTTTAATTTTGCTGTAGGCCTCTTGGTAGCCTCCCAGACCAGTTTTCTTCTGGTCTTTTCATCAATTTTGGAGGGAGCTCCAGTTCTTGGTAATGTCACTGTTGTGCCATATTTTCTCTGCTTGATGATGACTGGCTTCACTGTGTTCCATGGTATATCTAATGCCTTGGAAATTCTTTTGTACCCTTCTCCTGACTGATACCTTTTAACAATGAGATCCCTCTGATGCTTTGAAAGCTCTCTGTGGACCATGGCTTTTGCTGTGGGATGCGACTAAGAACATTTCAGGAAAGACCAACTAGAGCAGCTTAACTTACTTTGGGGTTAATCAGAGGCACTTTAAATGATGGCAGGTGTATGCTGACTCCTATTTAACATGATTTGGAATGTGATTGCTTAATTCTGAACACAGCTACATCCCCAGTTATAAGAGAGTGTGCAGACTTATGCAAACATTAGTTTTCTTTGTTTTTTTCTTCCCTCCACCTAAAAGATTTCAGTTTGTTTTACAATTGAGTTGTACAGTTTATATGTCACATTAAAGGTGGATAAAGTTCTGAAATGATTTTTCATTGGCTAATTTGTTTACAGGAGTGTGTAGACTTTTTATAACCACTGTAAGTGACGAAGTAAGCGCTCCGGGAGCATGTGCAATGTAAATATTGACATGTTCCTTGTATGTTTCAGATCGCAAAGATGAGTCCCTTTCCACAGTCAGAACAAGGAATGATGAGCATTCCCACATTCCAGGACTATGCTATTATCACATTGCATCATGTATGTTCATATGTCAGTCATCATGTGTTGCATCGGGTGTGATATCACATCCTCTACATCGATTTATATGTACCTATTGCTTTAGATATGCCATTCTCTCCTCTACTTGGACTATTGGGAAGCCTGTATCATACTTCCTTCCAGATCTCTTCCTCAGTGCTGATGTGATCCTCCCTGTACATATGGGGAAGAGTAACTCTAGCCTTGGAACATAACTGTTAATGAGGTTCCGTTTACCTTCAGCTATGAATATGCAACAGCAGATAATAGAGATGCTCATTCAGAGAACAGAATACACCTCGAACTGGCCAGTTTGTTGGTAGTTCTGCTAACACATGAAATTAGTTGGAACACACTGATATGGTCCTGGTCAGGTTCCCATCTGAGTGTCCAAACTTAGGTATGTAGAGTCTTCTCTCATAGTGCCATTTCCAGTGACATGACCTACGGGGGTTCTAACATTGACTGATTGAGCACTTCTACCTCTGCAGTTGCATAGGAGTGTGTGTTGCGCGCACACACAAGACTACAGATTACTTCTCCCCATGAGCATATCTCTTTCTGTATTGTTGGGTTTGAATATTGAATGTTATCCTGATATAGTTAATAATATAACTTATATTGCCTCATGTTGGATGATGCACTGTATATCCCCCCCTCAACTGATCATCTATACCAATGTCATCCCCTCTGCCTGCATTCTGGCCCCATATCCCTATTTCCGTGTGTTACTGGAACTCTGTATCCTACCCACCTCCACCATGATACTGAGCAGGCCTGTGGTAATTTGTCACTGGGTGGCTTTGTGAACAATTAAACCGTTTTTTTTTCACTCAATGTTTGTGTAATCCTGGATATTTACCATGTAACAAGTAAATTACCCTGAAAGTCAGATGTGCTCAGCACCATCAGTTAGTGGTGTAACTATTCTGTTCAATCTGCGTTTACATTACTACATAATCATGAATGTCGATTCATATCATTCAAGTTGAGCCCTTCAAGTCATTTCATACAACCCTGCATGTCTATAGACATGATTTCAGAATTCACACCCCTCCGACTTGCACCTGCATGTATATTGGCAAGGTACAGATTAATGTAGCATATGTATCTATGTAAACACACACAGATATATGTATTGAACAATGACACTTCATTCTATCTGTATTCTCTCAACTAGAAAGCATGATATGGTACAAACACACAGAAACAGTGATAACAGTATAACATAATCATACTTTATTTCATACACAGAGTACAAACAGAAATGGACAAGACTGTGCATTAATATCATGTGTGTGTTGTGAAGAGATCCTAGTATGGCAAGGGGCTGTGGCAAATCTGAGGACATCTGAAGAGGAAACAGACAACATCATGAGGGTAATGCATAGCATCTCCTAGGGTCACATGTGGTAAGGACCAGTGGCGGCTGGGGACTTTTCAAGTTGGAGGGGCGCAAGGGCGAAACATAGCCACTCCCCTCTTTTCAAACCACACCCCTTTTTATAACTCCTCCCCCTGATGTCATAATGACCTTTATAAGCCCCGCCCAATGACCTTATACTTGTAAAGCCCATTGAAATACATGATCAGCAATGCAGAAATGTCAAGAAGTAAAGTAACAATGTGTTAAATTCATTGGTATACAATATAGATTGAAAAAACTCATGTGACAAGACTACAGCAATATCATAATTGCACCTATACGCATTAACAGAAAAATTAAAGGAGTGACACCTACCATTAGTCGGCTCTTCTTCTCAGGGTATTCACGTTCAGTAAGTTGACCAACGAGTAGAAACAAATCTTCAGCCACATAGGGTTTGCACCTGGGGTTGAAAGAAAACAAGCAAATCAATCAGACCATTCAAGAACAAAACCATACTTAAAAAACATTAAAAGACCAAGTGGAACCATATAGGCCCCTAACATACCTTACAAGACCAAGTGTGACCATAGGCCCCAAACATACCTTAGAAGACCAAGTGAAACTATATAGGCCCCAAACATACCTTAGAAGACCAAATGTGACCATAGGCCCCAAATATACCTTAGAAGACCAAGTGGAACTATATAGGCCCCAAACATACCTTAGAAGACCAAGTGGAACTATATAGGCCACAAACATACCTTAGAAGAAAAAAATGTGTGACCATAGGCCCCAAACATACCTTAGAAGACCAAGTGTGAATATAGGCCCCAAACATACCTTAGAAGACCAAGTGAAACTATATAGGCCACAAACATACCTTAGAAGAAAAAAATGTGTGACCATAGGCCCCAAACATACCTTAGAAGACCAAGTGGAACCATATAGGCCTCAAACATACCTTAGAAGACCAAATGTGACCATAGGCCCCAAATATACCTTAGAAGACCAAGTGGAACTATATAGGCCCCAAACATACCTTAGAAGACCAAGTGGAACTATATAGGCCACAAACATACCTTAGAAGAAAAAAATGTGTGACCATAGGCCCCAAACATACCTTAGAAGACCAAGTGTGACTATAGGCCCCAAACATACCTTAGAAGACCAAGTGAAACTATATAGGCCACAAACATACCTTAGAAGAAAAAAATGTGTGACCATAGGCCCCAAACATACCTTAGAAGACCAAGTGGAACCATATAGGCCTCAAACATACCTTAGAAGACCAAGTGTGACCATAGGCCCCAAACATACCTTAGAAGACCAAGTGTGACCATAGGCCCCAAACATACCTTAGAAGACCAAGTGGAACTATATAGGCCACAAACATACCTTAGAAGATCAAGTGGAACCATATAGGCCTCAAACATACCTTAGAAGACCAAGTGTGACCATAGGCCCCAAACATACCTTAGAAGACCAAGTGGAACTATATAGGCCCCAAACATACCTTAGAAGACCAAGTGGAACTATATAGGCCACAAACATACCTTAGAAGAAAAAAATGTGTGACCATAGGCCCCAAACATACCTTAGAAGACCAATCAGCACTGTATAGGCCCAAACCAGTGGATCTTGGGATTCAAGAAAACAACAACATTTCACTTCTGGTTAGACAACACAATAATCAATGTCAAACAAACACGTTGAATTAGCATATGGATAACCATATGAGCAGTAACGCCACGCCAAGGCTTCAACAATTGTTACTGACCATTCACACACCTTTCATAGCTCCTTCAATATGCACACCCACACACCATTCATACTTTACTTACCACTAGTTATTTTTGGTAGTTCGGTGGTGCCATTTCTGAGAACTTTACGTACCCTTGAAGGTGCCTCCAATTCCTTCAAACCAATGCATTCAACCGCTACAGGGCCATGGTGCTTTTTAAATACCTTTTTATCCTCTTTAATGTGGAGAAGCATCTTTCTGGTTCTTTAGTAGTCTTCGGTGTTGTAAGCAGGATTCCTTATAGCTTCACTCACTCTGTTAAATTATGTAGATTAAATTGATGGTAAAGTTGCTGCAGAGCAACAGCACTTGTACAGACATGGAATTCTGGCTTCCCGTACACAAGTGACAGCTACCCTTGGAAGTGCCTCCAATTCCTTCTAACCACGCCAAGGCTTCAACAATTGTTACTGACCATGCACACACCTTTAATAGCTCCTTCCATATGCACACCCACACACAGTTCATACTTTACTTACCACTAGTTATGTTTGGTAGTGTGAGGTGGTGCTGCTTAACGCAGTTTATCTTTGCACACCCTGGGGGTATTCCTTCATTCTTTGCTTCAATCACTTGTATTTAAATTTTGCACGGCGATCTTTCAAAGAACAAAACTTCTCAATGGTTTTTTCATTGAAGTCTGAGATCTCGGAAATCAGTTGCTTTTCCATTGAGAGCATCGCCAATGCATTCAACGGCTCCAGGGACATGGTGCTTTTAAAAAAGGTTTTTATCCTCTTCAATGTGGAGAAGCATCTTTCTGATTCTGCAGTGGTCATCGGTGTTGTAATCAGGATTCTTAATAATTTCACTCTCTGTGAAATCATTCTGCAGATTAAATTGATGTAAAAGTTTGTGCAGAGCAACAGCACTTGTACAAGCATGAAAATCTGTCTTCCCATACAGAAGTGACAGCTCAGTGCGTAATTGTTCCTTCTTCAGTATTGGATATGCTTGCACGGTGTCTTCCAGAGCTTGGGTTGGAAAGCAAGTGTCATGGGTTTTATACAAGTCACTTTGAACAAGTTTGGCACTGACTAGGTGATTTGAAAATGAAAAACGTTCTTTTGCATGAACCACCACTATGTCACATACCTCTCTTGAAAGTTGTCTCAAGGTTGAGATCTCCGCACTCCGTCTGTTGACGGTTACATCACTCGGCAAACTTGCTTCTATCTCTTCAACAGAATTACGGATTTTCTGGATGCTGGCGACAAAGTCTTCTGTGACTTTTTTGATATAAACAGTATCCGTGTCTCGCTTCTGAAGCTGACTATAGATGATGTCAACATATGGCATTATTAAATGAAATAATTTAAGGAAGTAAAGGAACTCCCTGTCTTCCAGCATTCCAATGAAACCTGCGGCTTCATGTATAGATGTTGGATCAAAGTTTAGACATGCTTCAATTGTCTGGAAACACTCAAGTAGCGCATCTCTGTTCTCGTAGATCACGTTCACGGTCCTAACGTTGAAGTTCCATCGTGTCGGTGCACCTCTTGGAAGTCTTCTACCAACTACCTCATCCAGAACTCCAGTCCTTTTTGGAGAGCGTGAAAAAAAAGATGGTATGCCGCCTATGTTTGAAAAAAAAACTCGAACTCTTCCAATCCTTGAAACTGCTTTCTCCATTATTAGGTTCAGTTGGTGAGCATAGCAATGGACGTAGTGTGCGTTCGGGTACACGTCTTTTATTTTTCTTTGAACTCCTCCTTGATAATGGGCTAATCATCAATATATGCATAAGTAAATGCATTCCAAACTTTTATAAAGTGTCATCATATAATAAAGGGATTTAAATATGAAAGTGCTTATAATTTCCTATCAATGTTAGGGAATGAGCAGGAACATAAATATATACATTTGAAAATGTTGCTACATTTTTTTTATTTTTTTCCTGTAATTATTAATCATTAATAGTTAATCAATGAATGTACGTTAATAATCATTACTTCAGATATATAAATGCAATATTAAATATATTTATTGTAAAATAGACAATATATTTTTTTCTAATGATTCCTGATGAATAATTAATTCATTAAAATTCATTAATTAATTAATACCATTGAGCAATGGAAAACAAAAAGCCTTAATCATTTTCTCCTAAAAAAACAGCATCATTAAATGATATACCTGTAAAGGTGATCTTATTGCAGATCAAATGCTGCAAACATCACTCTGTGTACTGCATAGATGATCAAACTGTCAAATAAAATTAAAAGCATTGTTAATATATGTATCTAATACATTCATTAAGCATTAAAAGTATGATGTTTAATTGGCATACATGCAAAATGTAAAGCTTTAAGCATGGATATATTCATAAAAAAATGCACACTAAAATATTAAATGTAGCAGATTTCAATATCTAAGTGTTTTGAGGATCCTATTCATTTCAGACAATGAGCAGCAACACAGAAATATAAGTACACTGTAAAATCTACCTATTTTTTGGGCATTTTAACACTTTTTATTTTATATTATTACAAAGTAAAAACTAAGTAATTAATGAACATTAATAATTGAGCAGCAACACACAAAAATAATTGCATTAATAATTAAGCAGCAAAACAAAAATATAACTGCACTGTAATAATTAAGCACCAACACTGAAATCCAAGTGCACTGTAAAATATACATATCTTTTGAGGCAGCTTAAACCTTTTTTTTTCCTATTACTTATTGATGAGTAATGCAGTAATTAATGAACATTAATAATTGAGCAGCAACACCGAAATGTAAGTGCACTGTAAAATATACATATTTTTTGATCCAGTTTTGAAAAAATGTTTTATTATGTCTAATTAATTACTAATTAATTAATTAATTAACATTAATAAATAATCAATGACTAAATATTTTAGAAAGAGTTATTCAATAATATATTCATAAAGTAAAGTCATTCAAAAATATCCTTTTTTTCATAATGATTAATAATTAATAATTACTAAATTAATGTATATTAAAATTGAAATAATCAATTAATAAATATATTTGAAATCGGTAAGCATTAATGTCTTGATAAAGTAAAGGGCTTGCAAAATCTAAGCATGTAATATATATTTTTTTTAATAATAATTTACATTTTTTAATGAATCATTAACTAATCAATCAATTAATATACTTTACCTATTTATAATGAATAGGCAGCAATCAATATACTGAAGAGCTAACAATCTCTTTTGATTTTCCGGCAGCAGAAAATGTCCAGTCAGACAGTCATCACCTTTGGAAAAAGTGTCAGCACTGTGGCAAGTGTGCCCTATATATAGGCTGTGTGCGCGAGCCAGAACCATTAATTTAGGCCGGAAAGCCGCCAATTCAGATGCGTAATGTGTAGATTAGCAAGTTAGTGTTGTAAAATGGCGGCGATATTCCATGTGTTACACAACTCGGGAGCATTTTGCATGTTTTCCAACAGTGTTTTTTTGTACCTTGTACGTCAAAGTCCTACGTATCTGGCGGTGTTTTGCGTGCCTCATGTTCGTGTAGCCTTGTTTAAATTTTTACGGCCGCCATTTTTTTTCTCGCTTAGGCGATTTTCGAGTGCCGAAACTTGGCCCCTTTCAACTTAAATTCGCATTCCACCTCACTCCCAGACGTCCTGGCTGTTCCACTGTGCTATGTGTGATAATTATTATTTTTTTGTTTTGTTTTTTGTGTATTTAGTGTTTTTTGTTTTTCGCGGTTCGGCCGTTAAGTTCGTATTTTTGCTATGTCGTATTATTTTTTAATAAGTCCTGCGACTCGTATTTTTTATTTTTTCTATTCCTGCGACTAGTAATTTTTAATTCTAAGTCCCGCGTTAGTCATCTGCTTGCAACCTAATGGGATTGCACGTTTTGTAAGTGCTTGTAGGCTAAGTCCTGTGTCTTTGATCGCCTAAGTGCTGCGAGTTTTGTGGGGTGGTTTGAGGCGCCATAGGACTAAGTGCTACGAGTAAACGTTTGTGTGGAGGTTTTGTGGGGTGGTTTCAGGCGCCGTGGGAGTAAGTGCTGTGAGTTAACGATTTTGTGGGGGAGTTTTGTGGGGTTGTTTGAGGCGCCGTAGGACTAAGTGCTGTGGGTTAACGTTTGTGTGGGGGAGTTTTGTGTGGTGTTTTGAGAAACCGTAGTACAAAGTGTTGTGAGTTAACAATTGTGTGGGGTTGTTTTGTAACAAAGTGAGGTGCCGTCGAGCCTCCACCTCAGCAAATGCTGCCCTTCGATTCGCTAGGGACCGCATTTGCGGCCAGAACTGCGTCCCTCGCTTCGCAAAGCATGACAACATTTCATAGTTTGTGGCTAGAGTTAAATAGCGGAGCAGCAAATTCCAAAAGAATATTAGTGGGAGTATGCTATAAACCCCCAAATATAGCTGAAAGTGAGGAAATAGAATTATTGTTACAGATTGGAAATGCAGCTAAGCATAGGCAAGTTCTAATAATGGGAGATTTTAATTACCCTGAAATAAACTGGATAAATGAGACCAGCAGTTCATCTAAGGGGAGCAGGGTCTTGAGTACACTCAGGGATCATTATCTGGCCCAGGTTATACAAGAACCTACTAGAAATGAGACTATCTTGGATTTAGTCTTCACAAATAATATTGATATTGTATTAAATGTTGAAATAGGGCAACCTTTGGGAAACAGTGATCACAATACAGTCTCATTTGAGATTGCATTAAAAAAACTAAATTTTAAGGGGCCAACGAAAACTCTTAATTTTAAAAGGGCAGATTTTAACGGTCTACGTGCAGCAATACAAAGTATAGACTGGGACAGAGAACTGATAGGTAAAAATGGACAACATTTAAATCCTTACTAAATATACATACATATCGGCATATACCGTGTGGGAATAAAAGTAAAAGGAGTAAATCCCATCCAATGTGGCTTAACAATGATTTAACGATCAAGATACAGAGTAAAAAACAGGCATTTAAATTATACAAACAAGAGGAGTACAAGGAAATCAACAAGGCTTGCAAAAGCGTGATTAGACTGGCTAAAATAGAAAATGAAAAATGAATTGCAAAAGAGAGTAAGACTAACCCTAACATATTTTTTAGGTATATTAATGGTAAGAGGAAGGAAGCTATAGGAACATAACAATGTGACACAGGCCGTCTGAAAATTAGTGACCAGGAAAAGGCAGATGAGCTAAATAGGTTCTTTTCTTCAGTATACACAAGTGAGGTACCAGTGGTTGGGACACTGCAACATAATGAGGCTACGCTACCTTTGCAAAATAATTGGTTAACACAGGAAGTAATCCAAAAGAGGTTGGAAAAAATAAATGTAAATAAAGCCCCGGGTCCTGATGGAATACATCCAAGGGTACTTAGGGAACTGGGTTCTGTAATAGCCAAACCATTATATTTAATTTTTCAAGATTCCCTCAACACAGGGTCTCTACCAAATGACTGGAGAAAAGCTGATGTGATACCTATATTTAAGAAGGGAGCAAGAGCAAATCTGGGGAATTATAGACCAGTGAGCCTCACTTCTGTAGTGGGGAAGCTTTTAGAAGTGTTAATAAGGGATAATATACAAGAATATGTCCATTTGAAAAGGATTATAAGTAGGAGTCAACATGGATTTATGAGGGATAGGTCATGTATAACAAATCTAATTAGTTTCTATGAGGAGCTTAGTAGGAACCTGGATCAAGGCAACTCAGTGGATGTAGTCTTTTTGGATTTTGCAAAGGCTTTTGATACAGTTCCACATGGGAGACTATTGTGCAAACTAAGAGATACAGGAATTGCAGTAAATATCTGCTCATGGATTGAGAGCTGGCTAAAAGACAGGAAGCAAAGGGTTGTTGTAAATGGAACATACTCCGATTGGACTAATGTGTTAAGTGGGGTTCCTCAGAGTTCAGTATTAGGTCCTCTCCTTATTAACATATTTATTAATGACTTAGAGGTAGGATTGGAGTGTGGTGTCTCCATGTTTGCTGATGACACAAAGTTGTGCAAGGTAATTAAATCAGATAATGATGTGCTTTCCCCTCCAAAGGGATTTACATAAAATTGAGGAATAGGCATCTAAATGGCAGATGAGATTTAATACGAATAAATGTAAAGTTATGCATCTGGGAAGGAAAAATAGTCATGCAATTTATAATCTTAATTTAGCAAATCTAGGTGTATCAGATATTCAAAGGGATTTGGCAGTGCTTGTGGACAACCACCTAGGTAACAGTGCTCAATGTCAAGCAGCAGCTGCAAAGGCAAATAAAATATTAACATGTATTAAGAAGGGTATAGAAGCCAGGGGAGCAATTATAATTCTGCCACTATACAAATTTCTAGTACACCCTCATTTGGAATATGGAGTACAATTTTGGGCACCACTTCATAAAAAGGACATTTTAGAGCTGGAAAGGGTACAGAGGAGGGCAACAAAACTAATAAGGGGAATGGAGGTGGTCATAAAGAAAGACTAACCAAATAAACTTATTTTCTCTAGAAAAAGGTGTCTAAGAGGAAATATGATTACCTTATATAAATACATACAGGGTCAGTATAAAGATTTGTCAAGGGAGCTTTTTGTGTTAAGAGGTTTTCAGCTGACAAGAGACCATCCCTTGAGGTTAGAAGTAAAAAGATTCCACCTTAAAGAAAGAAAAGGGTTCTTCACAGTAAGGGAATCTGTGAAATTCTCTACCAGAGGAGGTGGTGACAGCGGATTCGATAGATAACTTTCAAAGGGGAGTAGATTTATGTCTAATTAAAAAGGGAATTCAGGGTTATCATGGATAATTAGAGAGACAGTATTGATCCAGGGAGAAATCTGGTCGCGGGTGTCTGGGATCAGGAGAGAATTGATTTTTTTATTTATTTCCCTTTGAGACGATTGGCTAAGTCTCGCTTGTTTTTTTTTCTGTTTGCCTTCCTCTGGATTAATTAATAATTAAATAAATAAATAATATTTTTTAAATAATTGATTAATAATTAATTAACAACTAATTAATTAATAGTTAATCTGCATATTGCAGATCAGAGGAGATCTTGGACGGCTGAACTTGATGGACTGAAATTCTTTTTTCAACCTTAAATACTATGTAACTATGTAACTATGTAACTATTATATGTAATATGTATATATACAGGGAGTGCAGAATTATTAGGCAAGTTGTATTTTTGAGGATTAATTTTATTATTGAACAACAACCATGTTCTCAATGAACCCAAAAAACTCATTAATATCAAAGCTGAATATTTTTGGAAGTAGTTTTTAGTTTGTTTTTAGTTTTAGCTATTTTAGGGGGATATCTGTGTGTGCAGGTGACTATTACTGTGCATAATTATTAGGCAACTTAACAAAAAACAAATATATACCCATTTCAATTATTTATTTTTACCAGTGAAACCAATATAACATCTCAACATTCACAAATATACATTTCTGACATTCAAAAACAAAACAAAAACAAATCAGTGACCAATATAGCCACCTTTCTTTGCAAGGACACTCAAAAGCCTGCCATCCATGGATTCTGTCAGTGTTTTGATCTGTTCACCATCAACATTGCAAGCAGCAGCAACCACAGCCTCCCAGACACTGTTCAGAGAGGTGTACTGTTTTCCCTCCTTGTAAATCTCACATTTGATGATGGACCACAGGTTCTTAATGGGGTTCAGATCAGGTGAACAAGGAGGCCATGTCATTAGATTTTCTTCTTTTATACCCTTTCTTGCCAGCCATGCTGTGGAGTACTTGGACGCGTGTGATGGAGCATTGTCCTGCATGAAAATCATGTTTTTCTTGAAGGATGCAGACTTCTTCCTGTACCAATGCTTGAAGAAGGTGTCTTCCAGGAACTGGCAGTAGGACTGGGAGTTGAGCTTGACTCCATCCTCAACCCGAAAAGGCCCCACAAGCTTATCTTTGATGATACCAGCCCAAACCAGTACTCCACCTCCACCTTGCTGGCGTCTGAGTCGGACTGGAGCTCTCTGCCCTTTACCAACCCAGCCACGGGCCCATCCATCTGGCCCATCAAGACTCACTCTCATTTCATCAGTCCATAAAACCTTAGAAGAATCAGTCTTGAGATATTTCTTGGCCCAGTCTTGACGTTTCAGCTTGTGTGTCTTGTTCAGTGGTGGTCGTCTTTCAGCCTTTCTTACCTTGGCCATGTCTCTGAGTATTGCACACCTTGTGCTTTTGGGCACTCCAGTGATGTTGCAGCTCTGAAATATGGCCAAACTGGTGGCAAGTAGCATCGTGGCAGCTGCACGCTTGACTTTTCTCAGTTAATGGGCAGTTATTTTGCGCCTTGGTTTTTCCACACGCTTCTTGCGACCCTGTTGACTATTTTGAATGAAACGCTTGATTGTTCGATGATCACGCTTCAGAAGCTTTGCCATTTTAAGAGTGCTGCATCCCTCTGCAAGATATCTCACTATTTTTGACTTTTCTGAGCCTGTCAAGTCCTTCTTTTGACCCATTTTGCCAAAGGAAAGGAAGTTGCCTAATAATTATGCACACCTGATATAGGGTGTTGATGTCATTAGACCACACCCCTTCTCATTACAGAGATGCACATCACCTAATATGCTTAATTGGTAGTAGGCTTTCGAGCCTATACAGCTTGGAGTAAGACAACATGCATAAAGAGGATGATGTGGTCAAAATACTCATTTGCCTAATAATTCTGCACTCCCTGTATATATATATATATATATATATACGGTATATATATATATATATATATATATATATATATATATATATATACATAGTTTTATGTGAAAATGATCTACCTAAATCTTATATATATATATATATATATATATATATATATATATAAGCCGGCTCTACTATAAGCCGGCTCTGTATTTATTGTGATTGATTTTGTATGACTCCTACTATAAGCCAGCTTTGTATGTATTCACATTTGCATATTTGAATGTAAATAGAAGCATATATATATATATATATATATATATATATATATATATACATGAGGCTTCTATGTACATTCAAATATGCAAATGTGAATACATACAAAGCTGGCTTATAGTAGGAGTCATACAAAATCAATCACAATAAATACAGAGCCGGCTTATAGTAGCAGTCATACAAAATCTATATAGTCACAGGGTGGAACTATGTACATAATACTTGTCTGTGATATAAATGAGAAAGGGACTGTGGTCTAGCCATGTGTCTCCTTGTGACATTGTCAGATGTACCTGTAATGTGATTATTCTATATTTATACTGTATACTTGTATGTGTGAACTTAAAGCTGATGGCAAAAGGCATAGTTCTCATGCATGGATATAGGTAGGAAATACTAGTTTCAGATAGGTGCTTGGAGTTCCCTTTCACAAGTATGTAAGATACCACATTGCTAGTTAATTATTGAATGGACTGGTGTTTCAAATGACCTGGTTTTATACAGGGCACCTCCATCTATTAGTGGGTTTGTTGCAATTTTAAATCCCCCTTGTAGTCCATTGCTCCTAGTGTGGCGCTGATAAGTCTCATTATTGTGGGAACCTTGGAGGAGCTGTGTGGCTGGCTGATCCCCACTTCCTTGTTTGCCCAGCTGGTGGAAGACGGGGTAGTCCCTGTTAGGGTGGTATGAAGGGGCTATGGAGGGCCTGAAATACTGTAGCAGAGTAGGGGGGTTTGAAAGTCCCCCTAAGAGAACATTGGTACTATAAGTCCAAGGGCACTCTCACCAATGGGTTTTCAGCCCTTATGCACTTAATACATAACAAAGCCACAGAAGGAATATTCATTCAAGCCATTGAATATGTCTGACTGAACAAAAGAGGAGGAGACTGAGTTCTGGCACTCAAATAGGCTGAAACAAGGTGATTCCATCTACTGGGAATACTCGAACCACAAGGAGTCAACCGAGACATAGACCAGGCAGCCTTCCTGACAGCTTGAGACCCCGAAGCTCAACCTGATGTTTTTATAAATTATCTTCTTCATTTTTTTTGCCCAGGTCCCATAGTATCCAGATCCCCACCCCGTACCTTTCTGTATTTATACATTCAATATCTTTTACACACTGCACTATCTTATCATATGCAGTATACAGTCACCCACCATACACACGCCCACCCCAGTCAGACCAACCCACATCTCCACTCTGGAGATAGTATAGGAGCCGACTTTAGGGGCAGCTAGAGTCTCCCACAACAACAAGACATCCTCACAGACCTCCTCCCTTATTCAGGGGAGCTTATGAGGCAATCACACAGGGAGATCAGTATAACTCTACTAGCGACTTGCCCGTTAAAAAATTATAATCATTAAAATTTGAAGCCATTGCAATGCTGTTTGGCACGCAATGTTAAGCTTTTTATACTCTAAGGACCTTTGGCGCTCATTGTGAGCCTCGCGCTAGGCGCCTTCGGTTCTCATTGCGAGCCTCTACTTGCGTGTCTATTTGCTTGTCTCTATATTTTTTTAAATACTAATTAATGAATTAATTGTATAATAAATTAATATAGATTACCTTTTTCTAATTAATATATGTAACAATCAATAGCCTGAAGAGGTAACAATCTCTTTTTATTGTCCTGCAGCATATAATGTCCAGTGGGACTGTTGCTGGCCTTAGGAGATAGTTTTATAAATGTTGTAACAGTACATTAGAAATAGGCTGCATGCTAAAGGGCAAACTATTGGTTTATTTGTGTAAAGATCTAATGTAGATGCGTAATGTTGTTAGTGGCATGTTAGGAATTTAAAATAGCGTGTATTGTCTATGCGTTACGCGGTTCGTGATCATTTGCCGTCCTTTGTAGTAGTGTATTTTGTACCTCGTAGGTTCCTGTGTGAAAGTGGTACAAGGTTGACGGTGATTTGCGCTATGCAGGGCCGTGTTGCCTTGTTTTCATTTTTTTGGGGGTGCCATTTTTTTTCTCGCTCAATCGCTTTTTGAGTGCAGAAACTTGCCGAAATTGACTTAAGTTCACATTCCACATCACTCCCAGACATCCTGGTTGGTCCCTCATGCTGTGTGTGATGTTTTTGTTGTATTTTTTTAAAATATTTTTTGTGTGTTTTGTGCTTTGCACAGTTCGGCCATTAACTTCGTATTTTTACTATCTTGTATTTTGCCGCGTCTTGTCAAGTGGTACTCAGTTGGCGTTTTTTTGCACAGTCCATGGTTGTGTAGCCTTGTTTTAATTTTTTTTGTCCACCATCTTTTTTCTCGCTTAGGCGATTTTTGAGTGACGAAACTCGCCGAAATAGACTTACATTCGCGGTCCACCTGACCCCCAGGCGTCCTGGCTGTTCCCCCGTGCAGTGTGTGATGTTTTTGTTGTACTTTTTTTTTTATCGCCTAAGTGCTCCGGGCTAACGGCTCGCCTCGCTAAGTCGTGTGCAACACGCAAAGCGTGACAACGTCTAGTAGTTCAACAATTATAATATGTGATATTTATATCCCTGGCCCAATTATTGTTCCTTTTATTTTAGTTTATAATCTAGGCTTGGGAACCACTGTTTTCAGAATCACTTTCAGGCATATGGGCCTCAGTACCCTTATACACTAGTTTGGGGGAAAGTGTCGCCAGATATAGACCAGCCCACTTTATTAAAGACACTGCATTGCCGCTTTAAGAACTAGTACATCAATGACACTGCCGCTTTAACTCTCAGGGACCATGCTGGCGTTTTGATGCCAAATCCACCAGACCATAATAAATATGGTTAGAAAGGAGTGGGAACAGCACAACAGACTTTTAAGCTTCCTACAGAGGAGGAAAACCAAGAAAGGTAAGACAAACGTACACTGACATGAATGAAGAAGCTACATAAATACTGGAAAAAAATATTAGCTTGCAGACAAATAACCAGCCAGCCAGTTTTTAAACCCCCCTACTCTGCTACAGCATTTCAGGCCCTTCATAGCCCCTTCATACCATCCTAACAGGGACTATCCCGTCTTCCACAAGCTCTGCAAACAAGGAAGTTTGGATCAGCAAGCCACACAGCTCCTCCAAGGTTCCCACAATAATGAGACTTATAAGAGCCATACACAGGAGCAATGGACAACAAGGGGGGGGGGGGTTTAAATTGCAACAAACCCACTTATAGATGGAAGTGCCCTGTATAAAACCAGGTTATTTGAAACACCAGTCCATTCAATAATTAACTAGCAATGTGGTATCTTACATACTTGTGAAAGGGAACCCCAAGCACCTATCTGAAACTAGTATTTCATACCTATATCCAGGCATGAGAACTATGCCTTTTGCCATCAGCTTTAAGTTCACCCATACAAGTATATAAATCACATATATAGTTGTGAGCGTACGAGTTGTTGCTAACGCTGCGGGCTCGCGTAGCGAGCTGCGGCCCTCGCGAAGCGAGGGCACTGGCCGAGGGTCTCAGTTGCTGGCATGGAGCGCCGAAGGCGCTCCATTCCAGCAACTGCGACCCTCGCAAACTTCACGTCGCAACCCAAAGAGCACGACACACACATTACGACACTCGCAAACAACATACGACACACGTTCACACAAATTACGGCCTCGCAACACTCGGACGAAACTCGCGAACATTACAAAATGTAAAACACAATACATACACACAGCACATACATAAAAACCTTACCTACACCAAGAGGGAGCACCCAGGACCTCAAAAATGCAACTTAGACCTTCATTTTACTCGAAATAAAAGAGTTTAGAGACTAAAAAAAAATCTAAGCGAGAGAAAAAATGGCCGCCGAACAAAACGAAAACGAGGCTACAGCACTCTAAACTCGCAAAACACCCCAAGAAACTCGCAAAACGCCACAAACGACCTACGGATATTCATACCACACAGTGCACACATACAGCATGCTTACACAGCAGCTCCACACCACTAATGCTGCAGCAACATCAACACAGATTGCCAGCTCTTCATCACAATGCTTCAAAATAGGTACAGTATATTCATTTAGTAATGTATTACATATTTCATTATTATACACCAAACAGCATTAGCTACCTTACAATTTCATTGCCGTCATTTTTTGACGGGAAATTCGCTAGTATACAATAATCACAGTACAGGTACATCCGACAATGTCACAAGGAGACACATGGCTAGAGCACAGTCCTTTTCCCATTTATATCACAGACAAGTATCATGTACATAGTTCAGCCCTGTGACTATATAGATTCTGCATGACTGCTACTATAAGGCGGCTCTATATTTATTGTGATTTTGTATGACTGCTACTATAAGCCAGTTTTGTATGTATTTACATTTTCATATATATATATATATATATATATATATATATATATATATATACATCATTTTTAGACCTCATATATATTATGAATGACTTTTGTAACTTAGAACATGCACTATGAATAGTTTTTCAGCATTGTGATTGTAGTGTTATGCCAGTATTAGCCGTATCTGTGTATATATTACAATCTGTAAAACTAATTGTACTTAGTAGCTGGATTTATAGAATTTCTATACATAATGTTTATTTATTATTTATTACTAGCGACTTGCCCGTCAAAAATGACGGAGCATTAAAAAAAGTGTTGAAATGCTGTTTGTCACACAATGTGAGTGTACTGTCTTCCTCAACTGTATAGACCCCTATAACACACTAATGAACGCATGTAATAACACTATAAGTGCCATGAGGGTCATCCAGGACCCTCATGACCCAAAGTGTAAGCACTGCACCATTTTAACCCGGTCTCTTATGCAGACCCTCATAAGCCTCTATTTAACCCCATTAGTCACATAAGGGGATTTAAAGACCCTCATGAGACATTTAGAAGCCTAACATTACCCTGTAAGTGCTATGAGGGTTCTCCAGTACCCCCATGACACTAAGTACAAACACTACACTGCACTATACCCCCCCCAAGAAACTATTAAATCTAAACTAACACCCCTCTACACTAACCTATTAACACCTACACTACCTACCTAAATTACCTACCTACCCCCTAATCACCCCCCACCAGTCTAATTACAGAAAATAAAAAATCTACATTACAGAAAATAAAAAACCTATGTCACAAAAAAGAAAAAAAGGAACAGTAAAAATAAAATAAAAAATACATTACAACCCCCCCCCACTACAGAAAAAAAAATTACACACCTGAAAAGGAAATACATTGAATACATACAATACAATATAATACAATGCAAATACAATAATATACAATACCCTCCTATCTATCTAACATACAATCAATCCTATCTATCTAAAATACATACCCCTATCTAACATACAATACTATATGATATACAATACATCCTATCCATCTAAAATACATACCCCTAACATACAATAAATCCTAACTATGTAAAATACATACCCCTATCTAACATACAATAAATGCTATCCACATATACAAACACTAATTCTAAGCTAAAATAAAATAATTAAGACTACTTACCTTTGCAGATGTCCCCTCAGATCAACAACCTAGGGGGAAATAGAGCCCCATGAGTGATAGGGTTCACTTTTTTTTTTATTATGCTTAGCTCGAAACGGTGTAATTTGGGGTTAAATTTGAGTTTAACCTCACTTCCAGATGTCCTGGCTGCCCCCCCCCCCCCATGCTGTGGGTTAGTGTTTGTTTTCATTATTGTTTTTTTGTGTGTGTTTAGTGTTTTTGTTTTTGCGCGGTTCGGGGGGTTAGTGCGGTGTTTTGCGAGACACAGGGGAGGGAGAGGAGGAGGGAAAGGAGAGGACTAAGTGCTGTGAGTTTAGAGGTGTATGGGGTTGTGTTGTTTCAAAGTCATGCGCCGTAAAGCCTCCACCTTCTGCATTTTCGGAGGGATGCAGTTCTTTTGCGGGCTCGCTTTGCAAGCTCGCAAAGTGTGACGACGTTTCATGGTTTGACAACTATTATATGTGATTATTACTATTATTACTTTTATGTACTGTATATGAAGAAAATGTTTCTAAAAATAGATCATAATAGTCTGAGGACCACCTGCTGCTATCCGGGTAGCATAGAAGTGTCATTAAAACTACTCTGTATTACAATATAGACATTTGACTCTTTCATATGTACCCACAGAACTTTATTATCACTGAGGAAGCTATGTACACCATAGCGAAACACGTTTGACCATCCATTTATTTGTGCATTTCGGTATATATTATATGTCAGAACTTTTGTATGAATAAAGTTCTATCTTATATGGATATTATGGTATAATATGATATTCCAATTATTAACCACTATTTTTATATCCATTGTATTAATATTTTATATGCTGTATATTTATATATGTACCTATGCGTGCAATTCTATTACTTGAATATATCTATGTGAAAGATATGTTTTCACAGCTGCCCACAAAAGAGCTATCCATGGCTGAATAGTTCTTTGTTCTGTAAGAGATAAATATCTGAGTGAATTCCTAGGTCTATAAAGGTTATGGTCTATAAAGGTAATGGTACCCTCCTTAATATTTCACATGTGAAGAATTCGTTTCATAGACACCAAGTCTAATAAACAGAATAATAAATCTATCTAGGGATATCTAATTGATAAACATCCTTATGACTTCATTTTGTTTATAGGTTGTGGGTCAAAGGGGTCATTAGTTAATTAAAGGGTTACAAATTCAAAGATCCGAGAGCGCCATCTTATGGTTCAAGGAATAAATGTCTCTATAGAAAAATATATTCATTATAAAATTTAAATATGTGATGACATCATGAAAAGATTCTATTGGTTACTAGATACTTTTAACTGATTTGGGATTCTCATAGGAAATAAGCAAGAGGTATAATGATGGATAGAAACAGGATCTAGAGAAAGAGAAAAAAGAAGGAGAAAGAAGAGAGAGAGAGAGAGAGAAGAAAGGAAAGTAAGAGAGGAAAACTTTGTTCCTGTGGAAAAGGCAAAACAACTTTGGAAATAACCAGTGGAATCTTGTCATAATTAGTAATGTATACATTGAAATATTTTATTTTATGATATAATTGAAAACCATTACCATAATTTCTCTGTTTGGTTTATTTCTTATCAAAAAGTTATTTAGATTTCCTTTTGTCATTGAAATTTATAAATCCGGATATAAATTTTAATACAAAATTAGATATCTCATTTTTCTTTTTGACCAATACAGATAAATTAATTTACTTATATTATAAAATACTTTACCATAATTGTGTTATCTTTAATACATTCCTGTATAGCTATATTATATATCATTAGACATTGTTAGTAGATGCTAAAACGTTATTTTGGGTGAATTTTATTAATTGATTTATCTGATTTTGTTCTATGGGTTGTTATTCCAGGTTTTATGGTTCATGTGATTGAGATAAATTTTTGTATTGAGATTTTAGGACTGTATAGAAGATATCATAAAATAATAAGTATTACAATATGATGTATTAATTTTCTTTTTATATCTGGCTGGTTATATTGTGTTTTATTTGCATTTGTTTTGATATATTACTGTGTTTTATTTGCATTTGATTTGATATATTACATTTTATCATTAGACTAGTTGATTTTGGTATTTTCAATAAATGTTATTTTATAAAAAGGAATATGTGTCTATAAATTGATTCTGAACTCAAAATTCATTATTCTATATTAATTAGAAAATAATATGTTGTATTAATCCCGACATATATATCAGCATTTTTTATCGGTTTGGATTTTATTGCTTCATCATTGTTTTTATCTGACCTAAATTCCGACCAGAGGGTGGAGAATTCTGTAAAACAAAAATAAACTGGAATTTTTATATAGGATTATGTTCTTTTTATAACGAGAACTATATCAATACATCATCTCACACACAAGATTGGAAAGATCATATACCAATGGTAAAACTACACTCTATCCAGCCGCACAGATTCACAGAACATCTAGGTACTGTTCAGGAGTATTTGCGCTTCTCCAACCACAACTCTGCGAATTCTACACTCTAATATTGGGCATCTCTATGAACGGTGCCCCCAGAAAAGCAGTAGTCTCCTTTGACTTACCAGAACGGTACAACAGCAGCGCCACATACACTGTATATATAGAATCAAATTGACTGAACAAGGAAGTGCAGGCATTTGCCGGACTTATCGCTCAGAATCTATATTGGACTAAAGAGCCAATACCAATCATACCTTCCTAATGACTTCCTAATGACCTTCCTAATGACTTCTTGAGGGATACACACATAGCAGGGTGGCCATATTGTAACAGGATTACCTTCCTAATGACTTCTTGCAGGAAACCTACATAGCAGTGTAGCCATATTGTAAAAGGATCGCCTTCCTAATGACTTCTTGTAGGACAGATACACAGCAGGGTGGCCATATTGTAACAGTATCACCTTTCTAATGACTTCTTGTAAGGCACATACATAGCAGGGCGGCCATATTGTAATGGGATTACCTTCATAATGACTTCTTGTAGGGCAGATACAAAGCAGGTTGGCTATATTGTAACAGGATCACCTTCCTAATGACTTCTTGTAGGATTCATATGAATCGCAGGGCGGCCATATTGTACCAGGATCACATTCCTAATTACTTCTTGTGGGACACATACCTAGCAGGGCAGCCATATTGTAACAGGATTACATTCCTAATTACTTCTTGTAGGACACATACCGAGCAGGGCGGCCATATTGTAACTGGATCACCTTCCTAATGACTTCTTGTAGAACACAAACATAGCAGGGCGGCCATATTGTAATAAGATCACCTTCCTAATGACTTATTGTAGGACACATACATAGCAGGGCAGCCATGTTGTAATAGGATCACCTTCCTAATGACGTCTTGTAGGACACATACACAGCAGGGCCGTCATATTGTAACCGTATCACCTTCCTAATGGCTTCTTGCAGGGCACATACACAGCAGGGTGGCCATATTGTAACAGGATCACATTCCTAATGACATCTTGCAGGACACATACATACCAGGGTGGCCATATTGTACCAGGATCACCTTCCTAATCACTTCTTGTAGGATACACACATAGCAGGGTGGCAATATTGTAAAATGATCACCTTCCTAATGACTTGTTCCTTCCAACTGTATATTCAACTTTACATTTCCTGGCAAAATATCTGCACAAATTGACAGTTGTGGTATGTAATCTCTCCATATAACTCCCCTATTGCCAAATATAACTCCTCTTGTTGATGTATGTAACCTCTCCAAAAAACTTCTCCTTGATCCAGGTTCCTACTAACCTCCTCATAGAAACTAATTAGATTTTTTTGACATGACCTATCCGTCATAAAAGCATGTTGACTCCTACTTATAATCCTGTTCAAATGGACATATTCTTGTATATTATCCCTTATTAACACTTCTAAAAGCTTCCCCACTACAGAAGTGAGGCTCGCTGCTCTATAATTCCCCGGATTTGCTCTTACTCCCTTTTTAAATATAGGTATCACATCTGCTTGTCTCCAGTCATCTGGTAGAGACCAAGTGTTGAGTGAATCTTGAAAAATTAAATCTAATGGTTTGGCTATTACAGAACCCAGTTCCCTCAGTACCCTTGGATGTATTCCATCAGGACCCGGAGCTTTATTAACATTGATATTTTCCAACCTCTTTTGCATTACTTCCTGCGTTAACCAATTATTCAGCAAAGGTAGTGTAGCCCCATTATGTTGCGGTATCCCAACATTTGATACTATATCAATATTATCTGTGATGACTAAATCTAAGATAGCTTCATTTCTAGTAGGCTCTTGTATAACCTGGGCCAGATAATGATCCCTGAGTGTACTCAAGAACCTGCTTCCCTTAGCTGAACTGCTGATTTCACTCATCCAATTTATCCCTGCTGTAGAGATTGTACTGGAGTGAGAAGACAGCCCAGGGCTCTAAAAACCCAAACCACTCCTTAGTTCATCACATCTTTAGCCACGCATTATCCACCCTAGGCTCCTTCCGCCTCCCAGTACTAGCACGTGGCACTGGTAGTATCTCAGAAAATACTACCTTGGAGGTCATTGCCTTAAGCTTATTACCTCGTTCTCTAAAATCATTCTTTAGGACACTCCATATTCCACTAACTTTGCCACTGGTACCAATATGTACCAAGACCGCCGGTTCATTTCCAGCCCCTCCCAATGATTTGTCTACCCGGTCCACAACATGCCGAACCCAAACACCCGGGAGACAGCAAACTACTCCTGGGATCTGGCTGACAAATCACCCTTTATACCTTCCTCATAATAGAGTCCCCTACCACCAAAACCTGTCTGTTGCTCTGCCTATTCTGCCCTCCCACTCCTCCAGTAGAACTGTTCTCCCAACTGTTAGAGACAACAGCTCTATCTGGGATTGCCATTCCTGAATAGACATCCCCAACTGTTTCACTCAATCTGGCAAATATGTTGGTTGTTTGCCAACTCAGATCTGGCTTGCCTCTGCCTGTTCCCCCTGATTCCCCTTATAACTGTAACCCAGCTACCTCCCTGGACATTCTCACTTGCCGCAGCTCCACCCTCTATGCTAGGCCCAGCTAAACTGTGTTTAGTGAGCACCAATTCCTTTTCCAGTGGAGCAATATCAATAAGTGCTGCAATTCTCCTCTGCAGATCTCCAATTTGAGCTTCAAGATAGGCAACATGCTCACACCTGCCACATAAGTATGGACTCTGGATCCACTGTTTAAACAGTTCATACATTTGACAGGATGCACACAAAGTGAGGTTGTCACTTGGCACTGGAATTGTATAAAGCACTACAATGTGCTCCCCTTTTCTTTGAACTCACTCCTATTATTTAAACTCCTACACTTATAATAAAACTACACTTATACTAGAAGTGTTTGCAAGCTCACAAGTTCACTCCTTCCTGTGTTTCTGCTAGGTTCTTACTACTCACCTGCCCACCAATCACTGCACAAGTACACAAACTCACTTTACTGTTCAGGAGAAGTCATAGAACAGAGGCCTTCTCTTTCAAACAGGTTGGGCAGTATTTTCAATAATTACCTTTTCTTCTGCGTGTCTGGTGAGCAACTATAAAGTTGTTTTAATGCTGCTTGGAATACATCAGTTAGTGCTACACTTTGCACTTGTGTTTATTCCACAAGCAAGCAATTGGTAGAAAAATGACAACAGTTGACGAGGTGGGCAAGTGGTTAAGGCGATGTACTGCTAATCCATTGTACTTTGCATGTGTGGGTTTGAATCCCACCCTTGTTGAATGAGTTGCTATTCAGAATCAAGTGTGGAAATAATAACATTCTAATAAGCTGTGAGGGATTTTTTTACTTCTGCTGTTGCACAAATCAGTTCTTTCAAATACCAGAAAATGTAGTAGTCTACTTGTGCTGTATTCCTTACTCTTAAGATCTTGTTTTTCCATCTTGTAAGGGGTCACAAGGAAGCCGCAAACTATCTATTATAGCTAGTGATACATATTCCTAATGCCCATGCCAGGTTATTGTGTCACAACGGAAGTGGGGTTGACTCCAGATCTGAAGTTTGCATGTTCAAATTACATCAGGGATAAAAGTTTTACTGTGATGCATCCACATTTTAATTTCCTCTCTTTCAAACAGGTTTAGCAGTATTTTAAATAACTAACTTGTCTTCTGCGTGTGTGGTGAGCAACTGTAAAGATTTTTAATGCTGCTTGGAAAAGATCAGTTAGTGTTAAACTTTACACTTGTGTTTATTCCACAAGCAAGTGATGGACAAGTGGCAAAATTGGGCGAGGTGGCCGAGTGGTTAAGGTGAGGGGATGCTAATCCAGTGTGCTCTGCACACATGTGTTCAAATCCCAACCTCGTCAAGTGAGTTGCTTTTAAGTACCAACTGTGGATATAATAACATACTAATCAGCTATAACGGGCTTTTTACTTTTGCTGTTGCACAAATCTGTCCTTTCCAACACCAGAAAATTCTGTAGTTTATTGTGTTGGATTCCTTACTATTAAGATCTTGTTCTTCCATCTTGTAAGGGGTGTGATGGTTTGCCCCCAGAGGCCAGTGTGGACGCAGCGCTGGGAAGAGGACTAATCCCTGAGACATTATTATTTACACCAGGAGCTACAGAGTTAAGCTGGAGGTGTAATCAGGCCCAGCTGGAAGTTTCTTTAAAAGGCCTCCTGAAGCAACCAGCAGGGGGGTTTCAGGCTGGATGTGGACCCACAGTGCTCCAGAGAGACAGAGCATCAGAGACTGCTCCAGAGATACAGAGCACCAGAGACTGCTCCAGAGATACAGAGCACCAGAGACTGCTCCAGAGATACAGAGCACCAGAGACTGCTCCAGAGATACAGAGCACCAGAGACTGCTCCAGAGAGACAGAGCACCAGAGACTGCTCCAGAGAGACAGAGCACCAGAGACTGCTCCAGAGAGACAGAGCACCAGAGACTGCTCCAGAGAGACAGAGCACCAGAGACTGCTCCAGAGAGACAGAGCACCAGAGACTGCTCCAGAGAGACAGAGCACCAGAGACTGCTCCAGAGAGAGAGAGAGCACCAGAGACTGAGAAGCAAGTGTGCCAGAGCAGCAAGTGAAGCTGCCATTGTGGGATCAGGCTGTGTGACTACACTTGATTTAAAGGAGAACATTCACTGCAAGCAGAAGAGGATCCATTGCAGCTAAGTGACTGGACTTAAAGGTACCACCCCTCTGTGATACAAAAGGTACTGTTTTTACCTGCAGGCCGATTAGCGGTCCCAGGGCTAGTCAGTTGCGTTCCTGCAAGTAAGTAAGCCTGTTTAAGTAGATTTTTGTTTCATGCTGACCATAAGCTATGTTTATTTATGTTATGCTAACCACTTATTAAAGCCTGTGAAAGCATACAAAGGCTCCAGAGTCCTCCATAAAGAGAATAAAAAGTTGGATAAACAGAGCGCTGATCCCGCCAGAAGGGGGCGCTCTGCCACAGTTGGTGTTAGAAGTGGGATGCTAAATTGTCTGTATTAAGAAGACAGCCCACCTTACAAGATGTCCATGGAGGAACTAGTGAAAGCCCTGGTAGATGCCACTACACGCCAGAAAGTGGGCGGAGCTTGTCAGCAGGAATGGCAAAAAGTTACTGCAGCGGACGGAGCCCATGCTGCAAAAGAGGGTAAACTAAGAGGTGCTGCTGCATGTTTGGGAGAGGTCACAGAGAAGTGGCGGCGACAAGCAGAGGAGGGAATAATCTGCATGAGAGAGGCCACAGAGAAGTGGCAACGACAAGCAGAGGAGAGAATAATCGGCATGAGAGAGGCCACAGCTGCTCAGCAAGAGTTCAATAGAAAGTGGGCAATCCAGTTAGCCCAGAATGAAGTTATACTGGAAAAATATAGAAAAGATGCGGCCAGAGTTAGAGCCAATGAACTTCTTTTGGAGCTGACAGAGGATGATGATGTGATCATATACCTCACCATTTTTGAGAGAACAGCCATTAGGGAGGCGTGGCACAAACGTTACTGGGTCAGCCTCATTGCCCCGTATTTGACGGGCGAAGCTCAGAAAGCTTATCTGAGCTTGAATGAAGAAAAGATAGAAAATGATGATGACCTCAAAGCTGAGATCCTTGCCAGAATTGGAGTTACCCGGGATGTCAGAGCACAGAGAATCAGTACCCAGAAATATAAGAACAAAGAGAACCTGAGTTGTAATAAGGAGAAGTTACAGTACAGAGGGGAAGTCTCACAATTTGGACAGGCCCCTACCTTTCTGTGGGAAAAATCTGATAATAGAAGATGGAATACAGAAGAAGAGCATGCCCATCTCTACCACAGGCCAGTGTACGGGTTCCCTGATGAGAGGATGAGGAACGACTCCCAGAATGAACAGAAGGCGTACTTTACAGCCAGCATAAAGGCGCTGGGGGTGCAACAAGCTAGCCGGAGAAGTGCTCCTATACTTCAAGCACACGAGAAAGGTGTGACTGGCATGACAAGGAGAGATTTCCATCCAAATATTATGGACACCCCATTGGAGCTTGGCGTTGAGAAGTAATTTGATGATATTGTCAAAGATAGACAAGCAAGGAACTGGCGGGCTGACAGAGGGGCCGGCGCAGAGACGGCAGGAGCCGGCGCAGAGACGGCAGGAGCCGGCGCAGAGACGGCAGGAGCCGGCGCAGAGACGGCAGGAGCCGGCGCAGAGATGGCAGGAGCTGCTGATGAGACTGCAGAGAAAGTGAAAAAGACTGCAGGAACAGCTTACACGGTGAAAGAGACCGATGAAACGGCGTACACGATTGCTGGGAAAATAACAGAAACCGCTGAAAAAGAGATGGCAAAAGAGACAGAGGCGTCTGAAAAAGAACTTTTGTCCCTGAAGCAAGTTAATGATGATTTAAAAGCAACTAAAGTTGTGAGCCAAAAACAAGGAAAAAAGGACAGACACAGTCACCTGCCCGGGGTGAATACTCCTGAGGTGTCTAGACAAAGAAAGTGCCTGATAAAGATCTCTGATTCAGAGAAAGAAGAGATCAAACAAATGAATAAAGCCAGTGTTTTTACAAAAGAAGAAGTAACTGCAAGCCTTTCTAAAGAGAAGACAGACGGGCAAGTTACTACTAAAAGGAAGGGTATCCGGAAGATGCCTAATGATATTCCTGAATGGAGAAGGAAGACTTCGTTGGAAGACTACAGAGTGTCCTACAGGAGTAAGTTACAGATGCCTAGATGGAACCAGAGGAGGAGTCCTCCCAGGTATAAGCTGAAAGAATCCGTTGTGTGGGAGCTGCAGCACAAGGATAAACAGGAGAGACTAGATCTCCTCCCTAATTGTGCATCTCAGAGAGAAGGAGAAATCACCATTTCCAGCTCTCAGCCACAAGAGATAGAGGAATCCCGTAAACAGAGGAAAGCAACTGTAATACAGAGGGAGCTGCTATTTCATGCTCCACAAATACCGAGGATGGCCAATTCATCTGATATGAAGAGACCGTTGGTTCAGTGTGATGCATCTCCAGAAGAGACTAACACTGACCTCCAGAACCTGTGTACTCAAGACGCTACATTAAATGCAGAACGATGTTCGCAGGAAGCTCATGAACCGGTAGGAGAATCTATACCGACTTCCGAGCCAGAAGAGTCCGCAATGCATGAGCCAATCGCAGAACCACCAAAATCAACCCAAGTGCCTGAGATGTCTGCTCATGATAATGAGCATACCATAAATAAAGAGTCTTCTGATAGTGGGGAACAGGTTATGGACACTCATAAGTCACAGACCATATCAGCTGAAACTGTATTATCAGAACAGTTATCTGAGACTGTATGCACAGGAGAGAAAGAGTCTCATGAAGAAAAATTGGCAAATGTGCAATTAACAGAGCAGAAGATACCAGATATAGATTTAGGTAAACAAAGAGATAAACAGCGAATCCATCAGGATGCAGATAAACATGAATCAGGACAAGATGGTCAGGGGGTAGAGACATCCCAGAAAGAAAATGAATCTTCTTCTAACCCTGAGGTTGTGAATAGTGACTCGGCAACAAAAGAAGTGCATGACCCATCTGCCCAAAGCATTTCTGAAGAACAAGTGCCAAACCATGAAACCGCGGCTGAAGAATTAGAAAATGAGTCCTCTAAGCCACAAACCAATGACCAACAAGTAATCCATAATGACCACTCTATTAAAAAAAAAAAAATGGGTGAAGGCTGAGGATGCAGAAAATAAAAATGTTGTACAGGAATTCAGGATACAAGACGCTACTAAGAAGTATACTAGCCTATCTGTTGGTAGTCAGCTGGACGTTGCTAAACAGCTGGAGTTATTCCAGGAAAAACAAGAGTCTGAGAGCTTCTTTCTAGCAAAGACGGAGAGCATGCCTACTCTGCACAGAAAGAAAGATGAAGTACAGACCCAAGAGCAAGACGCAGCCGTGAGAGGGGGCCTACCTTTGGAGTCTATAGCGGATCCTGGGCCAGAACAGAAGCAAGGTGCTTGTATGAAGCTCATACGTTCTGGTGAGAATTGTCAGCCAGACAATAAGAGCACCTGGAATAGAGGGAGACAGGAACAGAGGGAAGAAAGACAGCACAGGAAGTTGCTGTTGTATAATGAAGTTGAAAGGGATGCTACTGATGAGCCTACAGGGGGAGAATTGGAGACCCTACAGAATGGACTGAGAAAGGAAGCACGACAATCTCAAGAGGTCACAAAATTTGGCCAAAAATTGTACTCGGCGAGGGCAGCTGACTCTCTGATATTTGAGCCCTACACTAAACCCCATCAGGTTGTAAGGAGGGAGCGACTGAGTGATCTGCTTGATACCCCAGGGAAGAGACGGTATGGAGAAGTGAGTTCTCATACAGTAGTACGACGAGTACTTTTGAAGGGTCCCTGGAGGAGGGCACTCGGAGTGACGGGCGGGCCGGTGTCCTACCCATGATGTGTGGGCAATGTCCCGGGCGGTGCGAAGAAGAGAGCGCTTCAAGATGAGAAAGCTGATAAAGCAGATGCTTCAGCACTATTGGGAAGGTCTTACTGGTGCAAGAATGGCCGGACGGTAGGATGGTGGCATACACGGCCTCTCTGCGTTGTCGCTCAACCCTATGGTGTCGAGCTGAGGGGGAGGAGATGTGATGGTTTGCCCCCAGAGGCCAGTGTGGATGCAGCGCTAGGAAGAGGACTAATCCCTGAGACATTATTATTTACACCAGGAGCTACGGAGTTAAGCTTGAGGTGTAATCAGGCCCAGCTGGAAGTTTCTTTAAAAGGCCTCCTGAAGCAACCAGCAGGGGGGTTTCAGGCTGGGTGTGGACCCACAGTGCTCCAGAGAGAGACAGAGCACCAGAGACTGCTCCAGAGAGAGACAGAGCACCAGAGACTGCTCCAGAGAGAGACAGAGCACCAGAGACTGCTCCAGAGAGAGACAGAGCACCAGAGACTGCTCCAGAGAGAGACAGAGCACCAGAGACTGCTCCAGAGAGAGACAGAGCACCAGAGACTGCTCCAGAGAGAGACAGAGCACCAGAGACTGCTCCAGAGAGAGACAGAGCACCAGAGACTGCTCCAGAGATACAGAGCACCAGAGACTGCTCCAGAGATACAGAGCACCAGAGACTGCTCCAGAGATACAGAGCACCAGACACTGCTCCAGAGATACAGAGCACCAGAGACTGCTCCAGAGATACAGAGCACCAGAGACTGCTCCAGAGAGACAGAGCACCAGAGACTGCTCCAGAGAGAGAGAGCACCAGAGACTGAGAAGCAAGTGTGCCAGAGCAGCAAGTGAAGCTGCCATTGTGGGATCAGGCTGTGTGACTACACCTGATTTAAAGGAGAACATTTGCTGCAAGCAGAAGAGGATCCATTGCAGCTAAGTGACTGGACTTAAAGGTACCACCCCTCTGTGATACAAAAGGTACTGTTTTTACCTGCAGGCCGATTAGCGGTCCCAGGGCTAGTCAGTTGCGTTCCTGCAAGTAAGTAAGCCTGTTTAAGTAGATTTTTGTTTCATGCTGACCATAAGCTATGTTTATTTATGTTATGCCAACCACTTATTAAAGCCTGTGAAAGCATACAAAGGCTCCAGAGTCCTCCATAAAGAGAATAAAAAGTTGGATAAACAGAGCGCTGATCCCGCCAGAAGGGGGCGCTCTGCCACAGGGGTCATAAGGAAGCAGCAAACTATGCATTGTAGCTAGTGTTACTGATTACTAGCACAGATGCCAGGGCCTTGTGGCGCAACTGTAGCGCATATGATCACAGATCAGAAGGTTGCATGTTCAATAGACATCAGTCAAAAGATTTATTATTATGCATCCTTGTTTTAATTCCCTCTCATTCAAACAAGTTGGGCACTATTTTCAATAACTACCTTTTCTTCTGCTTGTCTGGTGAGCAACTATAAAATAGTTTTAATGCTGTTTTGAAAACATGTTAGTGCTACACTTTGCACTTGTGTGTATTCCACACGTAAGCAAGTAATGGAAGAATGGCACCGGTGGCTGAGTGGTGGAATCCATGGTGCTTTGCACGCAGGGGATCAAATCCCACCCTGTTCAAGTGAGTTGCTTTTCATAAACAAGTGTGGGAGTAATAACATACTAATCAGCAGTGTAGGCCTGTTTACTTCTGCTGTTGCACAAATCAGTTCTTTCAAACACCAGAAATTTCAGTAGTTTAATTCTGTTGTATTCCTTACTCTTAATATCTTGTTCTTCCATCTTTTAAGGGGGTCACAAGGAAGCCGCAAACTATCCTTTGTAGCTAGTGGTACTGATTACTTGCACAGACGCTGAGACCTTGTGGCGCAACAGTAGCGACTCTGACTCCAGACCAGAAGTTTGCGTGTTCAAATGACTTCAGGGTTAAAAGATTTATTATTATGCATCCTCATTTTAATTCCCTCCCTTTCAAACAATAGAAAATGCAGTAGTTTAGGATCTAGTCTATTTCGGCCTTCATCCCTTCAGAACACTGGGGTGTGCGGCTGTGCCACAGCAAAACATGTATTGCAGGCAAAGAACTATTTCATTCTCTGACATGGTGCAACTTGAATGGCTCTGAGTCGACAGCGAGGCCATTGCTATGTTCGGGGCGGGCACTCAGCCCCCCAGGGTCTTGGGCATGCCTCTCATATCTCAAGGCCTCTTCTGATAACGCACCTTATGAGCTAGATCGGAGGATGGAATAGTTCTTTCCCTGCAGTAAATTATTTACACCACAGGTGGTGCTGTGGCATAGCTGTACACCCCAATGTTCTGATGGAATGCGGCCCTGAAATAGACAAGGATTAAAGTTTACTTGTGTTGGATTCCATGCTCTTAAGATCTTTTTCTTCCGTCTTGTAAGGGGCCACAAGGAAGCTGCAAACTATCCATTGTAGCTAGTAATGCAGATTACTGATACAACTGCCAGGACTTTGTGGTGCAACAGTAGCTTGTCTTGCTCCTGATCAGAAGGTTGCGTGTTCAAATCACATCAGGGTCAAAAGATTTACTATTATGTGTCCTCATTTTAATTCCCTCTCTTTCAAACAGGTCGGGCAGTATTTTCAATAACTACCTTTTCTTCTGCTTGTCTGGTGAGCGACTACAAAATCTGGAAATCTTAATTTTAACCCCCTATAAGGTTGTTTTAATGCTGTTTAGAAAACATCAGTTATTGCTACACTTTGCACTTGTGTTTAATCCACAAGCAAGAAAGTGATGGATAAGTGGCATTAGTGGATGAGATGGCTGAGTGGTTAAGGTGATGGATGACTAATCCATTGTACTTTGCATGTGTGAGTTTGAATCCCACCATCGTTGAGTGAGTTGCTTTTAAGAAACAACTGTGGAAATAATAACATACTAATGAGCTATAAAGGCCTTTTTACTTTTGCTGTTGCACAAATCAGTCCTTTAAAACACCAAGAAAATTCAGTAGTTTACTTGTGTTGGATTCCTTACTCTTAAGGTTCTTGTTCTTCCGTCTTGTAAGGGGTCATAAGGAAGCTGCAAACTATCCATTGTAGCTAGTGATACTGATTACTGATACAGATTCCAGGACCTCGTGGAGAAACAGTAGCGCGTTTCATTTCTGATCAGAAGGTTGCATGTTTAAATCACATCGGGGTTTACTAAAAAGTTTACTATTTTGCGTTCTCATTTGTATTCCCTCTCTTTCAAACCGGTTGGGCAGTATTTTCAATAACTACCTTTTATTCTGCTTGTCTGGTGAGCAACTATAAAATCTGGAAATCTTAATGTTAAACCCCTAGGATCTCAACTAAAATCTGTGAAATATTTAAATAGCGGAGTGGCTGGTTTAGCCAATCACAAGTTGAGAATATATAATGAATTCCAGCTCATATTCTGAATGAAGTATATTTAGTTCTCTCAATAATCCAGCTGGAACAGTGTATGACTGGCTGCGCGGCCACATAACCTGTTAATCATTGAGCAATGATTAAATTTATTTCCTGGTCAACATTCTAATATCTATGTCACGCCCTCTTAGGCTTAATAAAAATAATAATAATAATAATAATAATAATAATAATAATATTATTATTTTTATTATTAATAGCCTTTAAACCGAAATTAGAGGTGGCCCACAGGGTTAACTCACCTCAATCCTGTGCGTGTGGAAGGGAGCTGCTTGGCCACCGCCGCCTTTCCCCAAGCACAAGCTCTTCCTGAAGCCGCCTCTGCTTTATCTAGGGCTGCATGGCCGCAGGGAAAGTATATCCATCCCATCATCCCTGTGTTCCAGAGACTGGAGGACCGTTGTGGGATGCTGGCTCACCTGCCTTGACCAAGAGCCTCATTTTAAGATGATGCACCCTTGCTGTGGCCCAGCTGCCACTGCTCCATCCAGTCTTCCATGCAGCCGCCGCTCAGGCCCCTTGCCTCCATACAACGCCGCACAAGCCTGTTCCTCATCCAGGAGGGGCACCGGGAACACAGGAACAGCTCACACATGCAGGGCCACGTGAGCAGGGAAAATCTATCTTCACACTTGACTAGCTGGGGGCATAATGGAGCAAATGACACCAAAGAGCCTATAAATGGCTCCACCCTCCCAAGCTAGCCACCTCCTATCCCATATCATGGGCCTGCCAGATCAACCATAAATATCCATAACAACAGTTATAACAGCTATCTTCCAGGTACAATATATTTTACATGGGAGAGACTATAGACAAATAAAAGCTTTACATAAAATAAATGTTCCAAGTTCAAGTAATAAAAACTTATGGGAAACACACTTTATAACACATACCAAGAATGTCTAAAATCTCAAAAACAATGCAAAATAAAGAACTACATAAAAATATTAGAAAAATTATGACAGCTATTAATCACATTACACATGACAGAAAATATATACAGATGAAAGCTTATGAATAAAATTATACAAAATAAACTTTTTGCTCCTGTTTATACTCATAAGAAACTCTTTTTGTGATAGCTTTTCCAAATATCCCATGAGGGAGGTGACAAAGGAGGAGGAAAGAAGAAAAGCGTTAGCAGAGAGAAGGTAATGGTTGGGAGAGTATTTAGAGACAAGAGCAGAGATGTAAGAGGGGACATTATTGTTGAGAGCTTTATACATTAGGGTCAGGATTTAAAATGTTAATCTGGAGGCTATGGAAGCCAGTGGAGTGACTGACAGAGAGGAGTTGCAGACATAGATTGAGGAGTATGGTAGATGGGTCTCGCAGTGGCATTCATTATTGACTGAAGTGGAGAGAGATGGGTGATGGAGAGGCCAGCAAGGAACGAGTTGCAATAGTTGAGGCAGGATATTATAAGAGAGTGTATTAGAATTTTAGTTGTGTCTTGTGAGAGAAAGTGACTTATTTTGGAAATGTTTTTGTGTGTGAAAATTAAAGGATTTAGTGATGTAGATGGAGAAAAGGAGGGGATCTAGGACAGAACCTTGAGGTATGCCATCACGGCGAGGTGATGAAGAGGTGCCAGAGAAGGACACACTAATATAATTGAATGTGATAATTGCAAAAATTGTTACAGATTGTAAATGTTGCTAAGTTTGGTCAAGTTCTAATAATGGGAGATTTTAACAATCCTTAAAAAAAAACTTGGTAAATGAGACCTACGCTTCAGTTAAGGGGAGCAGGCTCTTGAGTACTCACAGAGATCAATTAAAAGGAGTAAATCACATCGCAGATAGGTAGTAAAAAGCAGGTGTTTAAATCATACAAGAAAGAGAGACAAGATGCAGCTTTATGTGCATTTAATAAGTCTTGCAAAACAATTATTAGACTAGCTAAGATAGAAAATGAAAAGTTAATTGCAAAGTAGAGTAGGACTAACCCTACATTTCTTTAGAAACATTAATGGAATCAGGATAGGAAAGAAGCTATAGGAACATTACAATGTGACACAGACCAATTGATAAATATTGACCAGGAAAAGGCAGATGAGCTAATTAAGTTATTTTCTCAGGTATGCACAAAGGAGGCTCGAAATACATGATCAAAGCATAAAGAAATCTAAAGTGTCTGAAAAATAATAGGTGTTAATAAAGCCCCAGATCCCAATGGAATACATCCAAGGGTACCACACCACAGTGGCGGTACCAGATGACTGGAGAAAAGTAGATGTGATACCTATTTAAGAAGGGAGCAAGAGCAAATCCTGGGAATTATAGACTAAGCCTAACTTTTGTAGTGGGGCTTTTAGAAGGGTCAATAAGGTATAGTATACAGCGATATGTCAATTTGTAGAAAGAGTCAACACAGATGAGAGGAATAGGTCATGTCAAACAAATTTAGTTTAGATGAGAAAGGAAGTAAGAACTTGGTTATTTTGGGATTTTGTGAAGACTTTCATATAGTTCCACATGGAAGACTATTGTGCAAACTAAGGGATACAGGAATTGCAGTAAATATCTGCACATGGATTAAGAGTTGGCTAAAAGACAGGAAGCAAAGGGTTGTGGTAAATGGAACTTATTCAGATTGGACTAATGTGGTAAGTGGGGTTCCTCAGGGCTTAGTATTGGATTCTCTCTTTTTTAACATATTTATTAATGACTTACAAGTAGGACTGGAAAGTATTTTTCCATGTATTCTGAAGACACTAAGTTGTGCAAGGTAATTCAATTAGAAAATGATGTACTTTCCTTCAATAGGGATTTGTATAAATTAGAGAAATGGGCAACTAAATGGCAGATGAGATTTAATACAAATAATTCATGCACATTATACTCTTAAAGGGGCAAATCTAGGAGTATCAGATATTGAAAGGGATTTGGGAGTGCTGTGGGCAACCACCTAGGTAGCCGGGCTCAATGCCAAGCAGCATCTGCAAAGCAAATACAATTTTAGCATGTATTAATAAGAGTATAGACGCAAGGGAAGCAAATATAAATCTGCCACTGTATAAATCCATAGTATGGCCTCAGTTGGTATTAGGGGACAATTCTGGACATTTTAGAGCTGGGAAAAGTGCATTAGAAGGTCAACAAAACTAATTTGGAGAATGGAGGTGCTAAGCTATGAAGGAAGTAACTGAATTAAACATATTTTCTCAAGATAAAATGATCACCTTATATAAATTAATTCAGGGTCAGTATAAGGCTTTATCAAGTGAACTTTTTGTGCCAAGATATATATCTATTGTTCTAATGTATCTCTCATTATCTCCATATACTCACATTACCCCCTTACAAAAAAAATCATAAACTTACAAACTTGATGAGACTGCAGCTAAAAATAGCATTAATAACACTGCAAATGCACATGCGGTGCCAGACTTCTCATGCACTCCTCCTCCCTGCATGTGGCGCTGTGTACCTTCTTTCTGTTGTCCAGTCTTTTCTATTTCTCCCTCTCGCACCCTCTCTAGCCCCTGCTCCTCAGACAGTGTTGCACCTCCTGTGTGCAAGAAGTGCCCGGACTGGGTGACACTCGGATAGGCTGTGCCTGGGGAGGAGGGTGAGAGGAGGTGGTGGCTGATCCACATGGTTCCCCAGCACATACACAGCCTATTGTTCACAATCAATAAAAGAGCCAGACACAGGCAGCTGATCCAGGGTCAACAATGCGCTGCACAACACAGACACAGGGGCGGGGAGGGAAAGTGGAAAAGACACAGGGGAGGGAAGGGATGATAATATTTCTTTCTATTTACCTTTGTAAATGACAGACATTTTTGGTTATTTAGAAGACATGCAAGTATTTTTATTTGATTATTAAAACTTGATTTAAAATTTTCAATCTCTTTTTTTTATATTCCAATCTGCTTAATTTGTAGGGAATTTGTGCCAATTTTCAAAGACTACAATTTAAAAAGGCATTATAAACAAAAACATGCTGTGAAATTTAGTGCATATCAAGGAATGTGTCATAAAGACAAAGTAGCAGAACTGTAAAAAAGTCTATCATCTCAAGAGAGCTTTTTTAAAAAAAAAAATAACAACTCCAAAGGATTCTGTTGTAAAAGCTAGTTATGTGGTTGCAAACCTGATAGCAAAAAAAATCAAAACCGTATGCCGATGGTGAGTTTATTAAACAATGTATAGAAAGCATGGACGATATAATTTGCTCTGATAAAATAGAGGCTTTTTTAAAATCAGTTTGTCTCATCAGACTATGGCCAGGAGAATTGATGAAATAGGAAATTCTATTGAAAAAGGTTTGGAGAGTAGAGCTGCTAATTTTAAAAGTTATGCTTTGGCGATAGATGAAAGTACTGATGCTATTAATACAGATCAATTGGCAATTTTTATTAGAGGTATTAATTATGAATATAATATCACTGAAGAATGGCTTCTTTAGTGCCATTAAAAGACTCAACTACAGTAAGTCAAGAGATTTATAAGAAGCAGTGAAAATGTTAAAGCGATTTTCTTTGTCCATTGTGAACATATCTGGTGTAGCTACTGATGGTGCTCCGGTGGTGATAGGTAAAAGAGACTGACTTGTAAAATTAACAGAAGACGATTCAATTGCCTCCCAAAATTTACATATGATGAAATATCACTGCATAGTACACCAACAAAATGTATGCGCAAAAGCTTTAAAGATAGAAAACATCATGCCGATTGTCATCAAGGCTGTGAATTTCATAAGGGCCAAGGGATTGAATCATTGCCAATTCCAGGAATTCCTTAAATTTATGGATGCTGACTATGGGGACATAGTTTAATTTTCAGAAGTAAGATGGTTAAGTCAAGGTAAAATGTTAAAGAGATTTTATGATTTGAGAAATTAAATCAAGTTGTTCATGGAATCAAAAACAAAATTTCTGCCAGAACTTGATGATGAAAACTGGCTCACAGATTTGGCATTTTTAGTAGACTTGACCGCTCATCTAAATGAGTTAAACATGCATCTTCAAGGTGAAAATCAACTGATCAATATAATGTTTCAAACTATAACAGCGTTCAAAATAAACTGAAACTATGGCAATTAAGGAAAACAATGTTATGCATTTCAACACATTGGCTAAACATGGTCCTGTGAACAACAAAAAATATACAGCCCTGCTTTTCGATTTGATACAGGAATTGGAGAACAGGTTTCAAGATTTCTGGAAAAATCATCAATCTTTTGGTATATTTGCGACTCCATTTTCAGTAGACACATGGATGCTGACTATGGGGACATAGTTTAATCTTCAGAAGTAAGATGGTTAAGTCAAGGTAAAATGTTAAAGAGATTTTATGATTTGAGAAATTAAATCAAGTTGTTCATGGAATCAAAAACAAAATTTCTGCCAGAACTTGATGATGAAAACTGGCTCACAGATTTGGCATTTTTAGTAGACTTGACCGCTTATCTAAATGAGTTAAACATGCATCTTCAAGGTGAAAACCAACTGATCAATATAATGTTTCAAACTATAACAGCGTTCAAAATAAACTGAAACTATGGCAATTAAGGAAAACAATGTTATGCATTTCAACACATTGGCTAAACATGGTCCTGTGAACAACAAAAAATATACAGCCCTGCTTTCCGATTTGATACAGGAATTTGAGAACAGGTTTCAAGATTTCTGGAAAAATCATCAATCTTTTGGTATATTTGCGACTCCATTTTCAGTAGACACAAACATATTACCTGCCAATTTCCAAATGGAATGCAGAGAGCTACAATCTGACATTCAACTTAAAGAAATATGTGATCATGTCTCATGTCTACTGGACTTCTATAAGATATATCATCCCATAGAAAAATATCCCTTGCTTAACAATCATGCGTTATTCATGTCATCGCTATTTGGAAGCACCTACATATGTGAGCAGCTATTTTAAAGGATGAAGCACACAAATAATAAAACTAGAACCAAAATATCTGATGAGCACCTTGAGAACTCACTGAGAATTGCAACTACTTCCATCAAACCAAATATCAAAGCATTAATGTCTCAAAAACAATGGCAAACATCTCACTAATTTCATGTTGCTGTCTTGTCTTTTACTTTATAATACAAACAGCCTTATTAAATTGCGATTCAGTAAATTTAAAAGAGCTTTATTTAAGCACACAGCATATTTTTTTTCCAGAAGTTTTTAGTTAGTGAACTTCTATCCAAAGGCAAGGACTTTACTAACTAAAAACTTTGGTAAATAAAATATGCTGTGTGCTTAAATAGAGCCCTTTTACATTTACCGAATCACAATTTAATAAGGCTGTATATGTATAAATTAATAAAATTAAATTACTTAAATATGTTGACTATATATTCTACGTTTTTTTACTCAACAGCTATCATTAGTGTTAGTGTATTTTATATGTGGCCCAAAACAACTCGTCTTCTTCCAATGTGGCCCAGGGAAGTTAAAAGGTTGGACACCCCTGCTTTAGAGGCTACTAAATGTTTATGTTTAAAAAATGTATCACTTACACCCTTAATGTGCACAATCTGCATTCTCTGTTTGTGCCAATGCTGCCTATAACAGATAGACACCTTTAGTTCCTACAGCCGACTGACTCAATCACTGTTCATCATTAATTTTGTCTCAGACTTCCAATTATGCCATCTAGATCAGGATCATCAATCTTTATTATTATTAACTTTTATTTATAAAGCTTCTCAGAAACATGTTCACTCTAAAGTATTCAAATATGTTATGTTCACTGGGGGGACCAAAACAAAGAATAAGGTATACACTTCTGTTTTGTATTATGCCTATATATACATATGTTTACATATAGCAATAGTTTTGCCACATACATGAAAGAGATTCCAAATACTAAAACATACCACTAATACTCAATATCTTAAATTAGAGAATTGTATGAAAGGTTTGACACTCTACTTCTAAAAGGTTGCCTAATCCAATCTAGACTATATGATCTTTGAATTATGATCCTCAACTCAAGTGTGCTGTATTTGTATTCTGTATAGCTCTGTTTCATAAACACATTCAAAAGTAAGATTTCTGGTATTATTGCTTCATTTTTAAAAAGGTAATTGGTTTCAACAATACTGCTTTACATCAAATAATGCCCTACAAAGTACTAAGCAAGTAGCAAAGAAGTAAAATTTGTTAGTTACATTTTTAAACCCTTTTTATTCTTATATTTAGATAAATTAATATGAAACAAAAGCTTGTTGGTCTAATTCAACCTGACCAATTGTAATTGATCTTGAACAGGACATTATTCTGATTTTTTCCACATCATCTTATTCTACGTCTAAGAGCTGACTTTACATCTTTATTTCTCAAGCTGTAGATCAGGGGGTTTAATACAGGGGCAGTTGCTGTGTTAAACAGGGAGTAGAATTTGTTGGAATCCACTGTATCTAATGAATTTGGTCTTAAGTATTGACAGAAAAGAGTCACATAAAGAAGAATGACTACAGTGAGATGTGAGGAACATGTATAGAAGGTTTTACGTCTCCCGGTGCTGGATTTAATCCTTAAAATGGTGACAATTATGAAAACGTAAGAGATGAATTTGAGAAGAAAAGGAGTAAGACCTATAATAAACATACCTACTGTGTATTTTAGGATCTCTAAAGACAATATGTCACTGCAAGAGAGCTTCAAAAATGGGACGTAATCACAAAAGAAGTGGTTGATGACATTGGTTCTGTAACAAGATATTCCTTTCAGTATTATAACATATGGCACAAATTCAACGAACCCCAATACCCAACAAACAATGGCAAAAATATTACAAAGTCTTCGGTTCATGATCATCGGATAGTGCAAAGGGTTACAGATGGCCACATATCGATCATAACTCATGGCCGTGAGTATTAACAATCCATCAGAAGTCAATGATGAAAACACGTACAGCTGTGCAATGCAGTTAATATAGGAAACTCTTTTATCTCTAAATATGAAGCTAGTCAGGACTTTATGTAGAGCCACAGTGGTGGTGGACATGTCTAATACTGACAGATTACCCAGTAAAAAGTACATGGGTGTGTGCAGATGAATGTCTTGGTAGACAAGTAGCAGAATGGTCATGTTACCACCAAGAGCAAAGAGATAAATGAGAAGAACCAAGATGAAGATTGGTACCTGCAGCTGAGGGACATCCGATATTCCCTTAACAATGAAATATATCACAATGGTTAGGTTAGTCTGTTCCATATATTCAGATATATCAGGATTCTGTAAGAGACTCATAATATTATATTAGGTTAATACATCTATAAACATAAAAATAAGACAAATATGTTAGGTTTAGAGGTTTGGCGAACTCTTTCAGAACTTCTTTTGCTTCTAACCTACACTATGGAAAATATTTACAATGCAAAAAAAAAAAGAATATCCAATGGTAGAATAGTCAAGGCTGGCTCAAAACAGGAGAGCAGGTCCAGGAAACAAGTCAATATGAAGGAGATGAATGCCAGGAGAGCCAGAGACAAGATAAGAGCCAAGGTGAGAAGACATAATCCAAAAACAGACAGGAATGTGGATTTACAGAACACAGCAGAACACTTGAGTACTGAGGTCTTGAGTAGATCCAAGAGGAAAAAAATTATATGTGTGATCAGCCCCTATATAACAGCCTAGTGCTCAGTTGGATATGCCTCAGGACTGCACTAGATCACAGTATATAAAGGCCATGTTGGCTTGTTCTGTAGTCCACTGAGTTCAGTTGTAGCCATAATAAGTAGAATGACTTGCCAATTATCAAGCTTAGTTGTTCAAAAGACCATATAGTAAAATAACAGGATAATAACAGAGCAGTGATACAATGCCAATTCACCAAGGATAACAGAACCTTACCACACTGGGCCAGTAATGACACAAAATAATACAAACTATAACAAGTATTTTATAAGGAGACTTCTCTTAAATTAATTATTTTTAACATATGTTGTTGAGTTGTTATCATACTATAGAGGTCAGCATATTACACCTTGTTGGAACAGTATAATGGCTATGTGAAGATATCCCTATATTTACATAATTTAACTTTCTGTTAAATTCTATAATATTTTTGTGCCTACTAATTGTGAATAAATCTACATAACTATTCCATAGCTACATTAATGATGAGATAAATATAGCTCTGATATTCAACCATGTACTTAAACTAGTAAGAAAAATGGAGAGTAAGTTTTAACCTTCATTTGTACATTTGAAAATCCCTTATAATGCAACATTAATGCCAACACTTACCTGCTTAAAAATAAATGGCTGCTCCACAGTCTGAAAATGCCACTGTGACAAAAATCATGTTTAAAAAAAAAAAAAAAAGACTTGAAAATACATTAAGACAGTGGTTTAAAAGTTGATGGTATATTAGAAGTTCCCTGGTGCATTTTTGGATACTTTATTAAGGCAGTATCTACTTGCCACCGGGCATAAACCATTGTTCTATTATGTTATATTATTCTACTCTGTTCACTACATCACTAACTCCCTAAATTACATCTGCCTTATATTACCTTGGATCCTCTTATGCCATTACTTCCCCCATTGTCCCCATCACAGCCCCTTCACTCTGTCAGCCTATATCCTCGTCGTCTCTTCTCTGTCCCATCTGTCCTTTGCTGTCTTTAATTTAGTCATATATTTATATATAAAACACATCCATGTCTATAATAAGTGTTTGTGTATATTAAACAAAAAATCCCAGGAAGGCAGATAGCAGTTAAAATATTATGAATGGAGGATATTGGTCAACCCCTTTCCTGCTTCAGCATATAAGAAAATGGTGGTGTGTGGATTGTCCTCACTCACCTTGTATCTATTTCCTGTGTTTCTGTATTTCATGTTCAGGGCAGTGTTTTAATAATCTTCAAGGTACGTCCACAGAGTTACTGAAGACCCAGAGGCCTTATTAACCTGCTACCAAATATGAGTCTCCACAAAGATATTGAAATCCTCAAGGTTTTCATAATATACTAGTACAATTATGAACAAATGCCAAGATGAACAATGAGTCCCAATGCAATTAAATATTTATATTAACAGAATTTCAGCATTGGCCGAACACCAGGATTTACTTTTACACATGATTATAATTAATAATATTATCATTATCCTTTATTTGTAATACGCCAACATATTCCGTAGCGCTGTACAGACGTTAAGAGCATTCCATTTTTTTAACACATTGCATAGAATGTAGGGCCATGTTATTGGGATTAATATCAAACATATATAGAGTTTTCCCTAAAGCACCAAAAAGATTTAAAACTTGCAGTCTAGAGGGTATGGGTGAGGTAAAGCGGTAAAGGATGTGTTGTGCATATTAAGTTTGGAGGTGATTAATGTTTAGTGAGGTTTTAAGGAATTTGAGGCAGGAGGATAGTCTAGTGGAGCCAGACAAGTAGTTACAATGCACTTGAAGTCCTTAAGGCAGGAGTGAGCAAAGGTGATGAGTGGAGGATAGAATAAGGTCACTAGCAAAGTGAAGAGGGTTGGAAGAGTATTTTGAAATGAGGGCAGAGATAAAAGGGGGTGGACTGTTGTTGCGGGATTTAAATGTTAGGGTCATGATTTTAAATTTTATTCTGGAGGCTGCAGGAAGCCAGTGTAGTGACTGACATGTAGGTGCTGCAGAGATTGAGCACTAAGTGTGGAAGATGAGTCTAGTGGATGCATTCAATATGGATTAGAGTGAGGGCAGACGGGTGATGGGGAGGCCAGCAAGCAGCAAGTTGCAGTAGTCAAGGCGAGATATAATGAGAGAGTTAATTAGTTTTTAGCTGTGTCTTCTGTCAGATAATGAAGGCATTTATAGATGTTTGTTAGGTAACGACAGGCCTGGGAAGTAGTAGTGATGATGGCATTGTCAACACTGAGTGAAAAGTGAGGAGTAGAGGCTGTGGAAGAGGGTGGGAATATTAGGAGCTCAGTCTTTGACATGTTGAGTTTGAGTTTTCAGGCAGGCATCCAGGAGCATATGCTAGAGAAGCAGTTGGCAACTTGATCTGCAAGAAAGGGGGATCGTTCTGGTGCCGAGAGGTATGTCTTCATAGTGTTGTCTTCAAATCCAAACGATTTTATTAGGGTATCAAGGGAGGATGTATAGATAGAGAAAAGGCTAGGGCCTAGGACTGAACCTTGAGATACACCAATGGTCAGAATTGGAGGCAAAGAAGAGGTGCCAGAGAAGCATACACTGTTTTATTTTCTAGATAAGCTGTGAATCACGAGGAAGCAGTGTTACAGATGCCAAGAGAGTAGAATTTGGATGAGGAGATGGTGATCAACTGTGTCAAAGGCAGAAGAGAGATCGAGTACAAACAGAATGGAGAAATGACCCTTTAACTTGGAGGTGAGTAAATCATTAGTGAATTTTGTGAGAGATGGCTCTGTGGAATATTGGGACCTGAAGTCAGATTGGAAGTGGTTAATGAAGTGGTAATTGGATGAAAAAAAATGACTAAGGAAAATGTAGATGACACGTTCAAGCAGTTTAGAAACCAGGTGAAGTAGAGAGATAAGGTGATAGATGGAGAATCTGGGTCAGAAGGGGGAATCTTGCCAGTGTTAAGGGAAAGGTTGAAGAGATGTGTGAGCTGAGATTAGTGTGACAGAGAGAGAAGGGATCAACTGTGATGGAGTAGGATCATGTGGACAAGTAGTAAGATGAGAGGTTGAGTTCATCCTCAGTTACACAGTAAAATGAGTTTGTAATGGATAGTGAAAGGGTGAAGACATGGTGCTATTGGCTAATTGAGGGAACAATGAGGTAGGGTCTGTTGTGCATTTTGTTGGGTAAAGAAAGAGGTTATGCCTATATGCAGTATTATTTACATTATATGGTTGTCCATTGTATTGCTATTACCATTGTAAACATACATATACACTTATAGTATACCTTTTTAACATATGAAGAGTTAAAACATTTTCCTGTTAAAATAAAATAAACCTCTAAGTTGGTAAACATGTTTTATCAAACCAAGACTTGGCCAGGCCAAGGGCCAAATTAAATTCTAAGCCAGTAGCGGCAACGATACTTGCAAAGCCTGCAGGCTTAAAATTCTGCTGAGTTACAGAGCTATTACATTCAACCATGCCACAACCACTGGGCCGTAGACGCAAGCCTGTAAACACTTTCCCTGCACGCAAGCTGTTAAGGGGCTGCGACACAGGCCTCTCAGCCAATTGAGAGAGGTCTAGCCACAGATGATTGACACAGCGAGATTATAAATTTCTGTTTCACCTGCCCATGTGTTGACTGAGTTGTATTTTCTGATGAAGAAGCACACATGTTAGATAGAAAGAATTCTTAACTGCTAGGACAGCACTGGATCCTGGCATCATAAACTCGTATTCACCTTCCTCTGTGTCTCTCCCTTCTGTCAGCTTCAGGCACCTGGGAGTCAATATTTTAATAATGACAGACTAGTTGTATTATCAACCATTGGCTCAAAGTTTATTGAATCTGACAGACGTTATATAGCAAACCTAAGTATGTGTGAAAGGTCCTTTGAAAGGAAGAAATAGCATCTTTACACAAAAATGGCATATCTTTTCCCTACACAATATCCCTCCCTGCGAATAGAACATAAACAATTATTTCAAGTCATAATGAGAAAGGCCAGGTGTCATCAAAAGAGACTCGGGTTCCAAAAGGAGAAAGCTTACTGGGAAACAGAATATGGCAAGGGATTATTGTGCAAGTAGAGCCACAGAGCTGATAACCCAATATGGTTTATGTTCCACATGATTTTCCTGCAGCAAAGCTGAAAAGTTTTTAATATTGGAGTATTTTGTGCAAAGTTCACAGTCCAGGTGTTTAAAGCACGTTGGATGAGAGCCTTACAATTGGTGATTATAAAGCATAAGCAAACAGAAAAACAAGTCGATATGAAAAATAAGGGATTTATCTGTTTGATCAAGTTCATACAACCATTAAAGAGTTCAATGAAGATGGATGAAAACATTTATAAATGGCGTTAAATGTTACACATGTTATCAATGTTAGTCCAGATTGTAGTGCAATAGTTATCAATGTATGTGTAACTAGTCAGGTATGTATACAAAGAAACAGCAATGGTAAATGCAAATAAAATAGCCTCACATAATGTTTACCGAACAGCACCCAACCATTTAATTACTAATACTTAGACCATATAACCAATTTTGCCTTTTGCCTATTTTCTTGTTCCTAATATGTATTGGGATGATGGATGTGATCAATAGTCAGTAGCAAGATTAATATGATGATTAACTTCAGCTGGAACCGAGATACAACAATTACCAAAAACCCCTACACAAACACTTCTTAGAATACAATTTTGCACTCATATTACTAACAACCAAGAGATTATGCAGTACGTACTAGATCCTAGCAAGTGGATAGAACAAGTTGCATAAGTATTAGAAGCAAAGGGACAGTACAAAAGGAAGACAGGGCTAGTAGAGTGTAAAAAAAGTATAAATGACAAAACTGTGAAAATATAGGCTCAGACAATCTTCATACAAACCCAGTGTTACCAATCACACTTAGCCAGGCCCATCTGAGGTAAAAAAAATGGTTAAAAAAAAATACTTCTTTATTTGAGATGCTCTGGTCAATGCAATGACCCATCCTGTGCAGATTTTCAGACAAAGAACAAGGATTATGTGACTTTCTTACAGATCTTTTGTGAGGAATTGACTCTGCTGGGTTTTGGACCCTGGTCCCCAGGCTGCTGAACCTCTTCCCTACCACTGCACCAGCCTGCCTTTGTGAATTTCCTTGAGATCTGATAAACCTTGACTCTGCTAGCAATAGTATCAGTGACTAGTCTCTTCAGCTGTGTCTGGTCAGGTGTCTGGTCCTTGGCCTATATAAGGCACTTCCTGTCTATGTACCTTGCCAGATTATTGTGGTTCCTGTTCCCTTCAATAAAGCTTGTTCCTGTTTCACCTACAAGTTGCTGAATTGGATCATTGCTGACCTGGTCTGCTGGTCTCAAAAACCTTGTGATTCCTATATCATTACAGAATAATCTGGCCCTTTCATGGAGACCGCCGGGTCAGATTCTGCATTGGCCCAGCAGGTTGCTTTTACTGCAAGAACTGTGCAGACCCAGGCACAGACCATTCAAGTGCTGCAGGACCAGGTAGCAAAATATAGTTCAGTCAATGCACAGTGAGTATACCAGCTACAGGGCACGTGATGTTGCGGCTGCTACTGTTACACCTGCACAAGATGCCTGTCATGATTCCCCTGAACCCCCTTTGGGGTCAGTAAAAGTTTAGTTGTTTAATATGCTTTTATGTTAATTTGATTATTCTATATGTGTTATGTCATGTTAATTAATATGTAAAATGTTATGCTATGTTATGTTATGTTGATGACTATATGATTAATTGTGTCCAGTGTGTAAGGAGTTAAATGGTTTAGAATGTTGTGTGGTCGGTGGTAACTGTCAGAGAGGGGAGAGAGCAGTTGGCAGTTGAGTTTTTTCTGACAGAGAGAGAGATGTATTGGTGTCTCTGAGGGCAGTTGAGATAATGCTGGGTTGAATGTCTTAAAGAATATATATATGTTCATAAGCCAAGGGAGGAAGACATATATTGAAGACAGATATGCTCCTATCTAAAAAGGGAGGTAAGAAGATAACCGCAATGACTGTATGAATGAAGTTGCTGTTATGATGCCTTATAGATGAGCCCTTGTCCACAGAAATAAAAACAGTTTCTGATTTCTTATAATGCTGAGCCTGCATTCATATTCTTAAAGACTACATCTAATTTAAGAGACATCAGCTGTCTTAGTGAAGAGATCAAAAGAATCTGGTAGATCTGCTGGGTAGGTTTGGCAATAACAGCCTTATCAAGCATGACTGAGAAGCAGTAGATAGTGACAATGCCCGTTTGCCCCTACCAGAAAAGTTTGGAGGAGATCGCAAAAGATTTAGGGGTTTCCTGAATCAATGCCGTTTGCACTTTATGATGTTACCTCACCGTTTTCCATCTGAAAGAGAGAAGGTGGGATTTATTTTCTCCCTATTCAAAGATGAAGCCCTGGCTTGGGGCTCCCCTCTTCTGGAACAGGACAGTCCAGTCTTGTGTAATCTAAATGACTTTCTTGAGGCCATGTGCCTAGTTTTTGATGACCCCAATCGATGTGCTACAGCAGAAGCCACTCTACTTCATTTCCATCAAGGGAGGCGCTCTGTGGCTGAATATGCTGCTGAATTGAGCTAGCTCGTGTTGATCTTCCTGTTGACTTTGATGCATTTGTGCGTTTGGCTATCCATATTGATCGGAGACTTTCTGAAAGAAGATTGGAAAGACAGGGCTCTTTTAGACCAAGTGCTACTCCTATTTCCTATTCAAGAATTTCTACTCCGACCCCACAAACACCTACAGACTCTGAGCCTGAGGCTATGCAGGTAAATCTAATAAGAGGGCCATTATCCAATGAAGAAAAACAGTGGCGACGCACTCACAATTTATGCTTGTATTGTGGTAGTGCAGGGCACTATGCCATCAATTGCCCTAGCAAATCCAAAAGAACAATAGCTATGGCGGCTGAGGGTGCACAGATTCGACACCAATCCCAGATTTCAGATCAACTGGATTCTGTCACACAACCCTTTTTTTCTCTGGCTCATGGTGAAGAGGGTATGTTGACTCAACATTCTCATTTTGTGGTGCCTATCACTTGGCAATGTGGAGATCGTAAAATTTCAACTACAGCTATGATAGATTCTGGAGCAGGCGGAAACTTTATGGACATCAAATTTGCAGCAGGAAATAGAATTCAGTCTATCCCTAATTCTTCACCTGTGTTAATGGAGACAGTAGACGGTTCTCCACTTACGTCAGGCCCGGTTACACATGAGACTGTGCCCTTAAAGTTGACTCTGGATGTGAATCACCATGAGTCTATATCTTTCCACCTAACTTCCTCAGTGATTTTGGGGGTACCTTGGCTTGCTCTGCATAACCCACAGATTGATTGGAAGACCAGAACTTTGTCCTTTCCTTCAGCACACTGCTTAATGAATTGTCAACCCTCTAAGGTAACACCTGTTGCCACAACAATTAATGAAATGGTTGCTACAAACTTGACTAAGCTTCCTCTACAATATCGTGATTTTACGTATGTCTGTGATAAGAAGAATGCTGATCAGCTTCCACCCCACAGGCCTTATGATTGCCCAATAGAGCTGTTACCTGGGGCTGCTATCCCATTTGGCCATATATATTCCCTTTCTGAGCCTGAATTGAAAGCTCTTCGTGAATACATACAAGAAAATCTTGCCAAAGGCTTTATTCGACCATCTACTCCAGCAGGAGCTCCTATATTCTTTGTAGAAAAGAAAGATGGCAGCCTACGCCATGCGTTGACTACAGGGACATTAATAACATCACTGTTAAAAACCGCTACCCCTTGCCTCTCATTCCTGAACTTTTGGAGAGACTTCGCTCAGCTAAAATATTTATGAAGCTTGATCTTCGGGGGGGCATATAATCTCGCATAAGACCAAATGATGAATGGAAAACAGCTTTCAAAACCAGGTACGGGCATTACGAATATCTAGTAATGCCATTTGGGCTTTGTAATGCCCCTGCAACTTTCCATTATCTTATCAATGATGTACTACGAGATCTCCTGGATCAGTTTGTTGTGGCATATTTGGATGATATCCTAATATTTTCTGATAATCTTGAAAACCACAGAAAACAGGTTTGTATAGTTCTGGAGTGCCTTCGTACCCACCACCTATACATTAAACTGGAAAAATGTGAGTTTGAACAAACAGAAATTCAATTCCTGGGGTATGTAATAACTCCTAAAGGTTTAAGTATGGACGCAAGTAAAATTAAAGCTGTGCTGGATTGGCCCATCTCCAAGAATGAAAAAGATATTCAGAGATTTGTGGGGTTTGCCAATTTTTATAGGCATTTCATTAAGAATTTCTCTGCCGTTATTACACCGATCACTGAACTTACACGTAAAGGGACTCCTTTTCAGTAGTCCGATAAGGCTGATACCGCATTCTCCCGATTAAAGACTCTGTTTACATCTGCCCCCGTCCTGGTACATCCTCAGCCGGAATTACCATTCATTGTGGAAGTTGATGCTTCTGATTCAGCTGTTGGTGCCATACTGTCTCAAAGGACTGGACCTAAGATGCTGTTACATCCGTGTGCCTTCTATTCCCGCCAGATGGTGCCACAAGAGAAACTATGACATAGGGAATAAAGAACTGTTGGCTATAAAAGCTGCCTTCACCGAATGGAGACATCTCTTGGAGGGAGCTACCCATCCAATTACTGTCCTCACAGATCACAAAAATCTGGAATGTATTCGATCAGCTAAGAGACTGTCAGCCAGACAAGCACGCTTGTCCCTATTCTTCTCGAGGTTTAATTTTTTGGTTACATACCGTCCTGGCTCCAAGAATGGTAAGGCGGATGCCCTGTCTAGAATAGCTGACCCCCTCCAGACTACCGTAAACAAGACCACCATCTTGCCGGAGGATATATTTATTGGAGTTACATTTCCTTCTGATCTGATGTCTCACATTAAAAAGGGCTACGCTGAAGATCCAGTTCTTTGTGATCTTCCTCGTGATCTCCATATGACGATGCTTAATGGGTTTTGGATTTTTTAACAAAGTCTGTTTGCTCCGGAGTCAGTGCGACTGGACCTTTTACGTCTCTAACATGACTCAAAACCAGCAGGTCATCCATGAATCCGAAAGACACAAGAGTTACTTGCCCGATCCTTTTGGTGGCCGAAGTATTATGCGGATGTTAAGAAGTATGTGTCCTCTTGTGATGTATGTGCCAAACATAAGACTCCTCGCTCATCCCCTGTTGGCTTGCTTCATTCTCTTTCGATTCCTCATCCTCCCTGGGGATCTATATCCATGGACTTTATTGTGGAACTACCTCCCTCTAAGGAACACACTACCATTCTTGTTGTTGTGGACAGGTTAACTAAGATGGGTCATTTCATACCAGCTCGTGGTCTCCCTTCAGCTAAACCTGGTTATTCGGGAAATATTTCGCTTGCATGGATTGCCTGATGAAATGGTTTCTGACAGGGGAGTGCAGTTTACATCTCATTTTTGGAATTTTTTTTCTCTAATCTAGGTATTAATGTAAATCTGTCGTCAGCTTTTCATCCACAAAGTAATGGACAGACTGAGCGAACCAACCAGACTTTGGAGCAATATTTGCGGGGCTATATTGTTATGGATTAAAATCCATATAAAATGCATTTATGTTTGTGTCCTACTTATATATCTTATCTTTGCAGTATTATCACGTAACCAAAGCTTTATTAATATTGCTGAATCATTGGGAACTCTAAGATGGAGGATTAATCACTTCCTTTTGCAAGATGTCGGTAACATCATATCCTGACAGCAGTAAGATGACATTCATATCCGTGACCAAATAAGGATGTGAGCCCCACCACCTTCGGGGGCCAATCAGAAGTTTCACTTAAACTGGCCATAATGACATCAGATCCGAAACCTAATAAGGATATGTGCCCCGCCGCCTTCCGGAACCAATCAGAGGCGTTACTTAGACTGGTGTTCACCAAGATGCAACATTTATCTGATTACTAAAAATGTTATAAATATGACAGCTGAGTTTAATAAAGAATGGGCGTGAGAGAAAGCTTTATACCAGAACTCCGTGTCGGTGTATTATTTCTCTAAGGTGTGCACACTATATATATATATATATATATATATATATATATATATATATATATTGGTAATTTGGCCAGAGACAGATATCTCTAAGAACTATTTTGGTTATTCTCCAAAACAAATTGGCGTCCAACTGTGGGGCTTGAGGTTTAACTGAACCTGCAGCGGGACGCAAGGGATCCGGACGGAGCCTGCAGGAGCGGGCGGAGCCTGATCAACTCCGGTACACGGTAAGGACACAGTTAGCACCTTGACCGTGTAAAACCTGTTCCTGGGACTCAGCCCATCATCCAGACCTGCTGTGGGCGAAGTGTCAAAGTACAGGTAATAAATTGCCTCAAGTCCATTATGAACCCTGTACCAGTGATATCTGTCACCTGTGTATGACTGTTGAGAGTGTGGGATATTGTGTTCAAGGACATACATGTTTTGCGTTTGGCAGGTTTCAGGGACGGATTGTGTAGTGTCCGAATAACACTATAGCCCTGAAATAGCCGTACGTACAGACGTACATATGCATACCTTTCTTTAGGAGGGTCTATGCATGTTGGATAGCCGAGTATCTCTTTGGGGTGATTCTGTTCGTGCCTTGGTAACGTGATGAACCCGAGAGATATCTATCACACACACTTAGGTGTAAGAGCATGTATGTGGGATGCAGACTTCAGGGACGGATTTATTTTTTGTATAATTCTCTGAAGGCGTCAATTTTAACACACGACGGTGTGAGATTTTGAACTGCAATATTTTAATAGTCAGAAATGTTCTGCAGAAATTGATAAATATGACTGTGACCTGTTATTGCTGGTTGTGATGCATGTTTTAAGGAGAAATGTAGTTTAGAATTTCTCTCCCTGTAAAAGCTGATTTATCTACAACTGTGTGATTCAAGGTCAAAAGAAGCACAGTCTGTGAAAAGAAATTTACTCCCTCCTCCCATCCCGTTAATTCTTTTAAGGACGTATCTATCTTAGTTAAGAGAATTATTTTCTATTTCAATGCTTAAGGTCGTATGAAATAACTGTCATATTTCTATTCATGTTTTCATGATGTTGTTAGATTTTGCTTACAAGAAGTAAATGTTTGTGTAAAAGTAGGAGTGTCCCGGGAGGAGATTGACACCCATCTTAAAGGCAAACAACATTTTCTATACCACCTCTGCTGGAGTCAGTGCCCTGTATCCACTACTTCTTGGTAATATTAATCCTTTTTAAACAGGAAGATATAAGAGACATTCAGTGTTTCATTAAGCTTTACTATAAAAGGGAAAGTAAACGCAACGTTGCTTTAGGATATGTTTTACTCTGAGACAATTTCTGTATCATATGCTGCTATGTTGTGATATTGCTGACTAAGATGTATGTTTAATAATGAAATGTGATGTTATTCTCTTCCGTAATCTTGTGTCTATCTAAATCACTTGTCCTTATACAGTAAACTCTCTGCTATCCCTTTGCCAGTAGTGCGTGGTAACACACTACAATCTAATGGTCCCCCGGAGGGCGGTAACTATTGTCTGAGTTTAGGGAAGACGTATGAAGTGATTCTCATTTCATAGCAGTCGAGCACTTCAGACAAAAAGATCTACTTGTTCCTCTTTTCTCTCACCTCTCTCCCTCTCAGACAACTGGTCTGCTTGTTCCTCTTTTCTCTCACCTCTCTCCCTACTTCACTAGCTTGTGTTATATTTAGGACAGGAAGATGGGACAGAAACAGACTAAATTGAATATTGAGGGCATGTTGGCTCAGGATGTGGTGAAGAAAAGAGGGGGAGAGGCCGTGTTAATTAAATCTAAAAAGTTGTTTAAAGTGTGTCGATTCACAAATATTGTGGGAGGACATCTGAGGGCAGAAGAGTGGCGGAAAGTGTTGAGAAATAATAGAGGACAGTTACAAGATTGTGGTTTATTACCAAATGCAGAGGTATGGTACAGAGTGGTTAAAGAGATTAAACAGGAAGGTTGGACAGAGGAAAAGGTTGAAAAGAATGGACAGGAAATGTATGTGTATTATGCTCCATGTGAATCAGCCAGCTCCTTACCTACGACTATTATACCCTCCGCACTTCAAACACCCTGCACACCACAACCACTGCCCTTTGCAGAACAAAAACATTCCACCCAGCCACAGCTCCAAAATGACGCTCACACACACTCTAAGGAGGGGTCCTATTACCCTCTGAACCCTCCCATTAAGATGATAGCGGCGCCCACTCAGGAAGGTCTACCTGTCATACCGAACGCCCCCTTGGTGAATACGTCCCTTTATCCTGTATTGACTGCTAACGGAACTATGTATACTCCATACTCGATGTTCCCAGTCGTGCCAAGGGCACCGGCGACAGACGCTTTCACTCCTCCCCTTTCTCAGAGACAGTCAGACATAAATGATATCTCATTACTCCCTACTCCCGCAGGCCGTCCTAAAAATGACAGTGTGGATGGGGAGGATGAGATAAAAGTAGGAGAGAGTGCGAAGGAGTGGAGGAGTAAGACCCTGGGCTCAGGAATGAACCAACGTAGAGGGCGTAATAGAAATAGTACAGCGAGTCTAATGTATGTTGCATTCACACCGACACAAGCCATCTCCCTCATAAACACATTACCCGACCCTGAGAAGCAGCCTATGCCTTTCTACAGAAAGATATCACAAATACAGAAGGCATATGCTGCAGCATGGAGAGACTTGGTTAGTTTGTGCGAAATCAGAGCAGGAGATTCATACTGGCCCATAATGCAAAAGACAATAGACCCGTATGATATGCCACGTGAGACAACTGACTATGAATCAGGTGAAATATTCTGTGAACTACTAAGAGCCTGGGCGAAGGATAAATTAGCAGATCAGGCTGTTAATCTGCAGGATATTAAACAGGACAGAGACGAATCAGTAGAAAAGTTTCACTCACGACTCACACAGGTGTTCACAGACCTCAGCTTCAGCCCACACAATAAGACACACACACAGATGCTAAGTACAGCTTTTGTGATAGGGCTAAAGGAATCTATAAAGAAAGGTCTATTGACTTCCAGACCAGAATATAGAGTGTTACCATTAGACACGCTGTTACTTGTTGCAAAAGGACTGGAGTCTGTAGAAAATGCACGCCCTACATCATCAACGTACAAAAAACCTGCCGCTCTCATGGTGACCACTGAGGAACCGGCATACAAAGGGGAGAAGAAGGAAACACGGCGGTGTTTCAATTGTAACAAGATTGGGCACATCAGCAAGAATTGTAAGATGTCTAGAAAGCAAAGGACAAAGCAGCAGGGGGATGTCACTAAAGAGGAGCAGGGGGGCCAAAGCACAGCATAGGACAGTGGTGAGCCTGTGTCACTATCTCCTGCTATGGCAGTATCTTCAGGGGATAGCGGACTAGGACCTCAAGCTATTGTAACATTACTAATAGAAGGGATCCCTACCACCTTCCTAGTAGACACAGGTGCAGCCAGAAGTGTCCTAAGACAACAAGATCTGCCCGACACATCTTACCTGTCTGACATTGATGTTGCTTGTGTAGGAGTTGACGGTATCCCCTCTTCCAATAAGTTGACTCAACCCCTACAAATAGACCCATTCCCAGACCTGCTTGCTAGATTTGTAGTGTCCTCCACATGCCCAATGAACTTATTAGGTGCAGACGTGCTTTCCCGCTTGCAAGCATCCATCTTGTTTACCCCGGATGGGACTATACAAGTGTCCTCGCCTTTAACAATTACTGACACGTCAGCACTCTGCTCACTACCAATATTACTTCACTTAGATGCGAAAAAAGACAATAGACAAGGCCCGGCCGACATCTTGGATAAGATTCCGGCAACCCTCTGGTCACATGGTCCGGAAGATATTGGGCATTTAAAGGTGCCTCCAGTCATAGTAAAGTTGAAGCCTGGAGCTGAATTACCACAAAAACCCCAGTATCCTCTGAAGCCAGCACAGATTGATGCAATTACACAGCAGATAGAGAGCCTGTTGAGACAGGGGGCGTTAGTGCGGTGTACGTCACCATGTAACACGCCCCTCTTCCCAGTGAAAAAGAAATCCAAGAAAGGAGAGCCAGTAAAATACCGTATGGTACAAGATTTGCGGGCAGTCAATGAAGCAACCATATTGGACACTCCCATAGTACCTAACCCACACACTCTCCTCTCTGGAATACCTCCAACAGCAGCATACTTTACCGTAGTGGATCTGGCAAATGCCTTCTTTAGCATTCCTCTAGATCCTTCATGTCAGTATCTCTTTGCATTTACACATGATCATAATCAATTTACATGGACTGTCATGCCTCAAGGAGCACAGAATTCTCCTAGTCAGTTTGCTAAGGCCATGGGTCTAATCCTTGAATCTTGGCAACTGGGAAACCCTGATGTTGTACTTCTGCAATATGTTGATGACCTCTTACTCTGTGCTGAAGACCTTCCTACAGCTACACGGACATCAGAGAGTTTACTGAGACATCTAGCAGAACAAGGGTGCAAGGCATCCAGAGAGAAATTACAGTGGTGTCAGGAGACTGTCATATTCCTGGGACATTGCCTTTCCAAAGGAGTGCGTCATCTCACACGCAGCCGTGTTAGGGCAATAGAAGAAATGCCTGTACCAGAAGGACACAGACCCCTCCACGCTTTCCTAGGTCTCATATCCTATTGCAGAGCATGGATCCCAGAAGCCTCTCTCCTGATGCAGCCCTTGTATGATGTCCTGAAGATTGAACCCTTTCAGATGACTCAAATAGCCCTAAATAACTTCTACTCTCTGAAACAGACTATCTCCTCAGCCCCTGCATTAGGGCTACCCAACTATGACCTACCATTTAAGCTGTTTATATCAGAAAAGGAAGGACATGCAATGGGAGTCTTGACACAGTCCCATGGAAACAGACAACGCCCCATTGGCTACTTCTCATGTCATCTGGATGCTGTAGCAAGAGGAGGCCCTTCTTGCCTTAAGGCAGTATTTGCAGCTCATGCCTTACTGGATAAGACAAGTGACATAGTCCTTGGATATCCCTTGACAGTTCTTGCTCCACATGACATTGCTGCTATCATAAATCAGACGCAGCCAAAACACCTGACAGCAGCTAGACACCTCTGTCTCCAATGTTCAATGCTCCTGCCAGATAATGTCACCTTACAGAGGTGTTATGTGCTTAATCCAGCCACTCTCTTGCCATTTCCTGAGGGGGGAGATGAGGAAGATGGACAAGAAAGAGGAGAAGAAAGACATAAATATCTACACAATGCAGACTTTACCTACAGATTTGAAACTACTCAAAGAATTGCAGAAGAATGCAGATCCAGAAGAAGTAAACAAGTGGAAAGCAAAGGGAGCAATCCTTCAAGATGGATTGTATGTTGATAATCTGAGATTGTGTTTACCAAAGAATCTCTATCCAGCAACAGTACAGTGGGCCCACGGACATTTCTGGTATAGTTTGAACTTGGATCAGGAGTCAAACTTAAGCTCGGATGTAAAAAGTCACTTACTGGGACGCCTAGTCAAGAAGACAGAAACAGATGAAACACAAGACTCTCTACATTGTACGCTGTGGAACAAACAAACACCGGGACGAGATCTTCAATATGAAGCGAAGCTTATGAAATTGAAGCAAGTCACGTTAAAACTGATGACATTGTATAATGATGCAATAGGGGATAGCGCACTCACGGTAGAGCTTCCTTTTGAAGCAGAATTGCTCTATAAACATTGGGATACAGCTGTCCCACACATAGCATTAACAAAGTCTGCACAGAGTACATGGAGCTCATTGGGGACTGCACTGAAATGGTGGGAGTCCGCAGATGAAGATGAACTAGAAGCAGAAGGAATAACAAAACAAACCCTCAACTGGCATGTGAATAGCTTTCCCAAAGTACAGGCTGAAGACCCATATGCGGCTCCAAGATCAGTAAACCCACCTCATGACTGTCTTCAGCAAATGGAAATGGAGACCTCACACCTTGCGAATGTAAAAGAACTTGCCCTGACAGACCCAGACATCACTCTGTATGTGGATGGATCAAGGTATGCTGATGAGAATGGAGCATATCACACAGGATACGCTGTGACTACGGAAAAAGATGTGATACGTGCCTTCTCACTACCTCCCTCCATGTCAGCACAAGAAGCAGAGTTGATTGCATTGACTAAGGCCTGTGAGATTGCAGCAGGACGGCGAGCTAACATCTATACAGACTCAAGATATGCTCTAGGAGTGACTCAAGACTTTGGAATAATCTGGAAAGCCAGAGGGTTTATGAAAGCTGCAGGCACCCCAGTGAAACATGATAAAGCCATACGTGAACTACTAGATGCTTTAGCACTCCCAGAAGAAGTAGCCATACTGAACGTGAAGGCACATGGGAAGCTAAACTCAAATGAAGCACGAGGAAATCATCTAGCAGATCAAATGGCTAAGAAGGCAGCAATGATATCACAGGAAATGGACAAGAAAGAGGAGAAGAAAGACATAAATATCTACACAATGCAGACTTTACCTACAGATTTGAAACTACTCAAAGAATTGCAGAAGAATGCAGATCCAGAAGAAGTAAACAAGTGGAAAGCAAAGGGAGCAATCCTTAAAGATGGATTGTATGTTGATAATCTGAGATTGTGTTTACCAAAGAATCTCTATCCAGCAACAGTACAGTGGGCCCACGGACCGGCACACTTGTCAAAGACCCTCATGAACGCTCTAATAGACAAGTACTATATGGCGCCAGGCATAACTACACTTACGAGCAACTATTGCAAGTCCTGTAGCATTTGTGCTAAATGTAATACAGGCCGAACTGAGAAACCCCCACAGAAGCATTTAGCAAAATCTCTGTATCCATTCCAGAGGATACAAATTGACCACATACAGATGCCAAAAAGTGGCCGGTATGAATATGCATTGGTCATTGTAGACATGTTCTCAGGATGGCCAGAAGCGTACCCAGTCACAAATATGACTGCAAAGACCACAGTGAAGCGGTTACTAACAGAGGTCATCTGCAGATATGGGGTCCCTGAAGTAATTGAAAGTGACCAGGGACCAGCTTTCACTGCAATCTTAGCTAAAGAAATATGGACAGCTCTAGGAGTGACACTATCTTTTCATACACCCTACCATCCCCAGAGTAGTGGGAGGGTGGAACGTATGAATGGGACTTTGAAGTCTAGAATGCTAAAAATGTCACAAGAAACTGGTATGCCGTGGCCTGAGAGCCTTCCTATAGCTTTGTTCAGTGTCAGGTATACCCCTAGGGGAAAACATGCTTTATCTCCTCATGAGATCTTATTTGGGTCTGCTCTTAGATTAGGATGTTATTTCCCTCAACAATTGCAGTTGAAATCTGATGTACTTGTTGACTATGTGATAGCCTTGTCCACAGCACTGACTCAAATCCATGCACAAGTGTTCTCTTCTATTCCAGATCCGGAGGTAGATACTGGCACACACCAACTACTTCCTGGAGATTGGGTTCTGGTCAAGAGGTTTATGAGGAAAACCCCACTGGAACCCAGATACGAAGGTCCTTTCCAAGTCCTACTGATCACAACCACTTCGGTTAAGTTGGAAGGGAAACCTACTTGGGTCCACGCGTCACATTGCAAAAAGGTTGCTCCTCCTGATGAACAGGAACCAACACAATGAGTATAACTCAGTATTTTATCTTGTTTCTCACAGTATTCTTGAACAATGCACAACATGTAACTATTACAAAATGTGAAAATGGAGTCACATTTTGGTATAATTCACATACTACACATGTTGCTACATACACCTTTGACTTCTGTGATATTGTTAGATGTCCTACTGTCCATGAACAGTGTGACTTGTATAAATCTTCCCCTAATAAGGCTATATATATATGTGTTGATGGAAAGATTTATGGGAATGCTTATGGGAAAGATTGTCCTACATGGGATATGGTAGGATGGACTACTGGAACACCCTTAGAGTATAGACCTCAGAACGCTGTAGTCAAGAAAGATGACCTAGGAAGATCTCTACTAGATCGTATGACTCTACTAAAGACTGGTAGATGTTTAAATAGTGGCAAAACTAGTTCTAGCATGCAGCTAACTCTGACTATACAAAATCCTAGTCCCATAGATGCTGACACATATTTGATGGGAGCATGGAGTAAGGGGGAGACTACAAAGTTCTCAGGTAAATTTAAGTTAGCAGACTTATACAATTATCCTAACTTACCACTTGTATTACAGATATTACAACCAGGTCCCAAGATCATTGGAACAATGACTGCTAATGGTGATCCAACATATGAAGATACTTTAGCTACTGAAACAGGGTATTCAGATCTCAATGTATGGTTAGAATGGATGAAATATAATGTCCAAGAATATAACAAATCTAATTGTTATGTTTGTGGTCATGCTAGGCCCCATTTGGGTACTGTTCCACTTACTATACCGTTATTAGAAGAACAATGTTTCCTGAGCCTGTTTAAAAACACACTCAATGATTTAAGTAGATGTAAAACATGGAAAAAGACATATCCTATGATAACTAATAACCCGCATCCAGGTGAGGGTATAACTATATATCCAGGAAATTATACATGTTATCGTAGGAATGTTTCTTATGGAACTAACTTACAGAGGTTCCCAAGTGGTTTTTGTCAGACATACAGAGATGGATCATCCACATTATTGATTAATCACACACAATCCTTGGGAGATATATATTGGATATGTGGGGACATGAAGCTGAGAGTCAGAATGTCAGGAGTATGGCGGGGAGAGTGTTCCTTAGCTAAGGTTATTATGCCACTCCATATTGTCCCAACTTATTATGGTGATCCATCTAGCATTCTTCAAACACAATCTAGAAAGAAGAGAGATACATCATTATCATCCGAACCTATAGAAAGTTTTGACCCACATGTATATATTGATACTATAGGGGTCCCAAGGGGGGTGCCAAATGAATTTAAAGCTCGCAATCAAGTAGCAGCAGGTTTTGAGTCACTCATACCAATGATTGGAGTAAATAAGAATGTTGCTTGGATTAATTACATTTACTATAATCAGCAACGGTTTATTAATTATACCAAGGATGCCTTAAAAGGTATTGCAGAACTGCTAGAAGCTACATCACACATGGCCTTCCAGAATCGCATGGCATTAGATATGATTCTTGCAGAAAAAGGAGGAGTATGTAAAATGCTTCCTGCCACTAGTGCATGTTGCACATATATTCCTGATAATACAGGACCAAACGGTAAGATCACCTTGGCCATAAAGAAACTAGCTGAACTTGGCCAAGAACTAAAAGAAAATTCTGGTACTATAGATAACTGGGATTCATGGTTTAGTTGGATGAATGGTTGGCAAAAGGTTTTGTTACAAGCTGGGATGGCTATCCTTGTTGTCGTAACTCTACTTGCCTTCCTCCTATGCTGTATTATTCCCTGTATGCGTACTTATTTGCAGAATGCAATGAAAAAAGCTTCCTCCTGGTGGTGCCCCAAGAACCTAGACACAGATCTTTATGGACAGAATGATATATGCAAGACATCTCACAGTCTAATGCAGACAGTAACTGGCTCTAAGGAGAGTGTCTTGTAAAGGTATTATACCTAAGCATTATGGTCCTTGTTCTAGACCAGATACACTATTAGTTAATAGAGGCTTATTAGGTTTTCCCATGCCGCATAGGACATAGGGTAGGTGTGACGTTAGGTCATGGCAAGCCCGATCGAACGAAGATATGTACCTATGTCATACTTACACGCAATGCTCACAACATCCGGAAATAGAAACCACAAAGAGTAGTGTTCCGGAGGGACCATAGTCAAGAACGTAGATACTAATAGATTTTGATATCCAATAATGAGTAAGGATATAATAACTATTAATTAAGATTTAAGAACGTAGGGGTAACATAAACATTGTATGACATTTTAGGGGGGACTGTTATGGATTAAAATCCATATAAAATGCATTTATGTTTGTGTCCTACTTATATATCTTATCTTTGCAGTATTATCACGTAACCAAAGCTTTATTAATATTGCTGAATCATTGGGAACTCTAAGATGGAGGATTAATCACTTCCTTTTGCAAGATGTCGGTAACATCATATCCTGACAGCAGTAAGATGACATTCATATCCGTGACCAAATAAGGATGTGAGCCCCACCACCTTCGGGGACCAATCAGAAGTTTCACTTAAACTGGCCATAATGACATCAGATCCGAAACCTAATAAGGATATGTGCCCCGCCGCCTTCCGGAACCAATCAGAGGCCTTACTTAGACTGGTGTTCACCAAGATGCAACATTTATCTGATTACTAAAAATTTTATAAATATGACAGCTGAGTTTAATAAAGAATGGGCGTGAGAGAAAGCTTTATACCAGAACTCCGTGTCGGTGTATTATTTCTCTAAGGTGTGCACACTATATATATATATATATATATATATATATATATATTGGTAATTTGGCCAGGGACAGATATCTCTAAGAACTATTTTGGTTATTCTCCAAAACAATATTAGTTACCTGCAGGATGACTGGCTGGATTTTCTACCCACAGCGGAGTTTGTCTATAACAATGCCCAACACTGCTCCAATTCTCTGAGCCCATTTTTTGCCAACTATGGTTACCATCCAACCTTTCTAGTGAGTCTCCCAATTACTACTTCCATTCCTGCAGTCACTGATCGGCTAGCCACCTTACGAGATTCCCAAGATCTGTTGAAGAAGACTCTTTCAGAGGCTCAGGAATGTTACAAGAGAGCTGCTGATAGGCATAGAACGGAGGCCCCAGTTTATCATGTTGGTGACAAGGTTTGGCTTTCAACAAGGAATCTTAAGCTTAGGGTTCTTTCTCATAAATTGGGTCAGAGGTTTATGGGACCTTTTGAGATCATCGCTCAGATCAATGCTGTCACTTTTCGTTTGCAACTTCCAGATTCCATGAGAATACATCCGGTGTTTCACGTTGCACTGCTGAAACCTTTCCATGACAACACTTTCCCTGGCCGAGCCCTGCCTGCCCCACCTCCAGTCCTCGGGTATGGTGAGGATGAATACGAGGTGGAGAGAATTCTGGACTCCAGGATCTTCCGCAACAAGCTTCAGTATCTGGTTCGTTGGAAAGGCTATGGTGAGGAGGATAGTTCGTGGGAACCAGTGGACAATATTCACGCTCCTGATCTTCTTTGGTCTTTTCATGTGCAGTACCCTGTTAAACCGGGTAATAGGGCATCCAGAGAGGCGGGGGTAATGTGAGGAATTGACTCTGCTGGGTTTTGAAACCTGGTCCCCAGGCTGCTGAACCTCTTCCCTACCACTGCACCAGCCTGTCTTTGTGAATTTCCTTGAGATCTGATAAACCTTGACTCTGCTAGCAATAGTATCAGTGACTAGTCTCTTCAGCTGTATCTGGTCAGGTGTCTGGTCCTTAACCTATATAAGGCACTTCCTGTCTATGTACCTTGCCAGATTATTGTGGTTCCTGTTCCCTTCAATAAAGCTTGTTCCTGTTTCAACTACAAGTTGCTGAATTGGATCATTGCTGACCTAGGCTGCTGGTCTCCAAAACTGTGTGATTCCTATATCATTACATCTTTGCTTTTTTGTATCAGATACATACAAGAGTTTGGCCCATCCCTTTTCTTGGGTGCGGAATCACTGCATATCTTGCTTTTTTCTCTTAGTCAGCAAATTCTGTATCTGGGCTTTCATCTGTCATTATCTTTGTCATTAGGATAGTCACTTGGTAGACATTTTCTCTCATCATAAACCATGGCAGCCTTGTGGTACAGTTGTTACTTTCTCTGTTTATTTTCTTCCTCTTTGCAGGCACTCATAGTCTTCTTCTTCTGAGGGGAAGGCAATTGTGACAAAAAGAAAAAGAAAATAGAACAAAATCCAAACATTCAAGATCTATATGTAAGAAATTACATATATCTTTCAAACATACATTCTCTCATCATACACACTTAGCCTGGCTCATCCCTAACTAGATAGGACATATTAAATATGTATAACTCTGTAATGACCTAGGGATGTTATATAAATCAAAATCAATTAAATCAATAATTCAGTTTATGTAGGGGCTAGAACAACATAAGGATATGTATAATTCATTATTTTTTATTCCTGCTAAAGCAGCAAGATTGTCTTTAATCAGTTATAATATTACTATATTATGTCTTTTATAAGTGACTAGATCAATATTTGCTTTATCTTGTCATACGATATATATTGGAGAATAAATTAATAATTATTTTCTTAATGATACATTTATAATGATAAACCTCTGATTTTTCAATTCATAAGTTACTTCATCTCCTAACTTTCATTTCCATGAGACCGATAGAAGGTTTTGCCAATTATTGTAACATTATAACATGGTCATTCTCTGAACAGGGGATGAACTCTAATGTGTTACATTTTTTTGACATTTAACCAGTAAAAGAAAACAAAAACATAGCACCCAAAACATGAGACTCACTACTATCACATAAGATAAGACCCCCCCCCCCCCTTATCGTAAGGTTCTTTACCATCTCATAATATGGAACCAACAGATAAAGTTTTAGTAGGTACATAGGCCTCTATCTCTTGCCAACAATGCTAATGCTAATCTGTTTTGGAGCACCATTTTAGCCACAAAATCCACCTATACTTGCAAATTGGAGATCAATCTTTTATGCCTTCATTTACACCTCATAACTCGGTAGCATGTCATTAACTGATCAGTGACATAGGCACCCACTACAGCATCCTCCTGGGGAGAAAACAGGAGACAGAGATAGAGAGAAATGTTAATCTGCTTTACCATTCCTCAAATTACAGTAACATGAGCCCTAAAAATAATGACAGCTCAAAAATAAACAAAATAAACTGCCCAACAAACCAGGCCTGCAAAAAAAAAAAAGAACAATTAAAGTTTTATTCTGGTTTGATTGACACTTCTGACTGATCTTACATGCGCATTCTAACACATAAAATATTAAACCCAGCTGGTTACTATAATTAACCTTAAAGATGAACATGTCGTTGAAACAAGTACAGTATTTATAACTGTACATGTTATTGTAAATAGAGTTTACTTAAATCCATCAGTAACTCTACATGCAATTATAACATGCTTTTAACCTGATAATTATTAAGTACATAATCAGTATTTCATTTTGAGTTAAGAAGATTGGTTACCAGACAAACCCTTCTTCTTTTCTGTTAATATGCCACCTCAATAATATTTAAAACAGGAATTAAATATAGATAAAACATTTATTAATAAATATCCAAATTGGCCAACAGCAGATAAACATAAACTATAATATTCATCTAGATGTGATCAGGCTCTGGAATATATATTTCATAAGAACCATTTATTAAAACTGTCAGAATGAATATCCTATGCATAGGATTTTTATACCGGTGTTAAAATATTCTTATAGAAAAAACAAAAAAGACAAAATTCACATAAGAACATTAACATTTACCATTTAGCCGAAGCAAGGCAAGCCGTTAACACATAGCACTTGGGCGTAGCAAGGCGATCCGTTAAGCCACTACAAAGCGCGGGACTTAGCCGAAAAACACTTCCTAAACGTGGGATCGCCTTGGTGTGCAAGGGGCTCACAACCACGGGACTTAGAAAAAGAAAATATGAGACACAGGACTTAGAAAAAAAAAGATACGAGACGCAAAAAATGGCGAGATTAGCCGCCGAACAACGAAAATAAAAAAACATAAAACACACTAAATACACCCCAAAAAATTACAAAAACATCACAGACAGCATGGGGCAGCAGCCAGGACATCTGGGAGTGAGGTGGAATGCGAATTTAACTAGATTTAGACATTTTTCTCCACTCGAAAATCGTCTAAGTGAGGAAAAAAATGTCCCCCGAAAAAAATGAAAATGAGGCTACACGACCACGGACCGCGCAAAACACTGCCAAACGTGTAGCACTTTACACATCACACTACGACCTACAAAATACACTATTACAAAAGCCTGGAAAATACTCACGAGACGCGTAACACATTAAAAAAATTACGAATATACAATGCCACTTTACACAATAAACCAGCGGCTTTACCTCTCGCACGCAGCCTATTTAGAATGCACACTTGGAACATTCATTACACTTTATAAGCAGGGCACCAACACTCAAAATGTATATTCTATGCTGACAGAAAATACAAACAAAGTGTTAGCTCTTCAGCCTATTGCTCGCTGCATAGATGAATTATAAATAATTAAAGTATATTAATTTATTTAAGAAATCATTCATTATTACTTAACTACATATACATAGAAATATATATCTCTCTCAGAGGACCAAAAGTACATGGCAGGATAGGCTCGCAATGAGCGCCTTCGGCGCTCATGGCAAGGCATGCGATGAGCTCCGAAGGCGTTTAGAGCAAGCCTCGCAATGAGCGCCGAAGGTACTCACAGTCCAAAACGGTTTACATTCTGTGTCAAATAGCATTCACATGGCTTGAATTGTTATTTCCCCAACATTTTTGACGGGCAAGTCGCTAGTATATATATAACAATTGTTTTTAGCTTAGAAGAGAGAGCACAGGAAGGTAATAAATCACAAAAAGGGACTTTTTACCCTTAGACAAACAAAGTTAGTCACCAGGACTCAAAATTTTTGACAAAGTTGCTTTCCTTTAATTCAATAATTGATGCTAGATATTTCTGTAGAAGAGGGTGAGTATAAAAAAGGGAACAAAACAATTTTGTTATGTTCACTCACCGTGTTCTGTAGAATATCCCCGGATATAGCCCCCAAATTATTAGATAGCAGGATTTTCTCCACTGCTAGGAAAAGAACAGGACCCCGGGGTCATCAACCCTTGTCCACCTTCCTCTGTCTCTCCCTTCGTTTAGCTCAGGACCTGGAAGTCAATAGTCAATAATAACACAAGCAAGCTAGTATTATCAACTTTGGCTTATCTATATTGACGTGGCAGAGTCTTTTAGAGCAACTTGGTATAGTAATTTGACATATACAAAGGATAGATAATGCTAAATATATGACAACTGTTTTCCATCATACGTTATATGTGGTTAAAATATATAGTTCCTGTACGGACATAAAATAAGGGAAGTAGCAAATTACTGGAATGTATTACAAAACATTCTTCAGTTTGTCACATACTTAATAACAGTGGAAAAATACAATACAAATATTGATTACGTTTATGATTAAGATCTTTAATGCATAAAAGCCCCCTAATACCCTAATAAGAAAAACTAAATAAGTAAATAATGTAAGATATGTTAAAAAAATGTTTTGACAACTAAGAAAAAAAACAAAAAAAAGGTTGATTTTCTTTTAAACTTTTAAAAATATGCAATCATTTAAGAAAAAAAACTAATTTAAAAAATGCCTTTATGTGAAAATCCCATAAAAAGACATAACTTTTAAAGCAATTCAATTTTTTTTATATTGGTATAATATATGTGTATTAGATAATCCGAATAAGTGTAATCCCCTAAACTTTATTGGCTTAAAATTATGCTTTTTCACACAAAATGTATATTTTGAATTCAGCAGGTGAAAATGTATGTTTATTTTTTTAGTGAAGCTTTTGATAATTTTTAGAATTATTTACGGGGAAAAAGAAATGGAGAATTGTAAAATTATATTCTATGGTTCCTTAAGGCAAAACACATTTGGGGGTTTCTCTCTAACCCCCACATGTCTCTCTAACCCCCCTGTGTCTCTAACCCCCCCGTGTGTCTCTAACCCCCCGTGTGTCTCTAACCCCCCGTGTGTCTCTCTACCCCCCCGTGTCTCTTTCCCTCCCCCCTCCTCAACCTAAACCCTCCTCAACCCCCCTCCTCCACCTAAACCGCCCCAAAATACCTCCCCCCTCTCCCCTCACGTCCCTGCTCTTGCTCCTCCAAGGAGTGGAGGCCGGAGCACACGCAGGTGAGGGGAGAGGGGGAGGTATTTAGGGGGGTTTAGGTGGAGGAGGGGGGTTGCGGGGGGTTTAGGTTGAGATGGGGGATTGAGGAGGGGGGTTGGGGTTGAGGGGGATTGAGGGGGAGGTTGAGGGGGTAGAGGTTGAGGAGGGGGGTTGAGGGGGGTTGAGGTTGAGGAGGGAGGTTGAGGATGGGGGGTTGAGGATGAGGATGGGGGGTTGAGGATGGGGGGGTTGAGGAGGAAGGTTGAGGAGGAAGGTTGAGGAGGGGGTTGAGGAGGAAGGATGAGGAGGGGGTTGAGGATGGGGGGGTTGAGGAGGGAGGTTGAGGAGGGGGATGAGGAGGGAGGATGAGGAGGGAGGAGTTGAGGATGGGGGGATGAGGATGAGGAGGGAGGTTGAGGAGGGGGTTGAGGATGAGGAGGGAGGTTGAGGATGAGGAGGGAGGTTGAGGAGGGAGGTTGAGGATGAGGAGGGAGGTTGAGGATGAGGAGGGAGGTTAAGGATGAGGAGGGAGGTTGAGGAGTGGGGTTGAGGAGGGTGATAAGGGAGAGGTTGGAAGAGACACAGGGAAGGGAGAGGGGAGAAGAGACACGGGGAAGGGAGAGGGGAGAAGAGACACGGAGAGAGAGGGGGACACAGAGGGCACAAAAGGGACACGGGGCAGCACATTTCCCACCCTCGGCTTATACTCGAGTCACTCATTTTACCCAGTATTTTGTAGTAAAATGGGTGCCTCGGCTTATGCTCAGGTCGGCTTATACTCGAATATATACGGTAATATGTACACATTAGTTTTCGTTCCGAACCCTGAGCTAATAGAGGCTCTTCCCATAAAGTTACTCAGATTGTAAGCCTCTGACTTGCTTCTGCTAATGCAAATGACCCTTGGGGCTTAGTCTCCCTAAGGGTAAAAGGGGACTCCAGACAGGGACCCCCTTGCTCACTGTGCTTTAGAGAGTTCAGCTACACCCCACTGATGAGGCAAGTGAAGGACAAAATAATATTGTTTTTTGAGGATGTGCTGCTTATTTTCTGTAGCCTTTTTTTTTTTTTTTTCTGTATGTTTTATGTTATGCATGTTGTTCTTACTTTAAAGTGGGTAGTTTAGTTGTTTAGTGGATAAATAGGAACTCCCATAGGTTTTAGGGACCAAGTAGGTACATTGGGATCCCCATGGAGAAATTTTAGTTTCTTTGGGAGCCAAGTAGTCATGCCCTTACTTGGTGAGGGTAGATTGCTAAGTTTTCTGTTTTTTGATGTCCAACTACTTTATAGGATGAGGAGCTTCTTGTCACCAGTGAGGCTTATTATCAAGTTGGAATTATGCATAGCAGTTGTGGTAATGTGGCCATGATTCTTTGGTACATTCTCTTCAGGTTAATTAGTCACCTGATATTCTGGATGCTGAATTTCCTCCTAGACCATTTATAGGTACAGCCACAATAATTTTCCTTGGTATTAGCAGGCAGAACATAGCTCTAGTTCCTGCTGTCATCAGCCATGAACACATTTTTGTTGTTGTTGGAAAATGACAAATAATAGATTTAGCTCAGAAGAGCTGTCATTAGAGATGTTGTGAATAGTTCGCCGGCGAACTTTTTCCGGCGAACATAGCATGTTCGCGTTCGCGGCGAACTGCGAACATATGCGAGAATTGACCCGCCCCCAATACTTTATCATTGAGCAAACTTTGACCCTGCATGTCACAGTCAGCAGACACATTCCAGCCATTCAGCAGCATACACTCCCTTCCACACCCTTCTACCTCATGGACAGCAGCCATTTTGGAATCATAAGAAACTTGCAGTCTTACTGCAAGGAGGGACAGTTTGGATGATACTGCATGATACTGCATCAATAGGAAAAACCATAGCTAGGCAAGTTTATTCAGTGTCCAGTGCAGTGCTGAATGACTCTTGTGCATTATTATTATTATTATTACTACTATTTAATGTGTAGATGTACCAGCTGGGCATGCATTATTATTATTATTATTATTATTATTATTATTACATAATGTGTAGATGTACCAGCTGGGCATGCTCTTGTGCATTATTATTATTATTATTAGTAAAATACTACTACTAATAATAATAATAATGCACAAGAGCATGCCCAGCCGGTACATCTACACATTATATACTAATAATAATAATAATGTAGAAGAGCATGCCCAGCCGGTACATCTACACATTATATACTAATAATAATAATAATAATAATAACAATAATAATAATAATGTAGAAGAGCATGCCCAGCCGGTACATCTACACATTATATAGTAGTAATAATAATAATAATAATAATAATAATAATAATAATAATAATAATATAGAAGAGCATGCTCAGCCGGTACAGCTACACATTATATAGTAATAATAATAATAATAATAATAATGCACAAGAGCATGCGCAGCTGGTACATCTACACATTATATAGTAATAATAATAAGAATAATAATAAAGCAGAAGACCTCCCCTGTGTCTCCCCCCCCCCACTCCCTCCCATGTGTCTCTCTCCCCCCCTCTCCCCTGTGTCTCCCCCCCACTCCCTCCCATGTGTCTCTCTCCCCCCCCCTCTCCCCTGTGTCTCTCCCTCCCTTGCCTGTGTCTCTACCCCCTCTCCCTTCCCCAGTGTTTCTTTCCCCCCTCTCCTGTGTCTTTTCCCCCTTCCCTCTTCCTTGTGTCACTCCCCCCTCCCCTGTGTCTCTACCCCCCTCTCCCTTCCCATGTTTCTTTCCCCCCTCCCCTGTGTCTTTCCCCCCTTCCCTCTCCCCTGTGTCTCTCCCCCCTCATCTGTGTCTCTTCCCCCTTCTCCCCTGTGTCTCTACCCCCTCACCCCTGTGTCTCTACCCCCTCTCCCTTCCCCTGTGTTTCTTCCCCCCTCCTCTGTGTCTTTACCCACTTTTCTCTCCCCGGTGTCTCCTCACCACTCCCTCCCATTAGTCTCTCCCCCCCTCTCCCCTGTGTCTCTACCCCCCACTCTCTCCTGTGTCTCTCCCCCCTCCCATGTGTCTCTTCCCCTCACCTCTCCCTTACCCTGTTTCTCTTCCCCCCTCTGCCCTGTGTCTTCCTCCCCCTCTCCACTGTGTCTTCCTCCCCCTCTCCCCTCTCCTGTGTCTTCCTCTCCCTCTCCCCTGTGTTTCCTCCCCCTCTCTCCTCCCCTGTTAGCTTCTATACGCAGTTCCAACACCCATGTGTACTGTATAATATTGTATTGCATTATGTTATATTATATAACTAGCAACTTGCCTGGCACAAATGATGGGGCAATAAAGTTTGAAGCCATGGCAATGCTGTTTGCCACACAATGTGATGCTTTTTGTACTCTGAGGACCTTCGGCGCTCATTGGGAGTCTCTTCCCTCGTGTCCTTCATGTTTCGTGCTTTGCAACGATCAATCTTCGGCGCTCATCGCAAAGACAGATATATAAGTACAGTGTTAAATATATAATTTTTTTTGTGCAGTGTAAATTAAAAAATGTATTCAGGTCTCAGAGCATAATAAAGTGATTTAGATTTGTAACTGCTTTGAGAGTGCTATCGCTGGCAGCCAATGAGCAGTAATCCAGATATATAACTGCAGAGTAAAAAGTAAAACATTTTAGTGTAGTGTAAAGTCTACATTTTCATTTTCCATTACTAATTAATACTTATTAAATGAATGCACGATAATAACTATTGTGAATGAACAAATGTATTAGGAAGTGCGAAGCGTTAATGTATGTAAAGTAACCGCAGTGTAAAATATGCTATTAAGCGTATTTTTTTTATATATTTTTTTTTTAATAATAATGAATTAATTAATTACTAAAATACTTGGCCTATTTGTAATTAATATATCCAGTGATCAATAACCTGAAGAGCTAACAATCAGTTTTGATTTTCCTGCAGCTTACAGTGTACATTTGGACTGTTGGTGACCCGAGGTGTAAGTGTCAGCAATGTGCGCAGTGCACGAGGGGAAGCCGCTTGTATAGTGGTGTAACACGCCATTTTAGATTTGTAATATTATTAGTTGCAAGTTAGTGTTGTAAAATGGCGGCGATTGTGTATGTGTTACGCGGCTCGCCAGCAGTTTCCATTATTTATAATAGTGTATTTTGTACCTCGTCTGTTCCTAGGTAAAAGTCGTACATGGCTGGCGATGTTTTGTGCGGTTTGGGGTCGTGTAGCCTCGTTTTCATTTTTTCCGGACGCCATTTTTTTTGTCGCTTAGCCGATTTACAAGTGCCAACTGGGGAAGACGTTACAGATATCACGTTACATATATAGTTGTGAGCAGGCGGGTTGTTGCTAACGCTTCGGGCTTGCGAAGCGATGGCCAGAGTTGCTGGCAAGGAGCGCCGAAGGCTCCCACGTCGGCTGCAATGAGCCGCAGCGGGACTTACACCATCAAATTTACGGACTTACCATCCAAAAATACGGGACTTAGAAAAAAAAACATTACGAGCTCACAAAAATACGACCTTAACACCCGAACCGCACGCACTTAAAAACATTAAAAACACAATAAATACACACAACAAACACAAAAAAAGCTTACCCACAGCAAGGCGGGCACCGAGGACCTCTGCAAGTGAAGTTACACCTCCATTTAAGTCCAAATTCATGAGTTTAGACACCCGAAAATCACCTAAGTGAGAGAAAAAATGGCCCTTGAAAAAAAGAAAACGAGGCTACAGGACCCTAAACACGCAAAACACATACGGATTTTCCTAAAAAGCCATACGAGGTAAAGATACACTATTAACAAGGACGCTAAATCATCCACACCCGCGTACCACATACACATTCTCCGCCATTTTACAACACTAACTTACACAATGCGGAAGTACCCAGCTACCCTACAGGCTTCCCCTCGCGCACGCAGCCTATTTACACTACACACTGCACACATTGCTGACACTTACACAGCAGCTCCACAGCACTGAAAACCTACATTGTATGCTGCAGGAACATGAAAACAGATTGTCAGCTCTTCAGCACAATGCTTCCTGCATATATTACTTACAAATAGGTAAAGTATATTCATTTAGTAATTGGAATCTGTTACATACAATTTACTGATGATGTCATTAATGGGCTTCAAGGGGGGGGGGATCTCTTTTCATAATTTTTGAGCGGTGCAAATCCAACATACGCAGAGCGGAAACGCCACATCTGTGGGACACACACAAAGGGGTTCACTTTGGGAGAAAAAAACAAACAAATATGAAATATTTAATAATCATATTTTGATGTTACCAACAGATAAGGAAACGAAACTGAGGTTATTATATCTAATAGTAGCAAGCCTGGGAGTTCTGGGAGTAATAATACTGCAGCAGGAGGTCAGGACTAATGTCACCTATAGACCCCCAGACAGATAAAGGTCAGTACTAATGTCCCTCTATAGACCCCCAGTCATATAAAGGTCATTACTAATGTCCCTCTATAGACACCCAGTCAGATAAAGGTCAGTACTAATGTCACCTATAGACCCCCAGTCATATAAAGGTCAGTACTAATGTCACTCTATAGACACCCAGTCAGATAAAGGTCAGTACTAATGTCCCTCTATAGACACCCAGTCAGCTAAAGGTCAGTACTAATGTCCCTCTATAGACACCCAGTCAGATAAAGGTCATTACTAATGTCCCTCTATAGACAGACAGTCAGATAAAGGTCAGTACTAATGTCCCTCTATAGACCCCCAGTCATATAAAGGTCATTACTAATGTCCCTCTATAGACACCCAGTCAGATAAAGGTCAGTACTAATGTCCCTCTATAGACCCCCAGTCAGATAAAGGTCATTACTAATGTCCCTCTATAGACACCCAGTCAGCTAAAGGTCAGTACTATTGTCCCTCTATAGACACCCAGTCAGATAAAGGTCATTACTAATGTCCCTCTATAGACACCCAGTCAGATAAAGGTCAGTACTAATGTCCCTCTATAGACCCCCAGTCATATAAAGGTCATTACTAATGTCCCTCTATAGACACCCAGTCAGATAAAGGTCAGTACTAATGTCACCTTTAGACCCCCAGTCATATAAAGGTCAGTACTAATGTCACTCTATAGATACCCAGTCAGATAAAGGTCAGTACTAATGTCACCTATAGACCCCCAGTCATGTAAGGTGTAACCCTTACACTACCTGATCGATACAACATCATACCTGATGTTTTAAAGCACGTTATTCCAAACAATTTAGGAATGTTAGGTAATTTATGCCCTTTATGGCTTAAAACCAGACTCTGTATCAACTATGTAATTTTCCGTGGGAGTTTTGCCATGGATCCTGCTCTGGCATGCCACAGTCCAGTTGTTAGACCCCTTGAAACAACTTTCCCATCACTATTGTGGCCAGAAAGAGTCCCTGTGGGTTTTAAAATTCGCCTGCCCATTGAAGTCTATGGCGGTTCGCCGATGTTCGCCGGTTTGCGAACATTTGCGGAGGTTCGCGTTCGCGGTTCGCGAACCGAAAATTTTAGGTTCGCGACATCACTAGCTGTCATTCCATCTAGGTAGGCCTCAAGATACACCAGGAACCAGGAATAGCAGGAACTCCCCAAAAACACACAATTACACTGAAGCAAATACCCTAGGCAAGAATTGGGTTTCACGAGACAAACGGATTATGGTCAGATAATCTATCTCCAACGTACCAACTTTCCATATACTATGCATGGATAATTTATACAGCCTGAATACCCTGGTTAGTACATTAACACAGCAAGAGAATGCATCTTGTATTTACATGGACCTGATAATCATTCCCCCATTTGATCACTTGACTTTTTTAGTTAAACTTTCTACCTCTGTGGTACACAACTGGGTCGTGAGAGGGCTGTCAACAGTCAAGGATAACTATATCTCTTCTTGGAAACAAGTGCAGCAATCAAAATTTTTGACATTGAGTAACTTGGGTTAATTAAAGCTGATAGATATCGCGAATATGCAAGCAGAGCGAGTCAGGAATCCTTCATAGGTCCCAGTTGTCTACTAATGGTTTCTCTTTCATGCCCAACATTGCAAAGACCCTAATGTATGCTCTCATCATCTCCTAGCTTGACGATTGCAACTAGTTTTACTGGCCTTCCAACTGGCTCTACTCAACCACATTTATCATGAATAATACTGCAGGCTTATCCACCTCACCAAATGCTCATCACCTACTGCTACAATCTACCAGTACCTTTACTGGCTCTCTATCTTATCAAAGATCCAATTCCAAATCCTAGCTATAATTTACAAAACCATGAACCGCATCTTACCCTCCTACATATCTTCTTTTATCTCCATATGCATCCTAGCTTGCCCTCTCCCAAGATTTCTGCCTCTCATCTCCTGCTCTCATCTCAAGAACAGTCTTTGGAGTTCCCTACCATGCTCCAGTAGACTTTCCCAAGTCTATCTATATATATTGAAACACTCTAAAAACCCACCTTTTCAGGAAAGGATACAACGAACTTGTTAACTCCACTATTGACTTGGAACAAAGGTATCTTCTCTGACTCTTACAACTCTTTACCCTTTAAACACCATCCACTCATCAAGAAATCCCGTCACATCATGGGCCTACCACCTTTTATCACCTTTTACCACTCACTCTTTTTATTTAAATTGTCTCACCTTATGGGTTATAGGGGGAACCAGAAGTGGACTCCTTGCTCACTGTGCCTTAGGGACTACAGCTGCATCTCGCCCATAGAGGCTGAAACTCATCTGGGGTTTGCTGTTTCTCCTGTTCAGGGAGAATTGCCTGGTATTTCGGGAGTGGATCACTCTTCTGAGTGAGACCAGACTGATATACTACAGGATATTTCTCCCTGTGAAGGGCACAAGTGAGTTAAAAGAGGTTGCTCTCTTAGTAGGTAACCAGACCGATAGAAAAAAAAACACTGAGGTATTTTTCGTTATCAGATGAGCACCTGTACTTTTTTTGTTTTTGTTTATAATGTGTCAAATCGCCTTCTTTTCAAATGAATTATCTTCAACTGAATGTAAAATTGCATTCATTTGTTTATTGTACCCCTAGTACTACGTAATCTGTTGGTGCTCTACAAATAAAATATAATAATAATTATTAGATAGGCTTCTCCTTAAGAACTGATTTGAGTGGAAACACCACCATTCCTCTATTTGACCGAATGGGGTAAAAACAACACTGTTTTATCCAATATCTCATGGTGTCTCCCCATGTAAAAGTAGAGCAACAACAAGTTATTAATCAATCTAATTATATACTCCATTTTAATTATAAGCTACTGTTTGAGGCTACAAGACCACTTTTTATGCACAACATAGTTGTATGAATGGTGGGAGGGCAGAAAATATGGGACAGTCATTGTAGATGTACATGATTTGAATGGCAAAATTCCATCTTGCGTGAAAGGTTCCCTCACTTCTCTAGATAGGTGATGTTCATAGGGGCTTTGTGATGACCAAATGGTTACACCATCCACAGTCCTGCTAGGTGGGTTTTCAAGTACCCTCTACTGGCCATTCCTGTAAAGGACCACAGCGTTATCTTATTTTGAGTATGCTCTTATTAATTTTATTTTTAATTTCTATAAGCATTTTCTCTATTTTGAAGTGTAGTTTATTTTATTACAGGAGGTTTATGCACATTTTAGGGAATTGCAGTTTGATTGAATTGATCATGTGGGTGTTCAGCTCATAGGAGATTTGCTTCTTATTAATACTCTGCTCTGATCACTCCCTATAGCAGAACAGGCCGAGCATCGGGGCCGCAGGTATATGTATGCTATTATTACTTCTACAATAGACATAACAATCACCAACAATGCTCTATATCATTGAAACTCCAGTAAAAATCTAGTTCCTGCTGATTTGTTGCATTCTCTATCTATCTATCTATCTATCTATCTATCTATATACATTTATATCAGAGTAATAGTATTTAGTCTATGATTCATTTCCATTTGAGTGTTTATTTACAACCAGATATCTTATTTCTAGGCCACTATTTAGAATAGGGTGTCCAAATGACTATACTACCACTGGAGACATTACTCCGTCCATCTTCTTCTTATTATTGTTATTGTTAGATTTTGTTTGTAAAGTACCAACATTTTCTAACGCAAAACACCAACACAGACTTTACCAACATATACAGATTTTACAAAAAGCCGGACGAGGTCCAAGAACAAGGACGCTAAATCCCCAACAGCCGTGTACCACATTAGGCGCCATTTTACAACACAGACTTACATAATGCGGAAGTACACAGCTACCCTAACGGATTTTCCTCACGCACGCACACTATTTACACTGCACACATGCTCACACTTACACAGGAGCTCCACAGCACTCAAAACACACATTGTATGCTGCAGCAACATGAAAACAGATTGTCAGCTCTTCAGCATAATGCTTCCTGCATTTATTACTTCCAAATAGGTAAAGTATATTCCTTTATTAATGTATTATTTAGTTCATTACGCTACACCAAACAGCATTAGCTCACTTACAATTTCATTCCCGTAATTTTTTGACGGGCAATATTCTTGTGACTATATAAACCAAAATGTTTATCACTATGCTCTTTAATTAATGCAGGGTTATTCTTTGGGTTATTCTTTGGGGGTTATCTCTTTCCCTTTGACTTGCTTGATATGCTCCATAGTAAAGTGTTCCTGAGAAGTATAGGAATTCTCTTAGACAAGATGTTAAACTAACTCTTTGAATTCCTTTATTTCAGCTTGTAAATATATAATAAATATGAAGCAAGCAAATATGTCTGTGGTTATGTATTACATTATGGAGTGGGATCAGAAATACCCGAGCTGCAAACTCCGATCTTGCATCTAACTCAGCTGATTTACCTAATTTGTGTTAATGGAAATATGATAATAGCAACATTTTCATACGCCCATGTATTTATTTCTGGTTAATTCCTCATTGACATTTCCACAACCAACGTTACTCTACATAAGATTATTGCTACCTTCATAACAGGAGATCATACTATTTCTTTAATTTGCTGTATGATCCAGTTGCATATGTATTCATCCTTTGGATGTGATGTATTACTAATATTGCCAGCAATGCGTTACGACCGATATGTGGCCATCTGCAAACCCCTGCATTACCATATTGTCATGAACCATATGGTTTGTATTGTGTTGGCCACCATCTCCTGGGGGATGGGATTTATGGCAGGTCTTCCTACACTTTGGGTGACGTCAAACTTAACGTGTTACAAATCCAACATTTTTAATCACTTCTACTGTGACGTGGTTTCCCTAAAGTAACTTGCGTGCAGTGACACCCTTATTTTGGACCTTTATATATGTATTGAAGGAAGTTTAATAGTATTTTTCACCCCATTCATTCTTACCTTCATCTCATACATCTTCATTGTTACCACCATCTTGAAGATCCAGCTCTAGAAGACGTAAAGCTTTCTACACATGTTCCTCACACCTCACTGTGGACATACTTCTCTATCTGACGAGCTTCTGTCAATACTTCAGACAAGAATCAGTGTTCTCACTGGACGCTAATAAGCCCGTCTCCCTCTTGCCCTTCTCCCTGTGTCTATACTGAACCCACTAATTTACAGTTTGAAAAACAAAAATGTGATGTCAGCTCTGAGGATTTTTTTTTTACGGTATAATAGCAAAAAATCAATGTTCATCTGAAATTTTGCTCTGATATTTTCAATAAACAAGTATCAGATCAACGTTGAATGGATTTAGTACTAATGATCACGGAGGTACTTGAGTCTTCTGAATATCAAAGAACATTTATCAGATAATCCACCAAAGGCAGGAGGACTTAGTAGTAATATTTAACTAAGGCACAATTTTCACCCAGCTGTTCTTAGATTGTAAGCTCTCATAACAAGAGCAGGTTCTTCAAATGTTTCTATACCAGGTTTTATTTGTTTGTCTTTAGTATTCCTCTTTACATAGTGGTACAAAGTATGTTGGATATTTATGAATAAATAATAAAATACAGTAGCACATTTTATGTCCTTTGCACACTAGCACAAGGCAATAAATGAAAATTTTATAACAGGTGACCAACAGGCCATGTATGGATATAGATCAGAATGTTGATTCGTCTAGATCTGTTCCCAATCTGGGCTGAAGCTCTTGGTGTATTCCAAAGGAAAACCCAATAAATGGAATATCCTCGGACGTCTGTTGTTTTGTAGTAGTTTCTCAACAGGTCTCCTCTTCTTCTTGGTGGAGTAATTAATCCACTTGTCTGTTTTATTTGTGAGGCTCTGTGGATCTCACAAAAGGAGGATGCTGCTTCTCATAATACGCTGGCAACTATGATGTATCTAGAACCCTGAATATGAAAAAAAGGGGGGAGGGGGAGAAAGCACAATAGTTGCTCCTAGTGCAGATCACTTGATGTCACTTGATAATAGTAGATCATATATGTCTATAGACTCGTCTCTCACCTGTGATGACCTCAAGAATGTGAGGTACTTTCAAGTAGGAATTATCTATTTCCCCCTGGAGGATCTGTGTTTGAGGTATCCAAACTTCTTGATAGTCTCCGTTGTATGGCCCGGATGAGATATACTGTGGAATAATATATTTTTCTCGAGACGATAATATGTACCGTATATACTCGAATATAAGCCGACCTGAGTATAAGCCGAGGCACCCATTTTACCACAAAATACTGGGTAAAATGAGTGACTCGAGTATAAGCCGAGGGTGGGAAATGTGCTGCCCCCTGTGTCCCTCTTGTGCCCTCTGTGTCCCCCTCTCTCTCCGTGTCTCTTCTCCCCTCTCCCTTCTCTGTGTCTCTTTTCCTCTCTCCCTTCCCTGTGTCTCTTCTCCCCTCTCCCTTCCCTGTGTCTCTTCCCCCCTCCCTTATCACCCTCCTCAACCCCACTCCTCAACCTCCCTCCTCATCCTTAACCTCCCTCCTCATCCTCAACCTCCCTCCTCATCCTCAACCCCCTCCTCAACCTCCCTCCTCATCCTCCCTCCTCAACCCCCCATCCTCATCCTCTCTCCTCAACCCCCCATCCCCAACCCCCCATGCTCAACCCCCATCCTCAACCCCCCATCCTTAACCTCAACCCATCTCCTCAACCTCCCTCCTCAACCCCTCCTCCTCATCCTCAACCTCCCTCCTCATCCTCAACCTCCCTCCTCAACCCCTTCCTCAACCTCCCTCCTCAACCTCCCTCCTCATCCTCCCTCCTCATCCTCCCTCCTCAACCTCCCTCCTCATCCTCACTCCTCAACCCCTCCATCCTCAACCCACCCATCCTCATCCTCTCTCCTCAACCCCCCATCCTCAACTCCCCTCCTCAACCTCAACCCCCCTCCTCAACCCCTCCTCCTCATCGTCAATCTCCCTCCTCAACCTCCCTCCTCATCCTCAACGTCCCTCCTCAACCCCCCATCCTCAACCCCCTCCTCAAGCCCCCCATCCTCATACTCCCTCCTCAACCCCCCCATCCTCAACCTCAACCCTCCTCAACCTCAACCCCCCCTCAACCCCAACCCCCCTCAACCACCCCCCTCCTCAAATCTCATATCCTCAACCCCCCCATCCTCGTCCTCTCTCCTCAACCCCCCATCCTCAACCCCCCTCCTCAACCCCTCCTCCTCATCCTCCCTCCTCATCCTCAACCTTCCTCCTCATCCTCCCTCCTCCTCATCCTCCCTCCTCATCCTCAACCTCCCTCCTCAACCCCCCTCCTCAACCCCCATCCTCAACCCCCCTCCTCAACCCCCCATCCTCAACCCCCCTCCTCAACCCCTCCTCCTCATCCTCCCTCCTCATCCTCAACCTCCCTCCTCATCCTCCCTCATCCTCATCCTCCCTCCTCATCCTCAACCTCCCTCATCAACCCCCCTCCTCAACCCCCCATCCTCAACCTCCCTCCTCAACCTCAACCCCCTTCCTCAACCTTAACCCCAACCCACCTTCTCAACCTCAACCCCCCTCAACCTCCCCCCTCAATCCCCCTCAACCCCCCTCCTCAACCTTAACCCCCCTCAACCCCCGTCCTCCACCTAAACCCCCCTAAATACCTCCCCCCTCTCCCCTCACTTACCTGCTTGTGCTCCGGCCTCCGCTCCTTGACGCGCGCCGCGTCATTAGCATATACCGGGTGCCGGGTGCCGGGGGTTTAGGTGGAGGAGGGGGGTTTAGGTTGAGGAGGCGGGAGGGAAAGAGACACACGGGGGGGTTAGAGACACACGGGGGGGTTAGAGACACACGGGGGGGTTAGAGACACACACGGGGGGGTTAGAGACACAAGGGGGGTTAGAGACACAAGGGGGGTTAGAGACACAAGGGGGGTTAGAGACACACACGGGGGGTTAGAGACACACGGGGGGGGGGTTAGAGACACACGGGGGGGTTAGAGAGACAAGGGGGGGAGAGTGACTCGAGTATAAGACGAGGGGGGCCTTTTTTGCCTTTATGTGTTGTGTTATATAGTCATTACCACTTTAAGAGCTGGTCACATAGGTATGAAATCTGGGGCCAAAGCTAGCTTTCATCTCAGTGGGGGCAAGGGTACATAGTCATGTAGGCCACCAGACACACTGTCTCCTGCCCTAATTATCCAGCAAGCCCCGGAAACGGATCAAAGGAGTAATTTGTTGATTACTGTCACAGGTTTTAAGGTACCAATGGGTCTTGAGAAAGGCTGACATCATGTAATTGACAGATGGGCCACATGGCTATAAGAAAGGTGCTTGATGATTGGCTGAAGGGAGTGTTTGCTAAGGGGTGTGACTTATTGGTAATTGGTGACTGATGGGGTTAAAAATCTTGGATTTGTGACTAATAAACAGTTCTCAGTGTGATCATAGATAATCACGTGCATGCTCATACTTGAGAGAAGGATTAATCATGATCATTGGGATTAATACTACTTCAACTGCTTAAAGAAGAGTTACCACCAGTAACTCTGCTACTCTGACTAGTAGTTCATGTGGTGGTTCTGAGGATCCAATACTGGTCTGGTTCCATCTCTGCTATCAGGGATAGCAACAAGAACCATCATGCACTGCTGGGTCGATCAGAAGAAGGTTTTGGGGTGAGCTTAATTAAAGCAGTGGTCATGACACTTTGTGTAACAGCTAATTTATAGTATTACCCCATAAAATAACTATATAGCTTTAATGTCGTCTTCAAACTGGGCCTGGTTATTAATTTAACACCTTTAAATGGTATCCCCTTTAAATATCTTTAAAAAAATATCAGTTTTTGGTCAACAGAATTCAGTGAGTATTACACAATTTAAGAAAATAATCAGATGTATCTCAGGATCTCACAATGTAAATAAAGCACTGTAGTCCAAACTACCGTAGTGTTATGAAGGTTACAAAGGTGCCTGAATTTTTGTGGTTATCAGTGCTATTGGATGAGGAGCTTATGATGTAACCAGTGTTGTTGATGTAAACAACTAGTGGTGTTGATGTAATCAACTAGCTGTGTTGATGTAACCATAACTTTAAGGGTGAATATCTATAAGTTCTTTCATCATCTGACTTCCTGGATTCCAAATTTCCTCCTGGACCTTTTACAGGTACAGCAAGAATAAAGTTCTCAGTCAGGATATAGCTCTAGATCCTTATGTAATCAGGCAGATACTGTACAGATAGACTATTTTGTTGGCACATGAGATATAATAGATCCAGCTCTGAAGAGCTATAACTCGGTATATGTAGACCTCAATATACACCTGGAACCAGGAATGGCAGAAATTCCCTAGATGGTGCACACCATTACACCAAAACTTTAACCTAGTCAACAACTGGGTTTAATGAGAAAGGGAGTATAGTCATAGGGGAATGAAATAAGATCAAATGCAAGATCTCACAATATGACCAATAGATCATCTATATCCACCCTATCAACCTCTCCCAAAAATATGCAAGATAGAAATGGGAGGGTTGGAGAAAGACACAAATCTAATCTAAGTGCAGATTAATCAGACTACGAAATATAGTAGTGGTAAAGTATAAAGAAACAGTATCACACTCTCATTTTGTAACACCAGTCTTCACTGTGTCTGGAGAATTTATACAGTCAGGATCCCATAGTCACTTTAACACAGCAATACTGTGCTTTGTGTGGTCACATGGACTTAATCAGTGATAATCATTCCCCCTATTGGTACAGTTGTCCATCATCACTGAAAAATAACCTTTGAGGACACAAGTACAGGAATCAGATGAAATTACATTGAGTAATGCAGGTGTGTTAAAGCTGGGAGAGCCTAAAAAAAAGCATAGAGATTCAGAAATCCTGGACTATTAACGGTCATCATAGGACCAAGTTGCCTACTACTGAAACAATGTTTACTGTTTCATGAAGTAGGTAATCAAGGGGCCTCATTCAATTCCAAGCCCGTAACTCGATCACAGACAGCCAAATGTCTGTGATCGAGTTGCTGGCTCCTGTTGGTCTCCGTTTGCGAGGCTATTCAAATGCTCCAGGTCGCAAGTTGAGATCCTAAAGCCAGCTCCATAAACCATGCACTGGTTCGGAGCAGTTGTGGGCAGAAACCATATCAATTCACAGAGCCCGTAACAACGCATTTTGAATCGGCCAATAGAAAATGATAATATCATAATTACGCCAGTAAAAATATGCAGGTTACGTGTCAATCAATCAGGTTCTGTGGTCCTATGTGCTATCAAACTTGCACAACTTTGAAAATAAAGAATTATGAGAATTAATGACAATACTGTTCTAGTCCATATGGGTGCCCTGATATGTATTAACTCATTGATACCCAAGATAATTTAACCCGAAATGACACATAAAAATATGTTGCGCAGTTGTGCGGGTCTTTCATTGCTCTCTCCATAATTTACAGTGCAGGATTACTGTTTTATTTGCATTTACAGTGCTAAAAATTGGTGTTTAACCCATTTACGGGTCCTCTGGATATGTTTGCGAGCTTGGGGAATTGGAGCAATTAAATAGGGATTTGCGATTTTAGCCCTGCGAAAGTTACACTTCAAAGGCTCCTGGATGGTGTAAGTTAAGAGTTGGACGGCCAACATGTTTTCAAGCTCGTAACTCGTAACCCTATCCGAGCCCACAAAAAAAACAATGGAATAGCAAATTTAATGGCGATCTTACTTACAGGCCTCTGGATCTTAAATGGCCATATGGTCCTTAGTGTAAACAAAGGAGCTAGCAGAACAAAGAGATTTGCCAGAGTCTTCCAGCCTCAATACTAGGGCCATAGGCCAGGGCAGAGATGTTACTCTCTCCACCGCCAGAGATAGAATGAGCTTGTAGCCACACCTAGTGGGCGGCCCCTGGGGTGGGGACTGATAGTTCCCAAGGATTAACCCTGTCACATGGGACAGAGGGAATTAGCTGCTTCTAAGGGCTACTCCATTGGTCCAGAGATGGATGAGGGTTTGACTAAAGGTAGCCACTCCCTATAATGTGTTGCGCAAGGTTTTAAATAAGCTGACCCAATTCAATAAAGTGTTCATAATTTTCATCAAGACGTGGCGTGTAGATGTATTATTTACCCGGGGACATATGCTTGCAGTAAGATTCGTCAGGCTTACTGTCAATATTGCTCAGTCTAAAACCAAGGCTGAGACATGATGTTCCTTTAATCAAAGCTGATTAAGGTCCAGAGCCACTCAAATACGATCAACAGACCCCAGCCAGAGAGTGGGTCGTGACAAGAGGGTGTCAGCAAGATCTTATATATTGGGCAAGGGCATCTCTCACCTCCTGACTTCTACAATGGAAGGTTCCTTCTGTGCCATGGAGACCTGAGTGACTTCTGAGACAAGCTTTATGCAGATCTGGTTGGAACATATGCTCCCATAAGGGTCTTATATGTTGGGTAAGGATATATCACACCTCCAGGCTTACACATTGGTAACTTCCTTCTGTGCCATGGAGTAACTTCTGACCTGAGCTTGGAACCGATTTGCCTGGAACAGAGGGTGTCAGCAAGGTCTTATATGTTGGAGGAGTGCATCTCTCACCACCAGAATTCAAAATTGGTGGTTCCTCCAGTGCCATTGAGCCTTGAATGACTTCTGACCCGAACTTGGAATAGATCTGGCTGGAACAAAGGGTGTCAGCAAGATCTTATATATTGGATAAGGGTATCTCTCATCTCCAGACTTCTACAATGGTAGGTTCCTCCTGTGCCATGGAGGCCTGAGTGATTTCTGAAACAAGTTTCGTGCAGATCTGGCTGGAACAGACGGTGTCATCAGGGTCTTATATGGTGGGCAAATATCTCTCTCACCTCACCTCCAGAATTCCACATTGTTAAGTTCCTCCTGTGCCATGGAGAAACTTCTTACGTGAACTTGGAACAGATCTGGCTGAAACATAGGGCAGTCATATTGGAACACGATCACCTTGCTAATGACTTTTTGTAGTATACACACATAGCAGGATGACCATATTGTAACCGGATCACCTTCCGAATGACTTCTTGTTGGACACATACATAGCCGGCCGGCCATACAGAATCACCTTCCTAACGACTTCTTGTAAGATAAACACATAGCGGGGCAGCCATATTGTAACAGGATCACCTTCCTAATGACTTCTTGCAGGAAACATAAATAGCAGGGCACCCATATTGTAAAAAGATCACCTTTCCAATGACTTCTTGTAGGATACATACATAGCAGGGCAGCCATAATGTAACATGATCCCCCTTATAATGACATCTTGTTGGACACATACATATCAGGACGGCCATATTGTAACAGAATATCCCTTATACTGCGGGCGGCCATTTTGTAAGAGGATCACCTTCCTAATGACTTATTGTAGGACACATACAAAGCAGGGAAGCCATATTGGAACAGGATCACCTTCCTAAGGAATTCTTGTAGGACATATTGTATACACAGCAGAACAGCCATATTGTAACAGGGTTACCTTCCTAATGACTTCTTATAGGATATAAACGCAGCAGGGTGGCCATATTGTAACAGGATCACCTTCTGAATAACTTCTTGTAGGACACATACATAGCAGTGTGGCCATATTGTAAAAGGATTGCATCCCTAATGACTTCTTGTAGGTCACATACATCGTAGGGCGGCCATATTGTAACATGATCCCCCTTATAATGACTTCTTGTAGGACACATACATAGCAGGGCGACAATATTGTAACAGTATCACCTTTCTAATGACTTCTTGTAGGACACATACATAGCAGGGCGGCCATATTGTAACAGTATCACCTTCCTAATGACTTCTTGTAAGACACATGCATAGCAGGGCAGTCATATTGTAAGAGGATCAACTTCCTAATTACTTCTTCTATGACATATACACAGCAGGGCAGCCATATAGTAACAGGATGACCTTCCTAATGACTTCTTCTATGACATATACACAGCAGGGCAGCCATATTGTAACAGGATCACCTTCCTTATTACTTCTTCTATGACATATACACAGCAGGGCAGCCATATTGTAATAGGATCACCTTCCTAATTACTTTTTGTAGGACACATACACAGCAGGGCGGCCATATTGTAAAAGGATCACCTTTCTAATGACTTCTTGTTGGAAACATTCATAGCAGGGCGGCCATACTGTAACAGGATCACCTTCCTAATGATTTCTTCTAGGACATATACACAGCAGGGCGGCCATATTGTAACAGGATCACCTTTCCAATGACTTCTTGCAGGACACATAAATAGCAGGGCGGCCATATTCTAACAGGGTCACCTTCCTAAGGAATTCTTCTAGGACACATACATAGCAGGGCGTCCATATTATAACAGCATCACCTTCCTATTTACTCCTTCTAGGACACCTACACAGCACGGTGGCAATATTGTAAAAGGATTACCTTTCTAATGACTTCTTGTTGGAAACATTCATAGCAGGGCAGCCATATTGTAACAGGATCACCTTCCTAATGACTTCTTCTATGACATATACACAGCAGGGCAGCTATAATGTAACAGGATCACCTTCCTAATTACTTCTTCTATGACATATACATAGCAGGGCGTCCATATTGTAATAGGATGACCTTCCTAATGACTTTTTGTAGGACACATACACAGCAGGGCGGCCATATTGTAAAAGGATCACCTTTCTAATGACTTCTTGTTGGAAACATTCATAGCAGGGCGGCCATACTGTAACAGGATCACCTTCCTAATGATTTCTTCTAGGACATATACACAGCAGGGCGGCCATATTATAACAGCATCACCTTGCTATTTACTCCTTCTAGGACACCTACACAGCACGGTGGCAATATTGTAACCGGATCAGCTTCCTAATAACTTCTTGTAGGACACATACACAGCAGGGCAGCCATATTGTAACAGGATCACCTTCCTAATGACTTCTTATAGGACACATACATAGGAGAGCAGCCATATTGTAACAGGATCCCCCTTTTAATTACTTCTTCTAGGACACATACATAGCAGGGCGTTCATTTTGTAATAGGATGACCTTTCAAATTATTTCATGTAGGACAGATTTATAGAGGGGCGGCCATATTGTAACAGCATCACCTTCCTAATTACTTTTTGTAGGATACATACACAGCATGGCGGCCATATTGTAAGAGGATAACTTTCCTAATGACTTCTTGTAAGACACATATGTAGCAGAGCAGCCATATTGTAAAATGATTACCTTCCTAATGAATTCTCATAGGACACATACATAGCAGAGCAGCCATATTGTAAAAGGATCACCTTCCTAATGAATTCTCATAGGACACATACATAGCAGAGCGGACATAATGTAACAGAATACCCTTTATACTGCGGGCGGCCATATTGTAAGAAGATCACCTTCCTAATGACTTCTATTTGGAAACATACATAGCAGGGCGACAATTTTGTTACAAGATCCCCCTTATAATGACTTCTTGTAGGACACATACATAGCAGGGTGGCCATATTAAAACAGTATCAACTTCCTAATGACTTCTTGTAAGACACATGCATAGCATGGTGGCCACATTGTAAGAGGATCACCTTCTTAATGATTTATTGTGGGACACATACACAGCAGGGCGACCATATTGTAACTGGGTAACCTTCCTAATGAGTTCTTGTTGGACACATACATAATGGAGCCGTAGCCGCGAAAATCCGGCGTGTAGCGGAGGAGACGGCGGGTGACGCCACGCAGTGAGAGCAGGGAGCTTGAGGCAGCCGTCCAGCCCAGGGAAAGCGCGAGCTAGCGCTGTACCACTGCACTAACAGCGATACCATCGTGCAGGAGCGGAGAGCTGACCAGGGAAGGATAAAGGAGCATCCCTAAGCCCTAAAGAGCTGACAGAGTGTTGGACCCACTACAGAAGCGACTTCCCAAGAGGTCTTTGCTGGAACCAGGACCCCTGAGAAGCTCACCGGTGCACCAAGGCAGAAAGGTAAGGAATAAGGGAACTTACCCTTACACCCTTAACCTCACCCTTACCTGCACTAGAAAGAGTATAAAGAGACTGTGGTATCTGCTGTATTGAAGCTGTTTGTGGTAATGCTGTAATGCTGAAAAGAACTGTGTAATTATTATAAGCAACGATTTTAATTAAAGCAAATACAGCTAACTAACACAGAATCCCTGAGGCTGGCGGCTATGCAGCTCCAACATACCAAGCATGTCATGAAGGTATAAGATACCCGCTAAAAGGAAGAAAATAACCATTAGCTGTAAAGCAATAGAAGCGGCAGGCTTGGGGTATAATCCCTTGCTCCATTATAAACATCCCCCATATTGGAACTTAGAAGTCCGGGAGAATCTAACCTATAAGGAGGATAGCTCCGGCAAATGAAAAGAAGCTAATTGGTAAAAATAACGGGCACTCTCTGTGACCAGATTAAGGGAATATTCCTCAGAGGCCCCATAAGAGTAACAGTCATAAAAGAAACAGCGTACTCTCTATTGAAAGACAGAAGGTTCCAGCTATCCTTAAGACTGTGGATGTACAATAAGCTAAACAGCACTTCTAATTAAAAGAGCACGGGTATCACAAAGGAGTGAATATGCCGTGACAAAAAAAGATAACAAGAGAAATAAGAAAGAAGTGGAAAGGAAGTAATAAAGAAAGGAACAAGAAGATAGAGAAAAGGGGAAGGAAAAAGAGGGAAATAACTAAAAAAGGGGGCTTGGAAGTAACAATCTTTAGGGCAATTAGAACATTATAAAAGTAAAGAAAATGGCGGCTAAAAACAAACCCAAAACCAGGAAAAGCCCAACCGTAGAGCCATCTCCCTTTTTTACCCCTAAAAGCTCTACAACGTCCCTCCCAAAACACACTCCGAAAGAAGTGCTGGAGCAAAGTATTCCTCTTTCTTACACAAAGGTACCAAGTAAAGAGCTGGAAAAACAAGAGGAAAATTTCCTCACCACAGACAAAATGAAGGAGATTTTGAAGAACTTCCAAGAAGAATTTTTTGCTGAAATTAAAAACCAAATAATGGAAAATGCCAAATCAATAAAAGAGGTAAACATACGTTCTGCGGATTTGGAAGATAAATTTGACAAACTGATCATCGATCACAATATGATTTTGGAACAGTCATCAAAAATGGCCAGCCAAATCTCAATACTGAATGACCAGATGAACAGGATGGAAGATAAAGCTCGGAAGAATAACCTGCGAATAAGAGGTATACCGGAAGCCACAAAAAAAGAAGATCTCCCAATATACATCATGGAACTGTTTACCAAAATTACTCCTAATTTTTCGCAGCTGGATCCAAAACTGGACACAATCCACCGAATCCCGCTCCCAAGCCATTTACAAAGTAAAAACCCTAGAGACGTGATAGTAAGAATCCATCACACATCTACAAAAGAAGCAATATCGAAAGCAAGTTATTTGATGAAGACATTTGGACAGCCATATGAAAATATTCAAATATTCGCAGATCTTTCAAAAGGCACAATTAGCAAGAGAAAGGAGTTTAACTTCATAACACAAGCCTTAAGAAAGAGCAACATTATATACAAATGGACCTTCCCAGTAGGTCTACTGGTATCACAAGGATCAACTTGGCATAAGAGTAAGACCGTGGCAGAAGCCCGAGACTTTTTGAGCACTAGAATGCTTAACAACTCGGATCCGAAAGATCCTTCAAGGGATCTGCAAGTCCCCATGCCTGATTGGCAGAGGAAGAAATGACTTTGACAGACTAAGGGACAATTTAAACAAAAGTGGATATGTTTTTTTTTTTTTTTTCTCCCCCTTATTTCCTCTAGGTTTTTCTCACCTTCTCTATCCCCTTACTGTCATCCTGGGTTTGGGTGGAGGAAGGGGAGAGGGAATAAGGATGTAAAGATTAAGGCCATACAGGAATGGGGAGAATTAGGCAGTGTAAGGAATAATGTTTAAATTGAACAAAGAACGTGAATAGGTAATTGGTACTGGAGGGTGGCGATGGAATGGAAGGAGGGAGAGGGTTAGAGAGGGGTTAAAGTTAGAATACAGCTCACAGAGGGTGCTAAATTATGGTATGTTGATAAAGAAGGTATATACATAAGGCAAGATATAAGAACGGAAAGATATCTAAAAGTTACCGTTGTCTCCAAATGAGTCCGCCAACCATTTCTAAACAACGGTCGATTCCCTGCTGAACAGAAGTTTGGAAAGGCTTGATATGAGCCTCTTCTGTTCTAATTGTATGAATGTTAGTATGAATGGAAGTAAGGAAGATCTGGCACTCTGGGTACATAAAGTCACAAGGGGAGATATTGCAGTGGTAGATAAAGGGCCAATAAGAATTTACTGCCTTTTGTAATTAATGTCCGTAAAAATACTGAGTTGGAATGTAAATGGTTTAAATTCTCCTAGTAAAAGGAAAACTGTCCTCAGACATTGCAGAAAAGAGAAAGCAGACTTGATATTGCTTCAAGAGACACACTGGGGGAAAACCAAGATTCCAGGTTTTGCGACAGGGGATTTTGATTGCAGTCATCATTCAGTAGGAGAAAAGAAAAAGAGGGGAGTTTTAATCTTTTTTTCTAATAATTTAGAAATAGCAGAAACATTATTAATAATAGACCCAGAGGGCCGATACATTCTATGGAAGGGTCAGATTAATAAACAGGAAATGACACTAATAAATATTTACGCGCCAAATGAGAAACAAGTAAAATTTCTAAAACTAATAGGCAATTTGATTAGGAAGTACGCCCAGGGATCGCTGGTGATAGCAGGTGACTTTAATTTGATTCCAAACATAAATCTAGACAGGTCAATAAAACCGGCACATAAAAATGTAAGTAAAGTAAATAAAGAAGGGCAGATATTCACGAAATGGATTATTAAAAACCATTTATTTGATGCTTGGAGAGTCCAACATCCAAACAAAAAGGAGTTCTCTTTTTATTCCAATCCCCACAATATATACTCACAAATAGATTTAACACTGGTAAACTCTCAAATTATAAACAAGATCACGCATACCGAAATAGGTAAGATTGTCACTTCGGATCACGCATACACGATGTTAGTAATAGAAATTAATAAAGTAAAACGGGATAGACCACAATGGAGACTAGACGACACGATAATAAGAATGGAGAAAAATAAAGAGTACTTAAACAAAGAAATAGAGAGTTTTTTTAATACAAATATTCACTCGGTCCCCTCACATTGCACGATTTGGAACACTCAAAAAGCTTTTACAAGAGGGCTTATTATTAAACTTAAAGCCCAATTGATGAAACAAAGAGGAACCCCTTTAAAAGAGTTATATATAGAACTAAATAAGTTGGAATCTAAATACATTCTGGATCCACAACGACAAACAATGGTAGAGATTAAAATAATACGAAACAGAATAAATAAGATCAATCAATCAAGATCAGACAGAGAAATATGGCGCTACCAACAAACTTATTACCATCAAAACAATAAAAACAGCAAATTATTAGCTTTACAAGTAAAAAAGAAAAAGGAAAAAAAAGAATAACAGTCATTAAGGAGGAAGGAAGATATATTTCTTCCCCTCAGGAAATTGGACAAGCCTTTACTAGATACTATAAGGAACTCTATAATTTGGAAAAGTCACCCCCCCTCTGCAAACTGGCGGTGGAAGAAATACAAGCATTTTAGACGAGATACAACTGCCCAAAGTATCGTTAGAGGACCTAGCAGAATTGAATAATCCAATTACAAACCAGGAAGTACTACAAGTGATTAACCAACTAAAACCTTACACATCTTCAGGTCCAGATGGATACACTAATCTTTTCTATAAAACATTTTCACAAACTCTGAGTCCCCATCTTACTGAAGTATTTAATGAAATTAAAACTTTGGGAACTATTCCATCGGAAATGACAAAGGTAGCACTGATTATGAACCCTAAGGCCAATTTAGATACACAATCCTGTTCCAATTACAGACCTATTTCTCTTTTAAACGCAGACACTAAATTATATGCGAAGATTTTGAGTCTTAGAATACAAAAATTTATAGGAAAACTAATTGCAATAGAACAAACGGGGTTTGTGACCGGCAGACAGGGAACAGAGAATATCAGAAAACTTATGAATTTGGCCGAATTTGCAAGACTAAATAGTGCCCCCACTCTATTCTTGTCTTTAGACGCGGAAAAAGCGTTTGACAGAGTAGGGTGGGAGTACATGAAATTGGTGTTGTCAAAATATGGCTTCGGAGAATTTGGGGCTAAGGCAATAGGGGCCCTTTATAGATCCCCGACAGCAGAAGTAACCGGGATAGGGGTTAAGGTAGACCCGTTTGAAATTACAAATGGCACTAGACAGGGTTGTCCCCTCTCCCCTACTCTGTTTACACTAATGATAGAACCTCTGGCGGAAGCTATCAGGTCATCCCTTCAAATTCATGGGATCAGAGTGGGGGAGAAGGAACATAAAATCAGTTTATATGCAGACGACGTAGTACTATCTCTCACTCGTCCTGAAGAATCTCTCACCATTTAGCAAAAATAATAGACAAATACAGTAGAGTGTCTTACTATAAATTGAATTATAAGAAATCCGAAATACTTTGCTTTAATGTCTCCAAGAGACAGAAATTACAATTAAAGACCAATTATCGGTGTGACTGGGAGTCAGACTCAATTAAGCACCTAGGAATTATTTTCCTGGGAAACATACAGAATACATTAGATAGAAACTACAAAGATTTATTGTTCAAATTTCGGAACATTACAGATAACTGGCGAAAAAATAGATTCTCTTTTTCAGGTAAAATGGCAGCAGTTAAAATGATGCTACTTCCCAGATTAAATTATATTTTAAGGTGTATCCCCTACAAGATCCCCAGGGGTTGGTTGAACAAGTTACAACGAGTAATAGATGTGTTTATACACCACTCTAGTCATATAAGAGTTAAAAAAAGAACTATGGGAAGAAGCTTTCTAAAAGGAGGAATCGCTTATCCTTTAGTACAACCATACCAGGAAGCTAACTGTGTAGTACACACGCTGAAATGGTTAGAAACATCACAGATACTTCCATGGATAGAAATAGAAAAAGCTTTAAATTTAAATTACCATCTATCAGCTTTAGTTTTTGGGGTAGAACCAGCTATTAAGGATCTAGCCGCAGGATCAACTGTTATGAAAGAAATTTTAAAAAATTGGAGACAGATTAATAGGAAATACAAATTAATCCCTAAGGGTAGTATCATTACTCCGTTAGACTCGATAATACATTTAAATATGATAAATATTACTAAAGACTGGAAGAAGAAAGGACTAAATCGGGTAAGAGACACAGTGATTAACGGGCGGATCGCTCCTTTTGATCAAATTAAAGAAAAGTTTGGGATCTCAGGAGAAGGATGGTTAGCATATGCAGCATATATAACTTCCTGTGATATAACCAAGGTATATTTTCAAAGTAATAAAGAATTAAATCCCATGGAAAAGATCCTCCTTAAGTCCGAGAATAAACATCTAATAGCTAAATGTTTTAACATCATAAGATCAGCCGGAGAGCACTCCAAATCCAACGGTATGATCCAATGGGAACTAACCCTAAAACTAGAAACAGACGAAACAGACTGGGATACAGCATTAAAATGGACAAACAGATTTATCAAACAAACAGCATATAGAGAATCCTTTTTTAAAATTATCAATAACTGGTATATGACCCCTGTGAAAATGGCACAAATTTCACATTCCCCTGCAGATAAACTGTGCTAGAGAGAATGTGGTAATCAGGCTCATTTATTACACATGTTATGGGATTGTCCCAAGATAAAACAATTTTGGGAAAGTTGTTATGAACTTTTGGACAAGCTAACAGGGAATCAACTCCCTTTCAAGGGAGAATGTAGTATTCTACACATGTTTCCAAGTGAGGTACCAATTGAAAACAGAGCAGTGGCGATTATTATCTTCTCAATAGCTAAACATTTATTTATAAAGAAATGGAAAGATAGTTCCCCTCCCATATTTTCTGATATTATTTGGAAAATAAAGCATATTAGAGAGTTAGAAGTTAACTATATACAAAGTGGGTTAATAAGAACAGACCCTCTTAGGTGGAAAGTATGGGACAGGAATTATTGAATGACCAGTAATAGTGCAGATCTTCCAGAATGTAAGGAGGGATGAAAGTGAGTGAATGGTGATATGGTTTTAAGTAAATGATTGTTTAACTATGTAACAAAGTTGACAAGAATGTATTTTGATATATTGTTGTTTGTATATGCTCATTTGAAAAAAAAAAAAAAAAAAGACTTCTTCTAGGACATTTACACAGCAGGGAAGCAATATTGTAAAAGGATCACCTTTCCAATGGCTTCTTGCAGGACACATAAATAGCAGGGCGGCCATATTCTAACAGGGTCACCTTCCCAATGACTTCTTGTTGGACACATACATAGCAGGGTGGCCATATTGTAACAGGATCACCTTCCTAACGATTTCTTGTAGGATACACACATAGCAGGGCAGCCATATTGTAACAGGATCACCTTCCTAATTACTTATTCTAGGACATATAAATAGCAGGGCGGCCATATTCTAACAGGATCACTTTCCTAACGACTTCTTGTAGGATATAAACATAGCAGGGTGGCCATATTGTAACACGATCACCTTCCTAATTACTTCTTCTAGAACATTTACACAACAGGGCAGCCATATTGTAACAGGATCACCTTCCGATTTACTTCTTATAGGACACATACATAGCAGAGCAGCCATATTGTAAATGGATACCCCTTATAATGACTTCTTGTAGGACACAAACATAGCAGGGTGTCCATATTGTAATAGGATCACCTTCCTAATGACTTCTTGTAGAACACATACATAGCAGGGCGGCCATATTGTAACAGGACCCCCCTTATAATGACTTCTTGTAGGACACATACAAAGCAGGGCATCAATATTGTAACAGTATCACCTTCCTAATGACTTCTTGTAAGACACATGCATAGCAGGATGGTCATATTGCAAGAGTATCACCTTCCTAATGACTTCTTGTAAGACACATGCATAGCAGGGCGGTCATATTGTAAGTGGATCAACTTCCTAACGATTTCTTGTAGGATACACACATTGCAGGGCAGCCATATTGTAACAGGATCACCTTCCTAGTGACTTCTTATAGGACACATACATAGCAGGGCGTCCATATTGTAATAGGATGACCTTCCTAATGACTTCTTGTAGGACACATACATAGGAGAGCAGCCATATTGTAACAGGATCCCGCTTTTAATTACTTCTTCTAGGACTCATACATAGCAGGGCGTTCATTTTGTCATAGGATGACCTTTCAAATGACATCTTGTAGGACACATTTATAGAGGGGCGGCCATATTGTAACAGGATCACCTTCCTAATTACTTTTTGTAGGATACATACACAGCAGGGCGGCCATATTGTAAAAGGATCACCTTCCTAATGACTTCTTGTTGGACACATACATAGCAGAGAGGCCATACTGTAACAGGATCACCTTCCTAATGATTTCTTCTAGGACATATACACAGCAGGGCGGCTATAATGTAACAGGATCACCTATGCAATGACTTCTTGCAGGACACATAAATAGCAGGGCGGCCATAATCTAACAGGGTCACCTTCCTAATGACTTTTTGTTGGACACATATATTATCCTTTATTTATAACGCGCCAACATATTCCGTAGCGCAAACACATTGCAGGGCGGCCATACTGTAACAGGATCATCTTCCTAACGACTTCTTGTAGGATACACACATAGCAGGGCAGCCATATTGTAAGAGGATGACCTTCCTAATCACTTCTTGTAGTACACATTCTTAGAGGGGCAGCAATATTGTAACAGTATCACCTTTCTAATGACTTCTTGTAGGACACATACATAGGAGATCATCCATATTGTAACAGGATCACCTTCCTAATGACTTCTTGTTGGACACATACATAGCAAGGTGGCCATATTGTAACAGGATCACCTTCCTAATGACTTATTGTAGGACACATACAAAGCAGGGCAGCCATATTGTAACAGGATACCCCTTATAATGACTTTTTATAGGACACATACATATCAGGGCAGCCATATTCTAACAGGGTCACCTTTTCTAATGACTTCTTGTTGGACACATACATAGTAGGGCGGCCATATTGTAAAAGGATCACCTTCTTAATGACTTCTTCTTGGACACATACATATCAGGGCGGCCATATTGTAACAGAATACCCCTTATACTGCGGGCTGCCATTTTGTAAGAGGATCACCTTCCTAATGACTTCTTGTTGGACACATACATAGCACGGCGGCCATATTGTAACAGGATCACCTTCCTAGTGAATTCTTATAGGACACAAACACAGCAGGGTGGTCATATTGTAACAGGATCACCTTCCGAATAATTTCTTGTAGGACACATACATAGCAGGGTGTCCATATTGTAACAGGATCGCATCCCTAATGACTTCTTGTAGGTCACATACATCTTAGGGCGGCCATATTGTAAAAGGATTCCCCTTATAATGACTTCTTGTAGGACACATACATAGCAGGGCGGCCATATTGTAACAGTATCACCTTCCTAATGACTTCTTGTAAGACACATGCATAGCAGGGTGGTCATATTGTAAGAGTATCACCTTCCTAATGACTTCTTGTAAGACACATGCATAGCAGGGCAGCCATACTGTAACAGGATCACCTTCCTAATTACTTCTTCTAGGACATATACACAGATGGGCAGCCATATTGTAACAGGGTCACCTTCCTAGTGACTTCTTATAGGACACATGCATAGCAGGGCGGTCATATTGTAAGAGGATCAACTTCCTAATTACTTCTTCTAGAACATATACACAGCAGGGCAGCCATATAGTAACAGGATCCCCCTTATAATGACATCTTGTAGGACACATAAATAGCAGGGTGGCTATATTCTAACAGGGTCACCTTTCTAATGACTTCTTGTTGGAAACATACATAGTAGGGCGGCCATATTGTAAAATGATCACCTTCCTAATGACTTCTTGTTGGACACATACCTATCAGGGCGGCCATATTGTAACAGAATAACCCTTATACTGCGGGCGGCCATTTTGTAAGAGGATCACCTTCCTAATGACTTCTTGTTGGACACATACATAGCACGGCGGCCATATTGTAACAGGATCACCTTCCTAATGACTTATTGTAGGACACATACAAAGCAGGGCAGCCATATTGGAAGAGGATCACCTTCCTAAGGAATTCTTGTACATCATACTGTATACACAGCAGGGCAGCAATATTGTAACAGGGTTGACCCTCCTAATGACTTCTTATAGGACACAAACACAGCAGGGTGGCCATATTCTAAAAGGATCACCTTCCGAATAAATTTTTGTAGGACACATACATATCAGTGTGGCCATACTGTAACAGGATCGCATCCCTAATGACTTCTTGTAGGTCACATACATCGTAGGGCGGCCATATTGTAACAGTATCACCTTTCTAATGACTTCTTGTAGGACACATACATAGCAGGGCTGCAATATTGTAACAGTATCACCTACCTAATGACTATTGTAAGACACATGCATAGCAGAGCGGTCATATTGTAAGAGTATCACCTTCCTAATGACTTCTTGTAAGACACATGCATAGCAGGGTAGTCATATTGTAAGAGGATCAACTTCCTAATGACTTCTTATAGGACACATACATAGCAGGGCGTCCATATTGTAATAGGATGACCTTCCTAATGACTTCTTGTAGGACACATACACAGCAGGGCAGCCATATTGTAAAAAGATCACCTTTCTAATGACTTCTTGTTGGACACATACATAGCAGGGTGGCCATACTATAACAGGATCACCTTCCTAATGATTTCTTCTAGGACATATACACAGCAGTGCGGCCATATTGTAAGAGTATCACCTTCCTAATGACTTCTTGCAGGACACATAAATCGCAGGGCGTAGATATTCTAACAGGGTCACCTTCCCAATGACTTCTTGTTGGACACATACATAGCAGGGTGGCCATATTCTAACAGGATCACCTTCCTAATGATTTCTTCTAGGACATATACACAGCAGGGCGGCTATAATGTAACAGGATCACCTATGCAATGACTTCTTGCAGGACACATAAATAGCAGGGCGGCCATAATCTAACAGGGTCACCTTCCTAATGACTTTTTGTTGGACACATACATAGCAGGGCGGCAATACTGTAACAGGATCACCTTCCTATCGACTTCTTGCAGGACACATAAATAGCAGAGTGGCCATATTGTAAAAAGATCACCTTTCTAATGACTTCTTGTAGGATACATACATAGCGGGGCAGCCATAATCTAACAGGGTCACCTTCCTAATGACTTTTTGTTGGACACACACATAGCAGGGCAGCCATATTGTAAGAAGATGACCTTCCTAATCACTTCTTGTAGGACACATTCTTAGAGGGGCGGCCATATTGTGAAAGGATTACCTTCCTAATGACTTCTTATAGGACACATACATAGGAGAGCAGCTATATTGAAACAGGATCACCTTCCTAATGACTTCTTTCAGGATACATAAATAGCAGGGTGGCCATATTGTAAAAAGATCACCTTTCTAATGACTTCTTGTAGGATACATACATAGCAGGGCAGCCATATTGTAACAGGATCCCCCTTATAATGACATCTTGTAGGACACATACTGTAAATAGCAGGGTGGCTATATTCTAACAGGGTCACCTTTCTAATGACTTCTTGTTGGACACATACAAAGCAGGGCAGCCATATTGGAACAGGATCACCTTCCTAAGGAATTCTTGTAGGACATACTGTATACACAGCAGGGCAGCCATATTGTAACAGGGTTACCTTCCTAATGACTTCTTATAGGACACAAACACAGCAGGGTGGCCATATTCTAAAAGGATCACCTTCCGAATAACTTCTTGTAGGACACATACATAGCAGTGTTGCCATATTGTAACAGGATCGCATCCCTAATTACTTCTTGTAGGTCACATACATAGTAGGGCGGCCGTATTGTAACAGTATCACCTTTCTAATGACTTCTTGTAGGACACATACATAGCAGGGCTGCAATATTGTAACAGTATCACCTACCTAATGACTTCTTGTAAGACACATGCATAGCAGAGCGGTCATATTGTAAGAGTATCACCTTCCTAATGACTTCTTGTAAGACACATGCATAGCAGGGTAGTCATATTGTAAGAGGATCAACTTCCTAATGACTTCTTATAGGACACATACATAGCAGGGCGTCCATATTGTAATAGGATGACCTTCCTAATGACTTTTTGTAGGACAGATACACAGCATGGCAGCCATATTGTAAGAAGATGACCTTCCTAATCACTTCTTGTAGGACACATTCTTAGAGGGGCGGCCATATTGTGAAAGGATTACCTTCCTAATAACTTCTTGTAGGACCCATACAAAGCAGGGCAGCCATATTGTAACAGGATCACCTTCCTAATGACTTCTTATAGGACACATACATAGGAGAGCAGCCATATTGAAACAGGATCACCTTCCTAATGACTTCTTTCAGGATACATAAATAGCAGGGTGGCCATATTGTAAAAAGATCACCTTTCTAATGACTTCTTGTAGGATACATACATAGCAGGGCAGCCATATTGTAACAGGATCCCCCTTATAATGACATCTTGTAGGACACATACTGTAAATAGCAGGGTGGCTATATTCTAACAGGGTCACCTTTCTAATGACTTCTTGTTGGACACATACAAAGCAGGGCAGCAATATTGGAACAGGATCACCTTCCTAAGGAATTCTTGTAGGACATACTGTATACACAGCAGGGCAGCCATATTGTAACAGGGTTACCTTCCTAATGACTTCTTATAGGACACAAACACAGCAGGGTGGCCATTTTCTAAAAGGATCACCTTCCGAATAACTTCTTGTAGGACACATACATAGCAGTGTTGCCATATTGTAACAGGATCACATCCCTAATGACTTCTTGTAGGTCACATACATAGTAGGGCGGCCATATTGTAACAGTATCACCTTTCTAATGACTTCTTGTAGGACACATACATAGCAGGGCGGCAATATTGTAACAGTATCACCTACCCTATGACTTCTTGTAAGACACATGCATAGCAGGGCAATCATATTGTAAGAGGATCAAGTTCCAAATTACTTCTTCTAGGACATATACACAGCAGGGCTGCCATATTGTAACAGGATCACCTTCCTAATGACTTCGTATAGGACACATACATAGTAGGGCTTCCATATTGTAATAGGATGACCTTCCTAATGACTTCTTGTTGGACACATACATAGCAGGGCGGCCATATTGTAACAGGATCACTTTCCTAACGACTTCTTGTAGGACACATACATAGCAGGCCTCCATATTGTAATAGGGTGACCTTCCTAATGACTTCTTCTAGAACACATACACAGCAGGGCGGCCATATTGTAAAAGGATCACCTTCCTAATGACTTCTTGTTGGACACATACATAGCAGGGCGGCCATATTGTAAAAGGATCACCTTCCTAATGACTTCTTGTTGGACACATACATAGCAGGACGGCCATACTGTAAGAGGATCACCTTCCTAATGATTTCTTCTAGGACATATACACAGCAGGGCGGCTATAATGTAACAGGATCACCTTTCCAATGACTTCTTGCAGGACACATAAATAGCCGGGCGGCCATAATCTAACAGGGTCACCTTCCTAATGACTTTTTGTTGGACACACACATAGCAGGGCAGCCATATTGTAAGAAGATGACCTTCCTAATCACTTCTTGTAGGACACATTCTTAGAGGGGCGGCCATATTGTGAAAGGATTACCTTCCTAATAACTTCTTGTAGGACACATACAAAGCAGGGCAGCCATATTGTAACATGATCACCTTCCAAATGACTTCTTATAGGACACATAAATAGCAGGGCGTCCATATTGTAACAGGATGACCTTCGTAACGACTTCTTGTAGGATACGCACATAGCAGGGCAGCCATATTGTAACAGGATCACCTTCATAATGACTTCTTCTAGGACATATAAATAGCAGGGCGGCCATTTTCTAACAGGGTCACCTTCCTAATGACTTCTTGTTGGACACATACATAGCAGGGCGGCCATATTGTGAAAGGATTACCTTCCTAATAACTTCTTGTAGGACACATACAAAGCAGGGCAGCCATATTGAAACAGGATCACCTTCCTAATGACTTATTGCAGGATACATAAATAGCAGTGTGGCCATATTGTAACAGAATACCCCTTATACTGTGGGCATCCGTTTTGTAAGAGGATCACTTTCCTAATGACTTCTTGTTGGACACATACATAGCACGGTGGCCATATTGTAACAGGATCACCTTCCTAATGACTTATTGTAGGACACATACATAGCAGTGCATCCATATTGTAATAGGATGACCTTCCTAATTACTTCTTGTAGGACACATACATAGGGGGCGTCCATATTGTAATAGGATGACCCTCCTAATGACTTCTTGTAGGACACATTCATAGAGGGGCGGCCACATGGTAACAGACTCACCTTCCTAATGACTTTTTAAAGGATACATACACAGCAGGGTGGCCTTATTGTAACAGGATCACCTTCCAAATGACTTCTTGTAGGTCACATCCATAGCAGGGCTGCCATATTGTAAAAGGATCACCTTCCTAATAATTTTTCATAGGACATATACTGTACATAGCAGAGCGGCCATATTGTAAAAGAATACCCCTTATACTGCGGGCGGCCATATTTTAAGAGGATCACAATCCTAATGACTTCTTTTTGAACACATACATATCAGCGTGGCCATTTTGTAACAGGTTCACCTTCCTAATGACTTCTTGTTAGACACATACCTAGCAGGGCGGCCATATTGTAACAGCATCATCTTCATAATTACTTCTTGTAGGGCAGATACAAAGCAGGTTGGCCATATTGTAACAGGTTCACCTTCCTAATGACTTCTTGTAGGACTCATACATAGCAGTGTGGCCATATTGTAACAGGATCACATTCCTAATGAGTTAAATAGCGGAGCAACAAATTCAAAAAGAATATTAGTAGGAGTATGCTGTAAACCCCCAAATATAGCTGAACGTGAGGAAATACAATTATTGTTACAGATTGGAAATGTAGCTAAGCATGGGCAAGTTCTAATAATTGGAGATTTTAATTACCCTGAAATAAACTGTCTAAATGAGACCAGCAGTTCCGCTAAGGGGAGCAGGTTCTTGAGTACACTCAGGGATCATTATCTTGCCCAGGTTATACAAGAGCCTACTAGAAATGGGGCCATCTTAGATTCACTCATCACAAATAATATTGATATAGTATCAAATGTTGAAATAGAGCAACCTTTGGGAAACAGTGATCACAACACAGTCTCATTTGAGATTGACTTAAAAAAACAAACTTTTAAGGGGCCAACGAAAACTCTAAATTTTAAAAGGGCAGATTATAATGGTCTAAGGGCAGCAATACAAAGTATAGACTGGGACAGAGAACTGATAGGTAAAAACACTGAACATAAATGGACAACATTTAAATCCTTACTAAATATACATACACATCGGCATATACCAGGTGGGAATAAAAGTAAAAGGAGTAAATCCCATCCAATGAGGCTTAACAAATATTTAAAGATCAAGATACAGAGTAAAAAACAGGCATTTAAATTATACAAACAAGAGGGGACAGAGACTGCTTTTCAAAAATACAAGGAAATCAACAAGGCTTGCAAAAGGGCGATTAGACTGGCTAAAATAGAAAATGAAAAATTAATTGCAAAAGAGAGTAAGACTAACCCTAAAATATTTTTTTAAATATATTAATGGGAAGAAGGTGATTAAGGAAGCTATAGGAACATTACAATGTGACACAGGCTGTCTGATAATTAGTGACCAAGAAAAGGCAGATGAGCTAAATAGGTTCTTTTCTTCGGTATACACAAGGGAGGTACTAGTCGTTGGGACACGGCAACATAATGGGGCTACGCTACCTTCACCAAATAACTGGATAACACAGGAAGTAATCCAAAATAGGTTGGAAAAAATAAATGTTAATAATGAATACATCCAAGGGTATTAAGGGAACTCGGTTCTGTAATAGCCAAAACACTATATTAAATTTTTCAAGATTCACTCAACGCAGGGTCTCTACCAGATGACTGGAGAAAAGCTGATGTGATACCTATATTTAAAAAGGGAGCAAGAGCAAATCCGGGGAATTATAGACTAGTGAGCCTCACTTCTGTAGTGGGGAAGCTTTTAGAAGGGTTAAAAGTGATAATATACAAGAATATGTCTATTTGAACAGGATTATATGCATGGATTTATGAGGGATAGGTCATGTCAAACAAATCTAATTAGTTTCTATGAGGAGGTTAGTAGGGATCTGGATCAAGCAACTCAGTGGATGTAGTGTTTTTGGATTTTGCAAAGGCTTTTGATACAGTGCCACATGGGAGACTATTGTGCAAACTAAGAGATACAGGAGTTGCAGTAAATATCTGCTCATGGATTGAGAGCTGGCTAAAATACAGGAAGCAAAGGGTTGTTGTAAATGGAGTTCCTCAGGGTTCAGTATAAGGTCCTCTCCTTTTTAACATATTTATTAATGACTTAGAGGTAGGATTTGAGTGTGGTGTCTCCATTTTTGCTGATGACACAAAGTTGTGCAAGGTAATTAAATCAGATAGTGATGTGCTTTCCCTCCAAAGGAATGTACATAAAATTGAGGAATGGGCATCTAAATGGCATAAGAGATTTAATATGAATAAATGTAAAGTTATGCATCTGGGAAGGAAAAATTACCATGGAATTTATAATCTCAATGGAGCAAATCTAGGTGTATCAGATATTGAAAGGGATTTGGGAGTGATTATGGACAACCACCTAGGTAACAGTGCTCAAAGCCAAGCAGCAGCTGCAAAGACAAATAAAATATTAGCATGATTTAGGAAGGGTATAGAAGCAAGGGAAGCAAATATAATTCTGCCACTATACAAATCTCTAGTACGCCCTCATTTGGAATATGGAGTACAATTTTGGGCACCACTACATAAAAAGGGCATTTTAGAGCTGGAAAAGGTACAGAGGAGGGCAACAAAACTAATAAGGGGAATGGAGGGGCTAAGTTATGAAGAAAGACTAACCAAATTAAACTTATTTTCTCTAGAAAAAAGGTGTCTAAGAGGAGATATGATTACCTTATATAAATACATCCAGGGTCAATATAAATATTTGTCAAGGGAGATTTTTGTGCCAAGAGGTTTTCAACTGACAAGAGGACATCCCTTGAGGTTAGAAGTAAAAAGATTCCACCTTAAAGAAAAAAAACGGTTCTTCACAGTAAGGGTTGTTAATCTGTGTAATTCTCTACCAGAGGAGGTGGTGACAGCAGATTTGATAGATAACTTTAAAAGGGGACTGGAGTTATTTCTAGTTAAAAAGGGAATTCAGGGTTATCATGGATAATTAGAGAGGCAGTATTGATCCAGGGAGAAGTCCGGTCGCCGGTGTCTGGGATCAGGAGGGAGTTGTTTTTTTTTATTTATTTTTTTATACAACTAATTAATTAATAGTTAATCTACATATTGCAGATCAGAGAAGATCTTAAAAGGTTGAACTTGATTTACTGGAACTACTTTTCAACTACTTTTTTCAATCTTAAATACTATGTAACTATGTAATTAGGAAGGTGTTCACGTTACAATATGGCCGCCCTGCTGTGTATGTGTCCTAGAAGAAGTCATTAGGAAGGAGATACTGTTACAATATGGCCGCCCTGCTATGTATGTGTTCTACAAGAAGTCATTAGGGAGGTGACCCTGTTAGAATATGGCCGCCCTGCTATTTATGTGTACTGCAAGAAGTCGATAGGAAGGTGATCCTGTTACAATATGGCTGCCCTGCTGTGTATATGTCCAACAAGAGGTCATTAGGAAGGTGATCCTGTTACAATATGGCCCCTCTGCTGTGTATGTGTCCTACAATAAGTCATTAGGAAGTTGATCCTCTTACAATGTGGCCACCCTGCTATGCATGTGTCTTACAAGAAGTCATTAGGAAGGTGATACTGTAACAATGTGGCCACCCTGCTATGTATGTGTCCTACAAGAAGTCATTATAAAAGGGATCCTCTTACAATATAGCCACACTGCAATGTATGGGTCTTACAAGAAGTCATTACGAAGGTGATCCTGTTACAATATGGCCACCCTGCTGCGTTTGTGTCCTATAACAAGTCATTAGGAATTTGACCCTGTTACAATATTCCTGCCCTGCTGTGTATATGTCCAACAAAAATTCCTTAGAAAGGTGATCATGTTACAGTATGACCGACCTGGTATGTATGTGTCCAACAAGAAGTCATTAGGAAGGTGATCCTGTTCCAATATGGCTGCCCTGCTTTGTATGTGTCCTACAAGAAATCATTAGGAAGGTGATCCTTTTTCAATATGGCCGCCCTGCTATGTATGTGTCCAAAAAGGAGTCCTTAGGAAGGTGATTCTCTTACAAAATTGCTGCCCACATTATAAGGGGTATTCTGTTACAATATGGCCGCTCTGTGATGTATGTGTCGTATGATAAGTCATTAGGAAGGTGATCCATTTACAATATGGCTGCCCTGCTGTGCATGTATCCTATAAGAAGTCATTAGGAATGTCATACTAGTTCAACATGGACTCCCTGCTATGTATGTCTCCTACATGAAGTCATTAGGAAGGTGATCCTCTTACAACATGGCCGCCCTGCTACGTATATGTCCTACAAGAAGTAATTAGGATGGTGAACCAGTTACAATATGGCCGCCCTGCTGTGTATGTGTCCTATAATAAGTCATTATAAGGGGGATCCTGTTACAATATGGCTGTTCAGCTATGTATGTGTCCTCTAAGAAGTCATTAGGAAGGTAATCCTGTTACAATATTGCCGCCCTGCTATATGTGTATCCAACAAAAAGTCGTTAGAAAGATGATCCTGTTACAATATGGCCGCCCTGCTATGGATGTATCCTACAAGAAGTCATTAGGAAGGTGATCCGGTTACAATATGGCCACCCTGCTGTGTATGTATCCTACAAGAAGTCATGAGGAAGGTCATCCTATTACAATATGGACGTCCTGATATGTATGTGTCCTACAATAAGTAATTAGGAAGGTGATCCTGTTACAATATGGTTGCCCTGCTGTGTTTATGTCATACAAGAAGTAATTAGGAAGGTGATCCTGTTAGAATATGGCCGCCCTGCTATTTATGTGTCTTGTAAGAATTCACCAGAAAGGTGATACTGTTACAATATGGCTGCCCTTCTATGTGTGTATCCTACAAGAAGTCGTTAGAAAGGTGATCCTTTTATAATATGGCCGCCCTGACATGTATGTGTCCAACAAAAAGTCATTTCGGTGCAATCTCTACAGTCGGGATGGATTGCACCTTAATGATGAGGGAGCTTTTGTGCTAGGGGATAGGATGGTAGAAAGGCTGGAGGAGTTTTTAAACTAGTAGGTGGGGGGGGGGGGGACTAGATATAAGTAATGGGGAAGAAAGTTTAGAGGGTATAAGGGACGTTTTAACAACTCATAGGGGAGGAGATGGGGGAGGGGTAGTATAGTCAATAGGGAGGTAGTACTAAGTAATTCAAGTACAGTGGCAGGCACTTCAGAACTACAGACTCATAACATAAGGTGTATGCTTACTAATGCCAGAAGCTTGCCTGGAAAAATGGGAAAGTTAGAATTATTAGCAATTAATGAAAAATAAGATTTAATAGGCATTACCAAAACGTGGTGGGATGAATCTCATGACTGGACTGTTAATCTGGATGGTTATAACCTATTTAGGAAAGATAGAGGCAATGGAAAACGAGCAGGAGAGATTTGTCTGTATGTTAAGCCTGAATTTAAGCCTATAGTCAGAGAAGATATTTATGGTGGACCTAGTGATAAAGAGGATCACTTTCCTAATGACTCCTTGTAGGACACAAACACAGCAGGGCTGCCATATTGTAACAGGGTCACCTTCCTAATTACTTCTTATAGGTCACATACATAGCAGGATGGCCATATTGTAACATGATTCCCCTTGTAATGACTTCTTGTAGGTCGCAAACATTAGAGGGCAGCCATATTGTAACAGTATCACATTCTTAATGACTTCATGTAAGACACATGCATAGCAAGGTGGCCACATTGTTTGAGGATCACCTTCCTAATGACTTATTAAAAGACTCATACATAGTAGGGAGGCCATATTGTAAAAGGATCACCTTTCTAAAGACTTCTTGTAGGATACATACATAGCAGGGCGGCTATATTGTAACAGGTTCACCTTCCTAATGACTTCTTGTAGGACACATACATAGCAGTGTGGCCATATTGTAACAGGATTGCATTCATAATGACGTCTTGTAGTTCACATACATAGAAGGGCGGCCATATTGTAAAAGGATCCTCCTTGTAATTACTTCTTTTAGGACACATACATAGCAGGACGGCCATATTGTAACAGTATCACCTTCCTAATGACTTATTGCTGGACACATACACAGCAGAGCGGCCATATTGTAACAGGGTCACCTTCCTAACGACTTCAGGTAGGATACATACATATCAGGGCGGCCATATTGTAACAGGATCACCTTCCTAATTACTTCTTCTAGGACAAATACATTGCAGAACGGCCATATTGTAACAGGATCGCCCTTATAATGACTTCTTGTAGGACACATACACAGCAGGGCGGCCATATTGTAAGAGGATCACTTTCCTAATGACTTCTTTTAGGACATATACACAGCAGAGCAGCCATATTGTAACAGGGTCACAGTCCTAATGACTGTTTGTAGGTGACATACACAGCAGGGCGGTCATATTGTAACAAGTTTACCTTCCTAATAACTTCTTCTAGGACACATACACTGCAAAGCGGCCATATTGTAGCAGTATCACCCTCCGTATGACTTCTTGTAGGACATATACACAGCAGGGCCGCCATATTATAACAGAATCACCTTCCTAATGACTGTTTGTAGGTGACATACACAGCAGGGCGGCCATATTGTAACATGGTTACCTTCCTAATTACTTCTTGTAGGACACATACATAGCAAGGCAGCCATATTGTAACAGGATCACCGTGCTAATGACTTGTTGTAGGACACATACACAGCATGGCGGCCATATTGTAAGTGGATCACCTTCCTAATGGCTTCTTGTAGGACACATACACAGTAGGGCGGCCATTATGTAAAAGGATCACCCTGTTGACTTGTTTCTTTCAACTCTATCCTCTGGTCAGATATCTGCTAAAATTGTCAGTGCGCAAAGATTCCCCTCTTCTTACTGTATGTAACCTCTCCATATAACTTCTGTATTGCTCAGGATAACCTTTCCCATATAACTCCCCTATTGTCATATATAACTCCTTTTATTGCTGTGTGTAACCTCCCCAAATAACCTGTGTATTGTTCCGGATAAACTTTTTATATAACTCCCCCACTGCCATATATAACTCATCTTATTGTTGTATGTAACCTCTTCATATAACATCTCTATTGCTTACTATAACTCTCCTATTGCCCTATATAATACCCCAATATAACTCTTCTTAATGCTGTATATAACCACCCCATAAACCGTATTGGTCCGAATATAAGCCGCACCTATTTTCCGATTTTTGAGCTTGCGAGTTAAGAGTGCGGCTTATATTCGCGACCGTAAAAAAAAATCAGATTTGCGAACTTTGCTTATAATGCATGCGGCTTCTATTTGTAAATGCAAAATTACTGACGATTGGCGCGATTGCGAGTTAAGGGTCCCGATTTTCGTGCTTTAGACTGCGGTATTGAATAGCGATTTACGGTTTAAGTGATTCTAACATCCTGTAAAGCCTGTAACCTGCAAAAAAAGCTACAGTGCTAATTAGAAAGCCTGTTTCTTACAATGGCTGATCACTTTGAGAGTCTTTTTCTCTCCAATTTTACGGGTGCGGCTTATATGTGAGTACTATCTTTTTTCTATTTTTTCCCCTTGAACTTTACGGGTGCGGCTTATATGCGGGTGCGGCTTATATGCGGGTGCGGCTTATATTCGGACCAATACGGTAACTATTATATTGCTTCATATAATCTCTCCATAACTCCTCTCTATATAATACCTCATATTGCTGTATATAATCACTCCATATAATTCCTGTATTGCTGGATATATCCTCTAGAGATGTCGCGAATAGTTCGCCGGCGGACTGTTCCCAGTGAACATAGCATGTTCGCGTCCGCGCCAAACTGCGAAGATATGCAATAGTCGACCCGCCCCCTATACTTTATCATTGAGCAAACTTTGACCCTGCAACTCACAGTCAGCAGACACATTCCAGTCAATCAGCATCATACCCTGCCTTCCAGACCCTTCTAACTCATGAACAGCAGCCATTTTGGAATCATAACGAACTTGCAGTCTTACTGAGAGGAGGCTGAGTGTAGGTGATACTGCATCAATAGGGAAAACCATAGCTAGGCTACTGTACACAGTGTGCAATACAGCCCTGAAGGACTCTTTTGATCTCTGCTGCAAGGACACCCCTGTGTCTCTTCTCCCCCTTATCATCATCCTCCCCTCACCTTAGCACCCAACCCTAACACCCCTTACACTTATCCATAACACCCATCCACCTAACACCTAACCCTAACACCCCTCAAACTTATCCTTAAGACTTAACACCCCTCACACTTATTCCTAACATGCCTCACCCTAACACCCCTTACACTTACCCTTAACACCCCTCACCCTTACACCTAACCCTAACACCCCTCACACTTATCCCTAACACCCCTTACACTAACCCTAACACCCCTCACACGTATCCCTAACACCCCTTACCCTAACACCCCTCACACTTATCCCTAACACCTAACCCTAACATCCCTCACCCTACCACCTAACCCTAACACCCCTTACACTTATCCCTAACACCCCTCACCCTAACACCTAACCCTAACATCCCTCACACTTATCCCTAACACCCCTTACCCTAACCCTAACACCCCTAACACTTATCCCTAAAACCTAACCCTAACATCCCTTACACTTATCCCTAACACCCCTCACCCTAACACCTAACCCTAACACCCCTCACACTTATCCCTAACACCCCTTACACTAAAACCCCTCACACTTATCCCTAACACCCCTCACCCTAACACCTAACCCTAATACCCCCATACACTTATCCCTAACAGCCCTTACCCTAACACCTAACCCTAACACCCCTCACCCTAACACCTAACCCTAATACCCCCTTTCACTTATCCCTAACAGCCCTTACCCTAACACCTAACCCTAACATCCCTTACCCTAACACCCATCATACTTATCCCTAACACCCCTTACCCTAACCCTAACACCCCTCACACTTATCCATAACACCCATCAACCTAACACCTAACCCTAACATTCTTACACTTATCCTTAAGACCTAACACCCCCCACACTTATCCCTAACACCCCTCACCCTAACACCTAACCCTAATACCCCATTACACTTATCCCTAACAGCCCTTACCCTAACACCTAACCCTAACATCCCTTACCCTAACACCCATCACACTTATCCCTAACACCCCTTACCCTAACCCTAACATCCCTCACACTTATCCCTAACACCCCTTACCCTAACCCTAACACCCCTCACACTTATCCCTAACACCCCTTACCCTAACCCTAACACCCCTCACACTTATCCATAACACCCATCAACCTAACACCTAACCCTAACATTCTCACACTTATCCCTAAGACCTAACACCCCTCACACTTATTCCTAACATGCCTCACCCTAACACCCCTTACATTTATCCCTAACACCCCTCACCCTAACACCCCTCACACTTAGCCCTAACACCCCTCACCCTAACACCTAACCCCCTCACCCTTATCCCTAACACCCCTTACCCTAACACCCCTCACACTTATCCCTGTGTCACTTCCCCCCCTTATCATCAAGGGGGGGGATGATGAGGGAGGGGGGAGAGACACAGGGGAGGATGATGAGGGAGGGGGGAAACAGACACAAGAGGATGATGAGGGAGGGGGTAAAGAGATACAGGGGAGGGTGATGAGGAAGGGGGGAAAGAGACACAGGGGAGGATGATGAGGGAGGGGGGAAGAGACACAGGGGAAGATAATGAGGGAGGGGGAAAAGAGACACAGGGGAGAATGATGAGGGAGGGTGGAAAGAGACACCGGGGAGAATGATGATGGAGGGGGGAAGAGACACAGGGGAGGATGATGAGGGAGGGGGTAAAGAGATACAGGGGAGGATGATGAGGGAGGTGGGAGGATGATGAGGGAGGGGGGATGAGACACAGGGGAGGGTGATGAGGAAGGGGGGTAAGAGACACAGGGGAGGATGATGAGGGAGGGGGGAAGAGACACAGGGGTAGATGATGAGGGATGGGGAAAAGAGACACATTGGAGGATGATGAGGGAGGGGGGAAAGAGAAACAGGGGGGAGGATGATGGAGGGGGGAAGAGACACAGGGGAGGATGATGAGGGAGGGGGTAAAGAGATACAGGGGAGGATGATGAGGGAGGGGGGATGAGACACAGGGGAGGGTGATGAGGAAGGGAAGAAAGAGACACAGGGGAGGAGGATGATGGAGGGGGATGTTAGGTTATTTATGCCCTTTATGGATTAAAACCAGACTCTGCATCAGCTATGTAATTTTCTGTGGGAGTTTTGACATGAATGCCCCTCCGGCATGCCACAGTCCAGGTGTTGGTCCCCTTAAAACAACTTTTCCATCACTATTGTGGCCAGAAAGAGTCCCTGTGGGTTTTAAAATCCGCCTGCCCATTGAAGTCTATGGCGGTTCGCCGGGTTCGCTGGTTTGCGAACATTTGCGGCGGTTCGCATTCGCGGTTCGCGAACCGAAAAATTTATGTTTGCGACTTTGCTAATATCCTCTCCAAATAACGCCTCCTATTGTTTAATGTACATTCTCCCTATTGCTGTATATAACATCTCTCTATTAATCCATATAAAACCTTGCTAAGTTCCATATAACCTCTCCCTATAACTCTCTATATCCCCCATATAACCTCTTCCTATAACTCTCTATATTCTACTATATAACATCTCCCTATAACTATCTTTATCACCCATATAACCTCTTCCTATAACTCTCTATATCCCCCATATAACCTCTTCCTATAACTCTCTATATTCTACTATATAACCTCTCCCTATAACTATCTTTATCACCCATATAACCTCTTCCTATAACTCTCTATATCCCCATATAACCTCTTCCTATAACTCTCTATATCCCCCATATAACCTCTCCCTATAACTCTCTATATCCCCATATAACCTCTTCCTATAACTCTCTATATCCCCCATATAACCTCTCCATATAACTCTCTATATCCCTGTAACGGCTACCCCGGTAGTGAGAGGGTACCAGCCGTTGGACACGTCCTTTTCCCTGGCAAGCTGCTGTGTAAAAGTGAAGTTGGTATAATCCCATCCAAGAGTTCCAGAGGGAAAGTCAGGTTCAGCATTAAATATCCATATAGAAGCACTGCGCAGTCTCAGAAGCCCAGACCACCCATATTGGACGACACTTTCTTGGGAGTCAAAGAATACTGTCTTTATTGTGTTATATGCAGAAATATATATACACCTCTTTCCACAGGTAATACACATGCCCATATTTGGCCACACAATACACATAGACAATAAGTGTGGTCACACCTCCCTGAGGCTACATGGCTACTTTTGATACAATCAGACATTGCTTAGATCATTCTTCCCTTTGTTCCATCTTCACAATGTGAACACTTCACACAATGGACCTCTCTTGCGTATGAAGAGTCTCTGTAATAGGACTATCTATTAGCCTAGTAGCTGTGATATTCTGAGCCAATATATTCTGTAGAACATAAAACAACATATCTACAGTACAGCAATGTGATCATATTTTAACCATAATAATTAAATAAACATAAAACAGGGTAAAACAGTGATGGGTTCCGTTACACACCTCCCCAGTGACCATAAGCCGGCATACACGGTCTGATCCCAACGGATCGGCCTGGGGATCTCCGGACAAAATGATTTGTTGGTCACTTCTACAGTTTGACAACCCATCAGCATTACTGCAATTCCCATTTCCTCACATTTCAAGAACAAAACAAATGCACACTTCATGCAGCATTCACAGCAATAAACATTTCAAGGAGAGGGAAAATACATTTTACAAACTGGTTTCAGACAATTAAATAATGAGGCAGAAAAGCATCAGCCTTCCAAATGAACTGAAGTCCTTTAGCAAAACCATCCCAAGTTGCAGAGTACATTCCTCCCCCAGCTCGTGGTCGGGCCCCTATTGTACAGGGCCCACTGTTCTTCCCCTGTACACCCACCCAAAAAAATCCAGGATCCCATCCCAACAGTCCAGGATCCCAGTGTCCAAAAGGTGGGCCACAATCTCTGTCCCATAGAAACCCCTTTCCATATAAAACGTTCCCGCTCATCCCCTCTATCGTCGGCTAATACTCGGTACTTTTGGAGGGTGGGGTCCTGTCTAGTTTCCCTCCCAAGCTCTTCAGGGGTGTCCCACGCTATGGGTCTCTCTGTGGCGTTAGTGCTAAGTGTCTGCTTGTGGCTTACCTGGGTCTCCCGACCTGATGTAGGATCGTCCTCGGTACGGGTCTGTGAGCTGGTGGTCACGGGACAAGCAGCAGCAGTCGTGGGTAAAAAGGCTGAGGCTAGAGGGCCAATATCGTTGCCCAGCACAACCTCAGCAGGTAAATTGTCCATGATGCCTACTGTGGTCTTTCCCGACCCGACTCCCCAACCCAAGTGTACCCGGGCGGTGGGTAAGCGAAAAACAGCCCCCCCTGTGACACGAACAGCAACGGTACGATTAGATACATGTTCTGGTTTCACGAGATGTTTCTGCACCAAAGTGATGGTAGCGCCAGTGTCTCTTAAGCCTTGTGCTATCTGTCCATTCACACGCACCTCTTGGCGGTGATGCTGGCGGTTATCCGGGGAGGCAGCCTGTACGGGGTTGGCCTCATACAAGATTCCCAAACACTCCTCAAGGCTCCCTTTGATTTTCAGGCAGTGAGCAGCAGAGGGACGTGATGGCGGGGTCTCTGTGTGGGGTGTTGTGCGCCTTTATTTGTTATTGGCTGATCTCAAAGGGCAATAACGGGCAATATGCCCTGTGTTGCTGCAGCGATGACACGTCATTTTGTAAGAATCCCGGGGTTGGTGGTTAGACCCCTGAGGCCGTGGCGGTCCTGGGGGTACTGGGGCCTGAAATTCTGTGCGTGCAGCGGTTATTGAAGTGCGTGGCTCTGCTCTAGAGGTTGGTCATGTGGACCCTTGGCTCACCTTTCTGGACTCTGCGTATTCGTCCGCTAGCCGTGCTGCCTCGATTAAGTTAGCAGGGCGACGATCTCTCACCCAATCCTGTATGTCTGCCGCCAGATCTTGGAAGAAATGTTCCATCAGGAATAGCTGTAGTAATTCCTCTCCTGTGTTGGCATTGCACCCTCGAACCCAATGTGATGCCACCCTTTGTATCTTGCTGGCCCATTCCATGTGGGAGTCTGCAGCCTTCTTTTTAGACTCCCGGAAGCGACGGCGATATGTTTCCGGGGTGACGGCATATCTGTTGAGCAGTGCAGCCTTCACCCGGCGATACTGCGCAATATCTTCCTCAGTAAGCGCCCGTAAAGCCTCATTTGCTTTTCCTGATAGCTTTCCAGCCAAAATAGTGACCCATTGGTCTGGTGGTATTTGGTGTAGTGAGCACTGCCTCTCGAAGTCAGCCAAATATCCATCAATTTCTTCCTCACTTTCCACAAACGCTTTGAAGGCAGTGAAGGGTATTTTCTGCCCTGTAGCAGCGGGTGGGGGAGTATGAACTGTATGTGCCAGGGGTTGTCTAGCTCTTGCCAGTTCAAGTTCGTGCCCCCTCCTATTTTGTATCTCTGTTCTCGCTTCCCGGAACAGCTGATCTATTAGCTCCACGGATGTTGCTGGGTACATGGATAATCTCCGCTGAACCAGGTTTGTAATTTCCTCCTCCTCGCTGACAGGGGTAGGATGGTTCACGACCTCCATGGATCGATCCATCTCGTCCAGCTCCAGTAGGTCAGCTATCAGCTCTCTCTATGGTCGGTTGTTGGCACTCCTTCCTCTGGTTTCCAAGAGATCCTTTAGTGTGGGTCTTTTCAGTTTAGCGTACTGGGATTCCATTCAGCACTTGCGTTGGGGATGAAAAGGACCATCCCACCGCTGCCAACCAATGTAACGGCTACCCCGGTAGTGAGAGGGTACCAGCCGTTGGAGACGTCCTTTTCCCTGGCAAGCTGCTGTGTAAAAGTGAAGTTGGTATAATCCCATCCAAGAGTTCCAGAGGGAAAGTCAGGTTCAGCATTAAATATCCATATAGAAGCACTGCGCAGTCTCAGAAGCCCAGACCACCCATATTGGACGACACTTTCTTGGGAGTTAAAGAATACTTTCTTTATTTTGTTATATGCAGAAATATATATACACCTCTTTCCACAGGTAATACACATGCCCATATTTGGCCACACAATACACATAGAGAGACAATAGGTGTGGTCACACCTCCCTGAGGCTACATTGCTACTTTTGATACAATCAGACATTGCTTAGATCATTCTTCCCTTTGTTCCATCTTCACAATGTGAACACTTCACACAATGGACCTCTCTTGCGTATGAAGAGTCTCTGTAATAGGATTATCTATTAGCCTAGTAGCTGTGATATTCTGAGCCAATATATTCTGTAGAACATAAAACAACATATCTACAGTACAGCAATGTGATCATATTTTAACCATAATAATTAAATAAACATAAAACAGGGTAAAACAGTGATGGGTTCCGTTACAATCCCCCATATAACCTCTTCCTATAACTCTCTATATTCTACTATATAAACTCTCCCTGTAACTATCTTTATCACCCATATAACCTCTTCCTATAACTATCTTTATCACCCATATAACCTCTTCCTATAACTCTCTATATCCCCATATAACCTCTTCCTATAACTCTCTATATCCCCCATATAACCTCTACCTATAACTCTCTATATCCCCATATAACCTCTTCCTATAACTCTCTATATTCTACCATATAACCTCTCCCTATAACTATCTTTATCACCCATATAACCTCTTCCTATAACTCTCTATATCCCCATATAACCTCTTCCTATAACTCTCTTTATTCTACTATATAACCTCTCCGTATAACTCTCTATATCCCCCATATAACCTCTTTCTATAACTCTCTATATTCTACCATCTAACCTCTCCCTATAACTCTCTATATCCCCATATAACCTCTTCCTATAACTCTCTATATTCTACTATATAACCTCTCCCTATAACTATCTTTATCACCCATATAACCTCTTCCTATAACTATCTTTATCACCCATATGACCTCTTCCTATAACTCTCTATATCCCCATATAACCTCTTCCTATAACTCTCTATATCCCCCATATAACCTCTCCCTATAACTCTCTATATCCCCATATAACCTCTTCCTATTACTCTCTATATTCTACCATATAACCTCTCCCTATAACTATCTTTATCACCCATATAACCTCTTCCTAAAACTCTCTATATCCCCATATAACCTCTTCCTATAACTCTCTATATCCCCATATAACCTCTTCCTATAACTCTCTATATCCCCTATATAACCTCTCCCTATAACTCTCTATATCCCCATATAACCTCTCCCTATAACTCTCTATATCCCCCATATAACCTCTTCCTATAACTCTCTATATTCTACTATATAACCTCTCCCTATAACTATCTTTATCACCCATATAACCTCTTCCTACAACTCTCTATATCCCCATGTAACCTCTTCCTATAACTCTCTATATTCTACTATATAACCTCTCCCTATAACTCTCTTTATCCCCATATAACCTCTTCCTATAACTCTCTATATTCTACCATATAACCTCTCGCTATAACTCTCTATATCCCCCATATAACCTCTCCCTATAACTCTCTATATCCCCCATATATCCTCTCCCTATAACTCTCTTTATCCCCATATAACGTCTCCTTATAACGATTTATATTCTCCCATATAACCTCTCCCTATAACTCTCCATATCCTCCATATAACCTCTCACTATAACTCTCTATATTATCCCATATAATCTCTCCCTATAACTCTCTATACCCCCTCCTTATAACTCTATATCCCCCATATAACATCTTCCTATAACTCTCTATATTCTCCCATATAACCTCTCCCTATAACTCTGTATATCCTCCATATAACCTCTCCCTATATGACATCATGCAGGGTCTCTATATGATATCATCAGGGTCTCTCTATATGACATCATTGGGGTCTCTATATGACATCATTGGGGTCTCTCTATATGGCATAATGCAGGGTCTCTCTATATGTCTTTATGTGACAAATATATGCGTCCTTATAAGAAGCCTTATATATGACTTATAACACAAACCCTCTGATACAGAGTAGATGAAGTACCTGCTCTGGAGATAACAATCTATAGAGATTTGGTGACAATATATAGATCTGATAAGGTCACTTTGTATAATGGTGACAAAAGAAATATGGGTATAACATGAGACTAATATATATACAAAGGATAAAAATTACACGAGGTAGTGAGGCAATACATACTATAAGACATGAGAAACACCCTGACACATGAGGAAGTGACGACCCTGCTCCCAAGAACTTACAGTGTAAGGAGATGGGGAAGTGACACAAGAAGGTGAGAGTATGGTGGACAATGGCCCAGTCACCAGGTAATAACACTGAGAGTGGTGGCTGTGTGTCCAACAGTGACTTCCAATATACAGTATTGTTTTGTATTTGTCACATGTTACGGGTCAGTTTGACTCAGTAAAGAATGACAAAGATCTGATCTAATAAAACAGGAGGTATCTTTATTTACTTATACAAGGGAGTTCAAGGGGATACTAACAATGGCGGACAGAGCTAGGATGCAGAGAGTCTCACAAGAGGGCTGTGAAGAGTCATTTTTTTGGTGAGGGGATTTATCCTTTGCGACTTGAGCTTCCATGAGACCATTCTGACCTTTCCTTCATCCTTGACAGCAGTTCGATAGGTGAAAAACACAAGGAGAGAGGTCCAGTCCACCTCGGAGATAAATTAACCTTTTTAAGTGACTTCACAATGGCATCATTTACCAGGTCCATGTCATGCATTGGTCTATCAGACATTTGATCAGTCTCTCTGCTACCTGCTTATGGTGCTTATATTAGGAGACTTCACAAGGACATAATCTCCCAGGTCAATAACATACATTGGTTTATCAGACATTAAAATATATTTTACCATCAGTCTCGATACTGGAGGTCAGTAGTAGATTTGGAGGCCAGTTAAGTTGGATGTTCCCACACTTTGAAACTGATGACCAAGGGGATAACCACAATGGCAGAAAGAGAGAGTATGCAGAGAGCCTCATGAGAGGGCTCATTGTCACAAAGTGATCTTTATCTGAAAAAACAACACAGTAATAAGTACACTATTTTACAACTTCCTAATAATCACAAAACAGTAGCTTGCGCAGATATTTACAGACTTTTGACAATTTCAGTTTCATCAGCAGAGTTCAGATATGAATGTAAAATATCTCTACATATGATAATATATATTTTACCATCAGTCTCCATACTTAAAGAGGTCAGTAGTAGGACGGGGAGGCCAGTTAAGTTGGTGTCAGCCACACATGCAAATTGCCACTGTTCCCATACTATGAAACTGATGAACAGGGGGATAATAACAATGGCAGACAGAGCGAGTTTTGCATATACTCTCACCCAAGGGCTATAAAGAGTCCTTTTTCATGGTTAGGGGCTTGACCTCTTGCAACATGAGCTTCCTTGAAACCATTCTGACCTTTCCTTCAACCTTGACAGCAGTTAAACTGGTGAGGAGCACAAAGTAAGAGGTCCAGTCTACCTAGGAGATAAAGAGCCCTTATTTAGAGAATTCACAAGGACATAATCTCCCGAGTCAGTATCATGCAGTGGTTTATCAGACATTTGAGGCAGTCTCTCATCTACCTGCTTATGATGCTTAGCAGGTGTTTATGTGAGTGCTATAATAAAATCTGTCATGGTCTATTCAGCTAAAATCTTTGCAGCTCCTTGTTAATGAGGCTTGAACCCAGTGGACATGGGTCTTCCCATGAGTATCTCAAATGGAGTGAGGCTTACAGTGTGATTAGGTGCATTATTAATGCATAATACCAAAGGTAAAGGGTCCACCAATTTAGACAATATGTCCACTAGAGGGATTGCATACGCAAAGACATATAGCAAAACTCATATACATTAAGGTAACAAAAGTTCTCCTTTAATGGAAAAATACACATTGCAGAGCTGCTATAAAACCAAGGGCATCCCAGCAATGCCAATAAAAGGTGAGGTCTGGACAGATTAGAGTCTATATAGCCAGGAACAAATAAACTGAAGAGACGTCTTTACTCACCTCACAGATGTATCTCCCCACATATGTAATTATCACATAGATAGTTGTGGACCAAGAACATTGATCACGTTTGTGGGTTTGCCCTCGCATAGCGAATCTAAGCGAGGTGAGCCATTGACGGCACCACTCTACTGCGAGCCTCACAAAGCAAGCAGTTGAAACACGCAGGACTTAGGCTGCAATGAGCTAGACAACTTAGGATGCAATGAGTGCCAAAGGCGCTCATTGCAGAGCTCGTGATGAGCACCGCAGGTGCAAAATTACGGCCCGTAGGACTTAGGACTGTGGGCCTTGCAAGATAACGACTTTAATGGCGAATCACTGAACTGTAAAAACCTGAAAATTACAACAAATATGACTCAAATTAACTTACACACCCACACACAGAACAGTGGGAGAACAAGGGAGCCTGTGAGGGAGGTTGCAAGTTAATTTGAGCAATATTTGCATTTTTTTTACGATCGAAAATCGCCTCAGCGAGAATTAAAATGGCTGTCAAAAAACGCAACACAACGAAAACTAGACCGAAGGACGTTAAACTAGCATGAAGGACGTAAACCAGCCCTAAGCAGTAACACTTAAAGCAAGCCAGTAACACCTAATCCAAACCACTAACATATACCACAAGGCAGTAACACTTAACCCACGGCTGTAACACTCAAGCATGGTGCCTATAAAGTACACAGGGTGAGAGGCTTGCAATGAGTGACGAAGGAGCTCAGCGCAGAGACTGAGATGAGCGCCAAAGGTGCTCAGAGGGCCCATAGCCTCACATTGTGTGGCAAACAGCATTGCCAGGCTTGCAATTATAGTCCCATCATTTTTGATGGGCAATTTCCTAGTATCTTATATTTATAGTGTGCTGCCCTTTTCTGTAGAAAGATACAAGAGATACAGTAACTACATGAGACCTTTATGTATACAATCTCTCAGTCTTCATGTACAAGGTAGAGTTGGCTCCTTTAAGGCTTCCTATACCCATTTATATGAGGCCATGGGCACCCAGGTTTCCAGCTGTTGCTCTTCCTGGTATGAATGTCTCTGCCTCCCAGTCCACCTCCATATATAGGGCCCTGGGCTCTGTGACATCATCATTATGACACGTCTCTGATGTAAAAATTGTTTGTTACCTGGAGGTCCCAGCTTTGTAATGGCAGTCATAGACAACTCATCATACAGTGTTTATAACTACATCATACAATCTTTATAATTACAATCATTGAAAGTACAAAATATTTATTTATCAACAGACAGACAAACGTAACACTAGTTTATCTAGAAAGTGCACTGGCCTTTTGCTTTGGATGTTTCTCAGTAGCTGTTATTAGTTATACCAGCTGATTGTATGTGTAAATGTAATGGAGAAATCTGTATAAAGATAATATAACTTTGCAATTTGTGTGAGGAAAAGTTATCAGATATTGAGGCTGATTCTGTAACACTGCAGAGACCAGACTGACAGAAATGACATCTCACAAGCAGATAAAAGACTGCAATATATTGAAACTACAAAATCTTTATTTATAAACAGACAAACTTCCCCCTTTCGTACCTGGAGTGTAAATCAGCCTTGTATTTGCTTTGGATGATTCCCAGTAATTGTGAATTTTTACCACAGAATTATATTATATGTAAGATATAGGTCTCTGATTAAAGTTGATGGAGTAGCCACAATAAAGGAAATATAACATCAATTTGATTTGTGTGAGATAAATATATGTAATTGATGCTAATTATGTAACACTGTACGGAGCAGGCGACAGATAAAAGACTACAATTCATTGTAACTGCAACATCTTTATTCATAAGCATACAAAACAGACAAATATCTCACTAGCTCACCTGGACTGTACACCGGCCTGATCTTTCTTTTCTTATGTACAAGTCAGCTAGATTCCTGTTGCTACGTTTTCAAACTGTGGAAAATACCATGAATTTCCTTCGGCGCTCATTGGGAATCTCTCCCTCTGTATACTTCCTCCCTTGTGTTTCATTTCCCCCTCCTCTCCCTCCCTTGTGTCTCCTTCCCCCCCTGTGTTTTTACGCCATCTCCCCTGTGTCTTTCCCCCTGTCCCCCGTGTCTCTTTCCCCACCTCCCCCTCCCCTGTGTCTCTTGCCCCCCTGTCCCACCCCGGTGTCTCTTTTCCCTGTGTCTCTTTCCCCATGTCTCTTCCCCCTCCCTCTCACTCCCCTATGTCTCTTCCCCCCTCCTCTCCCTCCCCTGTGTCTCTCCCCCCTCATCTCCCTCCCCTGTGTCTCTTCCCCCTCCTCTCACCCCCTGTGTCTCTTCCTCCCTCCTCTCACTCCTCTGTGTCTCTCCCCCTCCTCTGTGTCTCTCCCCTCCTCTGTGTCCCCCCTCTCATTCCCTGTGTCTCTTCCCCCTCCTCTCCCTCCCAAAGTGTCTACCCCCTCCTCTCCCTCCCCTGTGTCTCTTCCCCCTCCTCTCACCCCCTGTGTCTCTTCCTCCCTCCTCTCACTCCTCTGTGTCTCTCCCCCCTCCTCTGTGTCTCTCCCCTCCTCTGTGTCCCCCCTCTCATTCCCTGTGTCTCTTCCCCCTCCTCTCCCTCCCAAAGTGTCTACCCCCTCCTCTCCTACCCCTGTGTCTCCCGCCTCCACTGTGTCTCTTCCCCCCACTCTCCCTCCCCTGTGTCTCTCCCCCCCTCCTCTCACCCCTTTGTGTCTCTTCCCCCTCCTCTCACTCCCCTGTGTCTCTTCCCCCCTCCTCTCACTCCTCTGTGTCCCCCCTCCTCTGTGTCCCTCCCCCCTCTGTGTCTCTCCGCCCTCTCATTCCCCTGTGTCTCCCCCTCTTTCACTCCCCTGTGTCTCTCCCCTCCTCTGCGTCTCTCCCCCTCTCATACCCCTGTGTCTTTTCCCCCTCCTCTGTGTCTCTTCCCCCCTCCCCTGTGTGTCTACCCCCATCCTCTCCCACCCCTGTGTATCTCCCCCTCCCCTGTGTCCCTTCCCCCACATCTCCCTTCCCTGTGTCTTTCCCCCCCCCCTCACTCCCCTGTGTCTCTCCCCCCCCTCTCACTCCTTTGTGTCTCTCCTACCTCCTCCTCTCACTCCCCTGTGTCTCTCCCCCCTCCTCTGTGTCTCTCCACCCTCTCATTCCCCTGTGTGTCTCTCCCCCTCCCTTGTGTCTCTACCCCCCTCCTCTCCTTCCCCTGTGTCTCTTTCCCCTCCTCTCCCTCCACTGTGTCGCTCCCCCCCTCCTCTCACCCCTTTGTGTCTCCCCCCCCTCCTCTCACTCCCTCGTGTCTCTTCCCCCACCTCTCACTCCCCTGTGTCTCTTCCCCCCCTCACTCCTTTGTGTCTCACCCCCTCCCCTGTGTGTCTACCCCCTTCCTCTCCTACCCCTGTGTCTCTTTCCCCTCCTCTCCCTCCCCTGTGTCCCCCCCTCCTCTCACCCCTTTGTGTCTCTCCCCCCCTCCTCTCTCTCCCCTGTGTCTCTTCCCCCCCTCCTCTCACTCCCCTGTGTCTCTATCCCCTCCTCTGCGTCTCTCCCCCTCATACCCCTGTATCTCTCCCCCTCCTCTGTGTCTCTTCCCCCCTCCCCTGTGTCTACCCCCATCCTCTCCCACCCCTGTGTGACACCACCCTCCCTAGTGTCTCTTCCCGCCTCATCTCCCTTACCTGTGTCTCTCCCCCCCTCTCTCTCCTCTGTGTCTCTCAGCCCCTCCTCTCACTTCTTTGTGTCTCTCCTACCCCCTCCTCTCACTCCCCTGTGTCTCTCCCCCTCCTCTGTGTCTCTCCCCTCTCACTCCCCTATATGTCTCCCCTCCCCTGTTTCTCTTCCCTCTCCTCTGTGTCTTTCCATCCTCTCATTCTCCTGTGTGTCTCTCCCCCTCCCCTGTGTGTCTACCCCTATCCGCTCCCACCTCTGTGTGTCTCCCCCCTCCCATGTGTCTCTTCCCCCCTCCTCTCCCTGCCCTGTGTCTCTCCCCACTCCTCTACCTGCTCCACATATTTATATATTTAGTTCTTCTATATATTTAATATATCTTTTATATATGTACTGCGTTGAGGTTGGAGGGGGTCCAGGAAGAGAGGCCCCTCAAGAGGGTTAAACTCCTGTCTGTAGCACTGTAAAAGCAAATATAAACACACTACTGCATTTTAAATTACAGGGAAAGCGATAGAAGTTATTAAAATTAATAGCACAACATTCTCAAGCTTGCAATTCTGCAATAGAAAATAATATTTTTATGTTTAATTTCTGTGTTATATTGATCCCGGCAATCAATGTGTTAATACATATAATAGAATTGCATGGACTAGAAAATTATTTTTATTGATCTTTTCATATTGCATTATTTCTGTAAAGCTGTCCGATCGCAATATGTCAAAACCGTAAGTGTTTAGATTGTAAGTTTGCGAGTTTTCAATTGTGTGTCCGTGTCTTGGAAACAAGCACTATGTGCATTTGATTATATGGTCAAAAAGTACTAAACCCCTGTACAGCGCTACGTAATATGTTGGCGCGATATAAATAAAGAAAAACAAGTGATTTAAATGTAACCTCCATGTTTTAGTGAAGTACTGATGACGGTCTCTTTTACTATTGGCTCCGTCTAAATCCATAACTACAGGTTTTAATAATTTATCATGTTCACACCAGGAAATGCTATGTGCCGAAGCACGGTTTACGGATTTGGATTCCGGACATGGCATTGCAGCCTTTTCTAATTTAATCACTCTGTAACTCCTGCAAATTTCAGACTTACGGGCTGTACAAAAGCCACTGCGGGCTTGATATTTAATAGGGCCCAATAAGTATTCCTCTAATATATGATTTATGTGAACACCATATAGATGACACATAAGTATTATTTACTATAAAATAATTTAAGATCTACGTTTTTCAGATCTTTCTAATTAACAGATTAGGTCCATTCTCCAATTTAAAATAATCTTACAGAATTCCCAGGATTTAAATTTACCATATAAAAGAAGGATAGCCATGACAAATTTTATTAAGGAGAAAGTAGATATTATTGTCTTACACGAAACCCACTGTATGAAAGGGAAGATTCCACTTTTTTTTAAGAATATGTCTCCTGAAAGTATAAATGCAACTTTTACTTCCAAAGACAGAGGTGTCTCAATTTTCTTTGATAGAAAATTAACAATTTGAGAGGAAGAGAAAATGATTGATGATCGAGAAAGATACTCTATAATATATGGCTGGGTAAAATCAATAATCATAATTACACAATAGTAAAAGTTTATTTACAAAATAAAAAACAAAATAGATTTGTCTGTTCGCTAATGAAGCAGGTTTTTAGAATTTAAAGAGGCCCTCTTTTACTGTAATATGTGGAGATTATAATAAGGTATTAGATTCAAGTAAAGATATTATCTCTTCAACAATCCAATACCTGATAACTCATGTAAACAAAAAGCCTGACAAAAAAACATTGACTATTTTTAGTTGATGTTCAAATTTTGAAGATTATTAAGGAGGTCAACTTTGGTAATTTACTGTATCTTGGCAGAATCGTCCCTTTTAAAGGATCTCTGTGGTCATTGTTTTCTATATGGTCTTCTGGATAACCAAACTTGATAATGAGCAAAATCTATTTATAGAGTAAAGGAAAAGGAATTTATGGCAGAGTTATAAATATCTATATAAATTGTTGAAAAATTATCTATATAAACTCTAGACCTATTTATCTGATTAATGTGGATATTCAAATAAAATCAAATACAAATATTAAACCTGGTATTTTTTAAATTAATAAATCTTGAAACAGGTTTTATAAGTTGCAGACAAGCACCATATAGTACAAGAAGACTTATAAATATACTATCCTATGCCAACCCTGGGAACATCCCTCTGACCACTCTGTCTTTAGACACCAAAAAAGTATTTGACAGGGTCAGTTGGGATTTTATAGATTTAGTAATGCAGACATGTGAATTGGGAGACTTTGGATCAAAGGCAATAAAAGCTTTGTATAGAAATCTTATAGATGTCGTTTCTGGCTCTGGTTTTATGTCAGAGAGATGTTCTATAAGTAATGTCACACTTGGAGGCTGCCCTCTCTCCTCTTTGATACTTAGCTTTAGTTTTGTTATATAACCTCTGGAGGAGATTATTAGATATTCAGCAATGGTTAAAAGTGTTGTGTGCAATCATAGCTATAAGATCTCGCTTTTTTCAGACAATGTTATTTTAACATTAGTAGACCCAATAAATGTGTTATTCTACTTGGATAAAATAATCAGGGATTATAGTAAACATTCTTATTATAAAATAAATAAGTCCAAATCAGAAATTATAATGAAGGGTTTGAACCTTCAAACAAATAACTAAAATCATTATACATTTGAGAATAACATTTTCAATTAAAACATTTGGATTGAACAAACTTTTTGTTGTTGATTAACCAAATGAGACTCTTAAATATGGATTGGGATAAAGCTCAATTATTTTGGATGGGCAGAATAGTGGTTATCAAAATATTACTTAATGAGATGTAATCTAAAAGTATTTTCCATTTACATATTTAAAATTGTAAGAAATATTGATTGATACATTTATCTATCAGTGTTAAAAGTCTAGAAATAAATTAGATATAGTTAAAAAAAGATATAAAAAGGTTAGACCGGCATCTCCCTCTATAAAAGATCAACATGATGAAATAATGTTGGCACATGAACTTTCCTCAAAATATTTTAAATGAATAAAAATAGAAAATGATTTATTTGCAGTTTTTCCAATTCATCTCTTACTATGGTTACCACAGTTAGACTTAATTACAGATCTACCAAGAGGACTTAAATCCCTTTTAGAACTTTGGTATAAATATAGAGAGACTCTTGGTTTATCACAATTTCCTTCTAAACTATCACCAATTGAAATTTTATCCTATGGTAATAAAAAAAGATTAATATAAAATATGGAAATGAAATGGTATTATAACCATTGGGGATTTATATTTTCAGATAGCTCCCTGAACTGCTTTTTATTATTAGAAAGGGAATTACTTAGTTAGATTAGTCCTCTCTATGACTTAATCTGGTGGATATTGGCTACCATTTAAACAATTTTAGATAGTTACTGCCTTTTGAAAAAAATTGGCAAAGAAACATATAGTTTTTAAATGCCATGATTTAATAGGATTAAAACTGATGTTTTTTTAAGATCACAAGGTTTATTAAATGGGAAAATGATTTAGAAATGTTTTTGCCTGAAGAAACTTGGTATGGGACATTTACTTTAGTGATAAATTCAACTAAATGTACCACCTATAGAGAACTTTATTTTATAATTATTTGGTATTTAATTCCAGTTTCTATAGACAAATTTAACGTTGCCAACTCCTTAAAGGTGTTGGAGAAGATGTGGAAAATGGGGTAGCTTTATACATATGTAGTAGAGCTGTGAAAATATTTTTAAAAATGGGATTATTGTGTTACACAATTTTAGAATAACAAAAATGTTGATTAAAAATTCTATAAAATATAATCATTTATATTATAACGGAAGATAGGAAATATCTAAATGAATGCTTAATATTGCATGTTTTGCTTACAGCTAAAAGAGTAATAAATAAAAACTGGAAATTAAAAACAAGCAGATGGTAGAGTGAGATAGTAGCAATAATGAAAATAAATATAGAATAGATGTCTCTCTCTATATCCTCTGATACTCTTTTTGCTATATGTCTCTCTCTGCATTGTCTCCATCTCTCTTTGCTGTCTCTCTCTTTGCTGTCTCTCTCTGTGTTGTCTCTCTCTGTGTTGTCTCTCTCTTCCTCTGTGCTGTCTCTCTCTCTTTGTTATCTGTATGTCTCTTACTTTGCTGTCAGTTTCTCTCTATGTGTGTTGTCTCTCTCTCTCTCTCTCTCTCTCTCTCGTTTTGCCTGTAACCCCATAAGTATAGTAAGCAGCTCAAATATCATGGGTGACTGTGCTGTCCCTATTTCTTGTTTGGTGGTTTCAGGGTCCACCAATTCCTCTCTATAGGCTGCCTATAAACATCTACGGCCCGACACTGTATTTTACTAACATTTACAGTAGGTATGTATGCAGGAAAGGCTAAACGCGGACATTGCCACAAAGTATCTGACATCACCAGCTACAGGATGCCAGACTGGACAAAATTGGCCTGACGTGCATGTTTTGTGATCTCGGCTTCTACAGAGGCTGATTACTATTATATTCTAAGGCTGTGCTCAAGTGCTCCACTACAGCAAGGTTGTATATATTTTTAACTAACATATTTCATATGTATGAATCAATGTTGACTATAAAGTAGTCATTGGGTTCAATATGAAATAATAAAAGTTAAGTCTTATTTAATTTTTCCTTGGTTTAATCTGGTCTGAGATATAACTACAGCATACCAATGGGTGCATGTTAGCTAGTTTCTAAGTGTTTTTCTTTTTCCTCTGTATTGATATATATATATATATATATATATATATATATATATATATATATATATATATATAGCGATACTACTAGTCTAACTTTGAGACACAAATAGACTACAGATTTGTATTTAAACTTATTTATGACTGACCCCTTGGGATCCAATGGTAGAAAATAGAGTGGATTCCCACCAGCATCTATACGTCTTTCGTATTTTTCTCCTTTATATTAATAGATATAAGAAACCAGCAATTATTATATTTGCATGTTAAAAAAAGAATAGCAAAAGGTACATTACTGAACTAAAAAAATCCTATATGTAAAATATTTAATCATTGGAGTCCTTAAACATATTTTTCTAGTGTTTTTTAAAAAAATTAAAAAGTTAATTCTAAAATTTAAAAAACCTACAAAATTTTGATTACCTTTTAAAAAAAATCAGAACTATTGTTTTTTTTTTTTTTTTTGTAATTACAAGACAAGAGTGCCCTTTTCCTCTAATCTATTTAAATGTTTAGCCCGTTAATTAAAATTAAATTCAAATGTAGACTTCTGAAGCTTTTTAGGATAACTTTTTTATTTATTAATTATTCTGTGTCTGCACTTTTTAGATATTATTGCAGCAGAACTTGGACATATTTTAAGAATAAAAACTTGTGACAAGTGGAAAATTTAATCCTAAAGGAAATTGCTAATACACATATTTAAATAAAAATAAACTTTCAAAATGTAATCTCTTTCTATAAAATATCTAATGTAGGTTAAATAAAAAGAAAATATGATTAATGTTTCTGACAGACTCTGCTTACACACTATTGAGTGGAGTTCTTATTGAATTAGGATAAATCAAACAGAGAATAGGTATAAACTATAAATCTTTTATAGTGATAATAATAATAAAAATCACTCAGTTAAAATACTCAAAATTTAACATTAATAACATTTTATTCTAAAAATGAAATGTTTGACAGTCAAACTATTCATGCTCAACTCATTATAAGTAAGCTCCATACATTATTCAGCAATTTCTCGAAGGAAAATATATTTTCCATGAGCTTTTCCATCCTCTATCTTTATGTGTTAAATCTGGTGGTTTTACAATATTTTAGTTGCCGGCTTAGTGCTGACTTCACTTCATTATTTTTCAGGCTATAAATTAGAGAATTTAGTACAGGGACAGCAACTGTGTTAAATAGGGAGAATATTTGAGTAAATTTCATATTTCCCATTGAGGTTGGTTTCAAATATAAACAGAATATAGTTATGTATAGAAGTATAACGACAGTGAGGTGTGAGGAACACGTGTAGAAGGCTTTCTGTCTCCCAGTACTGGAACTGATCTTCAGGATAGTGGTAATAATAAAAATGTAAGAGCACATAGTTAAAAAAATAAAGAGGAAACTAAAAGCATTTTTTCTATAACAATTAACATCTCCAGTGTAGTTGTATCACTGCAAGTGAGTTTCATAAGAGGGACAATGTCACAGTAGAAGTGGTTGATGATATTGGATCTATAGCAGGTGTAATTGTATAATGCGATAAGTTGAGGTGTGCTGCATACATAATTAAGTGACCAACAGATAGTGGCCAAAGCAACACAGAATACATTGCTCATGATCATTGAATAATGCAAAGGTTTACAAATAGTCACATATCGGTCATAACTCATGGTTGTAAGGATAAAAAACTCATCAGCAGTAAACAATAAAAACATATACATCTGAGTCATGCAAGCAAAGAATGAAATGGTGTTATCCCTTGATATGTAGGAAGAGAAGGTATTATGTAGACTGACAGTGGTGGAGGACATGTCTATGATCGACAGGTTTCCCAAGAAGAAGTACATGGGAGTGTGCAGATGAGGATCCAGGAAAACAAGTTGAAGAATGGCCATGTTACCACCGAGAGTGAAGAGATAAATGAGAAGGATTACAAGGAATATTGGAATGTCTGTAATCCCTATCAGCAGGGGCAGCCCGTCCATTGGGGCGTCAGGGCAAACGCCCCCCCAAATATTTTCGTGACCCTGCAATAAAAAAACACATTATTTTATTATTAATAACCCAAAAACAATCACATATTATAATTGTCTAACTACGATTCGTTGTCACGCTGCGTTGCGTAGTGCGTACGACTTAGCGATGAGCGCCGCAGGCGCTTATTGCCCGGCGAGGCGAGCCGCTAAATCGTAGCACTTAGAAAAAAAATATGAGGTGAAAAAAATTACGAGATAAGCGGCGGAACAAAAACAGTAAAAAAAACACTAAATACACACTAAAAAATAAAACAAAGGTCCCTTACAGCATGGGGAACCAGGCAGGACGTCTGGAAGTGAGTTGGAACTGCAATTTAGATCGATTTAGCCGAGTTACAAAGATCGAAAATCGGCTAAGCGAGAAAAAAATGGCCGCCGAAAAAAACGAAAATGAGGCTATACTACTACAAACTGCGTAAAACACAGTCACAGACGTATGTCTTTGAATAACAACGAGATAAAGGATGCGGATTAACCGCGCAATGAGTCAAAAGACAGTAGCGAGTACATTTTACGAAACACAATTACAGATTGACGCATTAACACAGATTTAACGACTTTGTCTCGCGCAACATCGGATTTCCCGCCTAAACCAACGCATTTGATGTGAAATATGTTGCAAGATACAAAAAAAAATAAAAAATTAAAAAAAAATTGTATTTATTTTAAGAAAAAAAAAAAAGGACAAATGTAGCGTTATGTTGTGTGGCAAACAAATTTCACTACATTTAATTTTTAGTGACCGTCATTTGACCGTTTGACCATATTTACTGCTAAACCGTAGTACTTTAGCGGGCTGAGCGATGAGCGCCGCAGGCGATTATTGCCCGGCGAGCCTCGCGCAGCGAGGCGAGCCGTTAAACCGTAGTACTTTGGCAATGAGCGACGCAGAAAAAATGCCGCACAAACAAAACTAAAACCAGGCGACAGCACTATAACCACGGAAAACACGTACCGATAATCCGCTAAGACGCATACCACACATTATCCGCCATTTTAGGATAATGCGGAAGTACACAGCTACGTTAACGGTTTCGGATCGCGCACGCACACTATTACACTGCACACGTTCATCACGCTTACACAGCACCTCCACACCACTAATGCTGCTGCAACATCAACACAGATTGCCAGCTCTTCAACTCAATGATTCAAAATACGTAAATTAATTTATTAATTTGATTTCTATATTTCAGTAGTACACAGAAAACAACATTAGCTACCTTACAATTCCATATGTATATTAATAACTAAACAACTTTTAAAACATACACATCTGATTGCCGTCATTTTTTGATGGGCAATACGCTAGTTAAATATAATGTGTACATCAGCATTCAAGTGTTATTACAGTAATAAATGAAGCAAACTATTCCCTGGGACACTGTCACTTTAAGATAACCCCTTGCCCTTGTGTGTATATATTAACTAATGCTGTGTATCTATTGTAGATTTCCCTGCATCCCTGTGTGATCATATTACACTACACTGACTAGTACACTAACCTTTAGACTCTATGAATCAATGAGGCCTGGCCCCCTGACCGTTAATGCATTCCGCCCACCAGCACAATGACGATATGCATGGGCGGTGATAAATGTATCAATTTCATGACTGACAGTCTTCCATCATTGACCAATCAATGATGGAAGGCTGTCCAGTTGTCAGGAGAACAAACTAAACCCACCCAGACCGTTAGCTCCGAGCGCCCGCCAGCTAATAGGGCCTCGAGTTAACTTTTGATTGACATCCACAGTTAATAAAACCACCAGATGCCTGTCCCTTCCCTCTTTCTGTTTCCTGACCCTGCTCACGCTGAGACTGAGAGAGACCTCCCTGGCTGAAACTACTCACATCTGCTCTGCCCAACCTAACAGTAAGTCTACCTGGGACCTGCCCTGCCCCTGGCCAAACCAAACCCCTAGTGCCCCTAATAAAAGGTAGGGTCCCCACAGTTACCCCACTATGCCTGCCTGGCCTGCCACCTACCCAGCCACCCACCAACTTACCTACCACAGACGACCGACCTAGGCCTGCAATGCCTGGTGCCCAGCCATCACCCCCATGTGGCCTGTGCCACCCCCGATCACCCCGATGTGGCCTGCCCTATGCTATGCCACTGCCCGATTACCCCGATCACGGTGATCGGGGTAATCGGGCGGTGAGCGGGGGTGCCAGCCACATGGGGGTGATCGGATCACCCCCATGAGGCCTGTGCCACCCCTGATCATCTCCATGTGGCCTGTGCCACCCCCGAGGCCCGATCAACACCCCGATGTGGCCTATGCTATGCCACCGCCCGATTACCCCGATCACAGTGATCGGGGTAATCGGGCGGTGAGCGGGGTGGCACAGGCCACATGGGGGTGGATCACCCCCATGAGGCCTGTGCCACCCCTGATCATGGCCTCCATGTGGCCTACGCGGCCACCGACCCACTGACCGACCCATGGCCGCCTGACCCCACCCTGACCCAACTACCAAACCCCCCCCCTATTTTTATTCCATTTCTTGAAGTAACAGGCAATGCATGTGCCTGTCACTTTTAAAGATAAAATAAAAATAAGGTAAGGGAAAAACAAAAAACAATAATAAAAATAAAGTAAACAACAGCACATACTTACCTGTCAAATTGACCCCTCCAGCGTTGGCCTTCTGCCCTGGATAGTCGTCGGGCATTCCAATCAATTTTGATTGAAGCCCATGTCATAATAATCCAATCTTGATTGAAGCCCATGTCATAATAATCCAATCTTGATTGAAGCCCATGTCATAATCCAATCTTGATTGAAGCCCATGTCAAAATAATCCAATCTTGATTGAAGCCATTGTCCATCCATTCTGGCTCATTGCAAGAGGCCTCCACCTAAAAAAAAACGACGCTCTAAAAAAAAAAATAACAACAAACTAACGGAGCTCCTACTACAAGGAGCTCCACCCGCGAGTAATTGTTTTTTTCCCATGCTCCGCCTTATATACTAATTTTTAAAGGACTCTGATTGGCTGAAATTTTTGATTGACATTGATTTCAACCAATGAGAGTCTTTAAAAAATTAGCAAATCAGCAAAGCAGGTATGGAAGCCTGTAAGGGAAAAAAGGTTAGTGTGAACTTGTGTGACCCTGTATGTATTATACATATTACAGGGCTATTTATGTGATATAAATGTTACAGGATAATATCCTGTAACACGTATAGCAAATAAATAGCACTGTAATATGTATAAAAAATAATGTCTAATAGAAATACCTGAGCAATATAATCAAATAATTAATAAAGTACATCAATTAATCAATTAATAAATATCAATTAATATATATATTTTTATGTATATGTTTATGTATATTTATGTATATTTTTTATGTGTGTGTGTGTGATTAATATATATATATATATATATATATATATATATATTGATATATATATATTGATTGATATCACATATATAGTTGTGAGCGTACGAGTTGTTGCTAACGCTGCGGGCTCGCGTAGCGAGCCCGCGTTCCTCGCGAAGCGAGGGCACTGTGCCAGGTCCTCAGTTGCTGGCTTGGAGCGCCTGCGGCGCTCCATGCCAGCACCTGAGGACCTCGCAAAGCGAGGTCTTCAGGTGCAGCAACTGCGACCCTTGCAAAATTCACAACACAAATTCCCAACCCAAAGAACTGCGAATCTCGCAAAGTTCACGTCGCAACCCAAAGAGCACGACACACACATTACGACACTCGCAAACAACATACGACACACGTTCACACACATTACGGCCTTGCAACACTCGGACGCAACTCGCGAACATTACAAAATTAAAAACACAATACATACACACAGCACATACATAAAAACCTTACCTACAGAAACATGAAGCACCCAGGACCTCAAAAATGCAACTTACAACTTAATTGCACTCAAAATAAAAGAGTTTAGACACTAAATAATTTGTTAAGCGACACAAAAAATGGCCGACGAATAAAACGAAAATGAGGCTACACACGCAAACACCATACGAGACACGTTACCACACATTACGACCTCGCAAACATCGGACGCAACACGCCGACATACAAACATTTAAAACTTAAGAAAGACACACAACAAACACATAAAAAGCTTACCTACAGCAAGAGGAACCATCCAGCACCTCAAAAAAACAAGTTACATCTACATTTAAATCAAAATAAAACACTTTAGACACTAATATCATCGGTAAGCGAGAGAAAAAATGGCCGACGAACAAAACGAAAACGAGGCTTCAGACGTAACTACACTACACTTACTCGCAATAATGAAACACATACAATGCGGAACGTATCACAATCATATTAAACACCATTTTGAACAGTAATACGCAGAAAATGGCGGATGGAACGCAAATTGTAAGCTGGAACGCAAATAGCGCATGCGTATTGCGTTCTAACGGTCTCACTTTCCAGAACTTTCTACAAGTTTATAAATACTGCCTATTTCACACAAAAAAATACATTTCTCCTCAGGTGATGAACGGAGTGACTTCTGAGCTAACTGCTGCTTTTACTTGAGAAGACAATTCTTTACTAATTTACTACTTTACATTGTGCAAATTACAACTGAGAGGTAAGCTATAATATATTACATTTTATTATCAGGACAGGTCAAACAAATAAAAAAATAAACTAGGATTTATGTAGTGACATATATGGCACATTTATGTGTATAGGCTCACAAAAAAAAAAAAGGTTCATTTAACAAAACAACAAAAAACCATAATTCAATATTAAACAGAGGTTTATGTATAGTGACATGTGACATGCACATATATGTCTATAATGTATAGTGACATCTGACACGCACATATATGTCTATAATGTATAGTGACATGTGACACGCACATATATGTATAGAATGTATAGTGACATGTGACACGCACATTTATGTGTATTGCCCCTGCATAGTGACATGTGACACGGACATATATGTGTATCATGTATATTGACATGTGACACACACATTTATGTGTATTGCCCCTTCATAGTGACATGTGACACGGACATATATGTGTATAATGTATAGTGACATGTGACACGCACATTTATGTGTATTGCCCCTTCATAGTGACATGTGACACGGACATATATGTGTATAATGTATAGTGACATGTGACACGCACATTTATGTGTATTGCCACTGCAACAAAATTAGCTTAAAACAAAATCAGTAAACAACTACATTTAAATGACATTATATGTCATGTATACTGATATGTGACACGCACATATATGTGTATCATCTATAGTTACATCTCAGACACAGACATTTATGTGTGTTGGAAAAAAAAATATAAGGTTAATTTAACAATTTAAATATTAGTCATGTATACTGATATGTCACACGCACACAAAATAATTACATTAAACTATGGAATGTGCTTCATGTATGTGACATATGTGTGTAGCCCCCACCAAAAAATAAGGTCAATTGAAAATAATTACAGAAGTATATTTAAATGACATTAACTTACTGCTATTCAATAGATCATATAAAGCTGAATCTTTCTATTTATTTTAATATTCAAACAGACTCTGCATCAACAGCGTCACTCAACAATTTGCACCGTGCACTGTGAAGCACAATCCCTTTTAAAGAACACCAACAAAGAAGAAGAGGTAAGATACAACAAGACATTACATGCTCAAAAGGCCATGCTTTGCTAGATGAAAAATTATAAATATACAAATAACTATTTCACTTTCTTTTTCAAACAGACACTACAAGAAGACCGGCGGATTAAGATTGGCAGGAGGGGACCGTCTGTCATTCGACACTTTAATCAAGGTAAAGTATTAAGTATAAAAAAGAAAGAACCATGAGCCTTATTCAATTGCGACTTGCTCAATTGAATAGGGCTCTATATAAGCACATAACATATTTTTTATAAGGAACTTTTTAGTTACTGAACTTCTAACCACAATCAAGGTCTTCAATAACTAAAAACTTTGCTTAATAAATATGTTATGTGCTTATATAGAGCCCTCTTCAATTGGCAAAATTGCAATTCAATGAGGACATATATATGTTTAATGGCCAAGGGCCTCACTCAAATGTTATTTGCCCATTTCAATAGGGCTCTATATAAGCACAGAGCATATTTTTTAAAGGAACTTTTTATTTAGTGAACACGTTGCTTTTGGATACAAGTTCACTAAATACAAAATTCGGTAAAAAAATATGCCCTGTGGTGATATTGAGCTCTATTCCACTGGCCAAAACACAATTGAATGAGGAGCTGACAATATAACAAATGCAGTAACCAAAGGCCCTCATTCAATTGCTATTTTGGACAATTTAATATGGCTATAAATAAGCACTTTTAGGCCCTTATTCAATTGCCATTTTGCTAATTCTATAGGTATCCAAATAATCACATAACATATATTTTTTAAATAACTTTTCGTTAGTGAAAACCTTGCTTTTGGATAGATGCTTAATAAGTAAAAACTTCTTTAACAAATATATGTGATGTGCTTATTTAGAACTCTATTAAATTTTCAACATTGCAATTCAATGACGGCCTTAGAGTACTATTACATTGTAAAAAATGCAATTAAATGAGGGGCAAACTATGCAACATATGCAACATATGGTACACACAAAGGCCCTCATTCAATTGCAATTTGCCCAATTGAATAGGGCTCTAAATAAGAACATACATTTTTTTTTAAAGAAGTTTTTAGTTACTAAAAATCTATCCAAAAGAAAGTTCACTGACTAAAAACCTCTTTAAAAAAATATGCTATGTACTTATTTAGGGCACAATTCAATTAGCCAAATCGCAATTGAATGAGACCCAAACTGCTACACACAAAACAGAATTGGAACAAACTCACACAAACACATAGCAAAATAAATTAACTTTCTTATTCAATGTTTAACAACCTATAAGCCTTACAAAGAAGCCAAAATAAGAATAACAAAAGTGTTGCGCACCTAATAGCATTGTACAAAAAATCACACAAACACATAGGAAACTACATTAACATTCTTATTTAATGTTTAACAACCTATAACCAGTACAATCAAGAATAAATAACTTTTGCACAAGTGGTGCGCACAAATAGGATTGTAAAAAACTAACACAAACACATAGCAAACTACATTAATTATATTATTTCATGTTTCACTAACTATAACCATCCCAATAAAGGTTAAATAAGTATACCACAAGTGGTGCGCACAAAACAGGATTGTACAAAAACTAACATAAACACATAGCAAAATAAATTCATATTCTTATTTAATATATCACAACCCACAAGCCTTACTAAGAACCTTAAATAAGAATAACAAAAGTCGTGGGATTGTACAGAAAGTAAAAAAAAAAAAAATAGAAAAAAATAACCATAACTGATACAATACAGCCAAATTCATACATTTTTTACTTATTTAAAAGACATTTCACTCAAACAACATTTTCTATTTTCTATTACAACAGATACTGCGTGAAGACAATCGGACGAGGACTTTCTCCACAGGACCAGACCATCGGACGAGGACTTTCAACACAGGACCAGACCAGCGGACGAGGAATTTCAACACAGGACCAGACCATCGGACGAGGACTTTCACCAAAGGACCACAACATCGGACGAGGGCTATCGCCACAGGACCACAACATCGGACGAGGGCTATCGCCACAGGACCACACCATCGGACCAGAACTTTCAACAGAGGACCAGACCATAGGACCAGGATTTTACACACAGGACCACACCATCGAACGAGGACTTCCAACAGAGGACCACACCATTGGACAACGATTTTGAACCGAGGACCAACAAACATTCGGATTTAAATCACACTTCAACCAAGGTACAGTATAATAAGTACTAAAGTAGAAAACTAAAGAAACTGCTTTCAGTTGCATCCGTGTCAACAGAAAAATAAAAAAAATGAATTTACTATCTCCCTTATTCTATTTAAATTGCTACTGTGCAATACATAGCTCAATAACCACATCAATTTTTTTTTTAGCAAAGAAGTTTTGCAGTGGTAAATATCTATCCACAAACAACGTTTTTAATAAATAAAACCATTATTTTAAAAAAATATGTTACATGCTTATTTACAGCAGTATTCCATTGGCCAAATTCTTAGCCAGTGAGGACAGGAATTATAATTTTAACTAAATATAACTGATACATTAATGATTTGCCTTTTATTTCACCAATTGTGCACAAGAATCTTTAACAGGAATTACAAATTAAAATATACACAATTACATTTATTTTTTTTCCTTTACAGATTAATATGGCTGATAACGAGACCAAAGAAGAGAAGAAAAGACGTCAAACTAGAGAAAGACAAGAGAGATGGGCCGCCCAGCAGACACCGGAGGAGAAAGAAATTCGACGAGAAAAAGAACGCAAAAGACTTGCAAATAAAAGAATATCAGCTGCAAAAATGAAAGATACAACCAAAAAAAATAAAAAGATAATAAAGCATTTACAAACTGTTCCTCAAACATCAGATGACATTTTACAAGATACCAGTCAAGACAGACCAAAAAAAGCAAATACAAAAACAAAGCATTTACAAACTCTTACTAAAAACTTACAGGACATTTCAACAAAACAAGGACAACATATACCAAGAAAAGCCACGAAAAAAACTAAACATTTAGAACCTGTTGTTGAAACATTTCATGACTTTCACCTGATGAATATGAAAGTCAACATCCGATATGCTTTGCAAATTGTCCTTTACTCAAGTCTTTAGCAGTAGAGGTTCATAGTTGTGGGGACATGAGTACTCAATGTCAATTTTGTGAGGCTTATTATTTTAAACAGGAGAGACCCAGAGATGGACAATTTATTAGTTGTTGTCAAAAAGGCAAGTTCAAACTTCCAGAAAGGAAACAATTTCCAAGCTATTTACAAAATATTATGACTGAACCTACTTTTCCAAATTACAAAAATTTTAAGACAAACATAAGATCCTACAATAGTGCCATATCATTTGCATCTATGGGGGCAACATTGGCTGCTAATGTACCAGGACATGGTCCTTACTGTTTTAAAGTCCAAGGACAAATTTATCATCGGACTTCACATTTACATCCAGAGCAAGGAGAGCAAAGAAAATTTGCTCAACTATATGTCCTAGATACAATGGAAGCTGTTGACCAACGTATGCAGATGGAAGAAAATAAAAAATGCTTACCCAGTGTTTTCATAGAGCTAAATAACATTATGGACAACAATCCCTGCAGTAAAGCATACAAAAAATTGGCAGAAGTAGAAAATGAACAACAACTTCATGCACAAAGACATCAATTACATATCCCATCTTTTTCCCACATGGAGAAGCAGGTTGGCAACCAAAATTAACCCTTCCCAGTTACCCAAATGCTAAAGCCAGAATCCAAAATAATGTTTCTATGCTTGAATTTAAAGTAGCTCAAATTGCCATTAGAGATGAATTTAATAAAATTTTATGTGGTGGAAAACTAACACAACAATGGATTATTGATTCATATTTGCAAGTTGAGGCAAATAATTTAAACTTTATAAAATATCAACAAGATAAACTACGTGTAGAACAATATTGTGGACTCATGGACTATGTTGCTGACGTGGCTACAAGCAGAGACATGACAGCTGGCAAAGCCATCATTTTACCATCTTCCTTTCAAGGATCTCCTCGAAATATGAGAGAAAGATACAATGATGCTATGGCTATTGTGACAAAATTTGGAAAACCAGATTTATTTGTGACATTTACATGTAATCCACAATGGCCAGAAATTAATCAAAATCTACTTCTTGGACAAAGTGCTTCAGATCGACCAGATTTAGTAGCCAGAGTTTTTAAGATCAAATTAAATGAATTAATACGTGACTTCACTATAAATCAGTTATTTGGCAAATGTCTTGCTTATGTATATACCATTGAATTTCAAAAAAGAGGCCTTCCACATGCACATCTTCTCATAATACTTCAAGAGAAAGATAAATTAGATACTTCGGACAAAGTGGATGCATTCATAGTTGCTGAACTACCAGATCCAGAACTATATGGTAGACTATATGAGATTGTTACTCATCGCATGATTCATGGACCCTGTGGAGACCTTAATCCACAATCACCATGTATGGAAAATAATAAATGTTCAAAAGATTTTCCAAAAGATTATAGAGACAAAACATATGCAAATTGTGATGGATATCCACTTTATAAAAGAAGAGAAGGAGATAGTGCCATTATTCGTGGAAAAAAAAGTGGACAATAGATATGTAGTACCCTACAATCCACATTTACTCATGAAGTACAACGCCCACATCAACGTAGAAGCCTGCACTTCCATCAAATCCATGAAATATGTCTACAAATATATTTACAAAGGTTACGATGCAGCTACTGTAGTCGTCAAAAGTGCAGACAACCCTGAAAGTAGTGAGTTAGTACATGATGAACTTGCATCTCATGTAGATGCTCGCTATGTCAGTGCGCCAGAAGCTATGTGGCGGCTTTTAAAATTTGAAATGCATGATAGATCACATGCAGTATATAGGTTAGCAGTACATTTGCCACAACGACATTTAGTCTATTTCCATGCTGGAAATGAAATGAATGCATTGGCCCAAAGTGAAGATCGTCACACTACACTAACTGCATGGTTTGCATTAAATTCCACTGATGCTGAAGCAACACAATACTTATATATTGAAATTCCATATCACTATGTTTTTGTGAATGGATTATGGAGACCAAGAAAAACCAGAGGCAATAAAATAATTCCACGAATTTACACAGTCAGTCCAAGAGATGTTGAACGTTTTTGCTTACGGATATTACTTTTAAATGTTCCAGGAGCACAAAGTTTTGAACATTTAAGAACTGTTAATGACATTGTATATGAATCCTTCCATTTAGCTGCAAGACATAGAAACTTACTCGCTGATGATACAGAGTGGGAAAGATGTTTAGAAGAAGCAGCACAATGTCAAATGCCACGACAGATGAGAGAACAATTTGCTTTTATTTGTATCTTCTCAAATGCTCCAAATGCATTAGCTTTGTGGGAGACTTTTAAAAGTAATATGGCTGAAGACTTTATGCGACGATACAATGAACCCATTGCACACTTAAAAACGTTAATGGAAATCCAAGAAGTCTTTTTAACTCATGGATTAAGTTGTGCAAGTTTTAATTTGCCTGATCCAGGTCTTAAAGATCACATTAACTTTGAAGACTATGACATTCAACTACAAGCAGAAAGAACAGAAGAAAGACTTGCAACTTTAAATACACTACAATTGCAAGCATTTCATGCTATTAAAAATGCTATAGATGATGACATGGTGACAGAGCGTTATTTCTATCTTGATGGACCTGGCGGATCAGGAAAAACATATTTGTACAATTTATTAATGAGTTCAGTACGAGCACAAGGAAAAATAGCAATGGCGTTTGCCACTACTGGAATTGCTGCACTTTTATTAGAAGGTTGAAGAACTGTTCATAGTGGATTTAAACTGCCAGTGCCTATTTTAGAAAATTCTGTGTCAGATATTCGCATGACATCCTTACAAGCAAAGAAATTGAAGAAATGTAAATTAATTATAATAGATGAGGCCACAATGATGTCATGCTATGCCCTCCAATGTATTGACCGTTTGCTTCGTGAAGTCATGGATAATATTTTTCCATTTGGTGGAAAGGTAATGTTGTTGGGTGGCGATTTTAGACAAACATTACCTGTCGTTGTACATGGAAATCGAACTGACATTATCGAAACATGTATAAAGTCAAGTACAGTATGGAAACATTTTACCCATCTTCAACTGCAACAAAATATGAGATCAGAAGGCCAAACTGATTTCAATGATTGGCTTATTAAAATTGGAGAAGGCAGAACAGAAAAAATACTACATTTACCTGACGACACTGTAGAGATCCCACCTCATATGATTTGTCAACAAGATATTATATCGGCTATATTTGAAGGGAGCATAAATAACGAAGAATATTCCGAGCTTGCCAACCAAGTCATACTGACGTGTAAAAATAAAGATGCATTAATACTCAATAATGAAATCTTTAAAAAAATTAATGCACCACAAAGAAATTATCACAGTGCTGATTCTGTACTTGCTGATGACAATGAAAGTCAGGCAAACTTTTCAACTGAATTCATAAACTCTTTAACTCCTTCTGGAATGCCACCACATATTTTGCAGCTAAAGAAAGGTGCAATTATCATGTTACTGCGAAATATGAACCCCAAAAAAGGCCTATGCAATGGCACAAGATTAATTGTTCAACAATTAAAGGACCATTTTATAGATGCTGAAATTTTAAATGGGACCCATAAAGGAGAGAGAGTTTTCATACCAAGAATAGATTTAGCACCAAGTGAAAGTAGTCTCCCTTTTATACTTCAAAGAAGACAATTTCCCATTATTATGGCATTTGCCATGACCATTAATAAATCACAAGGTCAAACTTTCAAATCTGTGGGTATTTTCTTGGAAGAACCAGTTTTTGCACATGGTCAATTGTACGTTGCGTTGTCACGGTGCAAAAATCCACAGGTTATTAAAGTTTACATTGAAAACAATGAAAGTCAAGGTGATTTATTAGAAGATGGATGTATTTTTACTAAAAACATTGTCTACTATGAAGTACTATAACTTTGCAGGATACAAATTAAAGATGCCAACATTTTTTAAAAGCATTCCAAAATACATAACAATTGGTTGTTTAATTCAGTCATAATTAATGGAAGTAATGTTTATGAATGATTCGCCTCACAAAATACTTGCCTTGCATTGTTAGTAAAAATTATGTTAAAATGTTAAGTCACTATGTTAATGTTTCTAATGTTACAAGTTTAAAAAATATATTTTCAAGTTATTTCATTCATCAGATTACAAAGTGGATGTTAAGAGGTCAAGCACCTTTTAAGTCACAATGTAAATATTGTCTGTTATCTTAAGATTACTACCTACATTAATGTTTATCGCCAGTTTATGTGCTCAGTAATGAATTACTTTAATTACGTACGTTTTAAGAAGAGTTTTACTGTATGCCTTCCTCTACATTCAATGTATATTCAAGTTAACAATTATTGGGATAGAAATTGCATTTTAATACTGATTAATTTAAAGGTCAATTGTTTTTACATTCAAATGTTAATACTTTTAATAAAAAATTAGGTTACAAAATGTATTCACTATGTTCCTGTTTATAATGTTAAAAATTATACCAATGTTTTGTCAACTTCTAAACTTACATAAAAAATAAAGTTCAAGTTTAAAAATATATACTTTGAAGGTTATTGCTTACATATATTTTAAACTTCATGTTAAAATTTGCAACGTTTAAAGAAGGCTTTTTACTTTTTGCTTTCCTATTCATTCAATGTATATTAAAGTTAACAATTCTTCAGATACAAATTACATATTAAAAAACCATTACATCAACATTTTACAAAAATACACGTTCATATTAAAATACTTACAAGTGACAAAAATATATGTTAATAACTAAACAACTTGACAAACATATACATCACATTGCCGTCATTTTTTGACTGGCAAGTCGCTAGCATATATATATTTATTGATATATATATTGATTGATAGATATAGATTATATTGAGATATATATATATATATATATATATATATATATATATTTATATATTGATTGATTTATATATTGATTATTGATTGATATATATATATATATATATATATATATATATATATAAATTGATATATATATATATATATTTATATATTGATTGATTTATATATTGATTACTGATTGATATATATATATATATATATATTGAGATATATATATATATATATATATTTATATATTGATTGATTTATATATTGATTATTGATTGATATGTATATATATAATGATTGATATATATCAATATATATACATATATATATATATATAGGGTTATTAGGGTTTTTAAGGTGCGGTTGGGTCCTATATGGTCTAAAAGTTACGGTTTGGGTCTTGAACTTTCTAATGTTTTTTTTGTTGTTTTCTATCACCCCCCAGGTGCAAACTATCTGTGGAAGCAGATTTGTTTGGACTCGTTGGTTGACTTACTGGACATGAATACCCCGAGAAAGAGAGTCAACTGTTGGTGAGTAAATGGTCACACTTGGACTTTTAAGGTTTTTAAGGTGCGGTTGGGGCCTATATGGTCACACTTGGTCTTTTAAGGTTTTAAAAGTTACTGTTTGGGTCTTGAACTTTCTAATGTTTTTTTGTTGTTTTCTATCACCCCCTAGGTGCAAACTATCTGTGGAAGCAGATTTGTTTGGACTCGTTGGTTGACTTACTGGACGTGAATACCCCGAGAAGGAGAGTCAACTGTTGGTGAGTATATGGTCACACTTGGACTTTTAAGGTTTTTAAGGTGTGGTTGGGGCCTATATGGTCACACTTGGTCTTTTAAGGTTTTAAAAGTTACGGTTTGGGTCTTGAACTTTCTAATGTTTTTTTTGTTGTTTTCCATCATCCCCCAGGTGCAAACTATCTGTGGAAGCAGATTTGTTTGGACTCGTTGGTTGACTTAATGGACGTGAATACCCAGAGAAGGAGAGTCAACTGTAGGTGAGTATCATTGCTTTTAATTTTCTGTCCATGCGTATAGGTGCAAATTTGATGTTGATGTAGTCTTGTCACATGAGGGTTTGCAATCTGTAATGTATACCAATGAATTCAACACTGTTTTAAAGTAATTTTGTGACATAATATAAATTAATATACCGTGATCTCTTTCTTCTATTGGTATCAGAAATTAATACTATTGACTCTCTACTTGTGAAGCCTTTCGGCACCCTAACCTATGAGGAGAAGGTGGAAGTAAAACGGTTAGGACCTGACCAACCAGAGATAAATCTGCAGCAAATCGCAAGAGATAGAGTGAAGCAATATATCCGTACTTTCAATACTGAATGGTACAAGAAGAACGACTGGCTTTGTGGAAGCATTTCTAGGAAGTCCTTATATTGTTTCCCATGCATCCTATTTGGTGGTGACGCTGCTTGGACCAAAACTGGAGTGACTGACGTCAAACATCTAGCTGATAAATTGGCGAAACACAAAAGTTCTAAAGCTCACTTGGATAACAGGATCAAGTTTGAGATGCTTGGACAGGCGAGCATTGCAGTTCAACTGGACCAAGGATACCAAGTCAGTATTCAAAAACACAACGAAGAAGTGGCTAAGAACCGGTACATCCTTTTGAAGATAATTGATTGTGTTCGCTTTTGTGGCGCTTTTGAACTGGCATTAAGAGGACACGACGAAAGTGAAACATCGCTAAATCCAAGAGTGTTTCGAGGCCTGGTGGATTTGGTTGGCAGTATCGATAGTGCAATGGAACAGCATTTGAAGACTGCAACTGTGTTTAAGGGCACGTCCAAAACCGTGCAGAATGAGCTACTGGACTGCATGCATGAAGTTATTAAGGAAGTGATTCACCAAGAGCTTAAGGAAGCCCAGTTTGTGGCAATCCAAGCGGATTAAACAACCGATATTTCCGCTAGGACACAGTGCGTTGTAGTCTATCGCTACATTGACAAGAAGCATCAAGTGGTGGAAAGATTTGATGGCTTCACGGAAATGAAAGCAACGGATGCAGACTCGATTGCTGCTGTTGTGCTGGAAAGTCTGAATACTGTTCTCCCAGAGCCAGAAGACAAGAAGAAACTCATAGCTCAAAGCTACGATGGTGCCAGTGTGATGCGTGGAGATCAAGGAGGAGTTCAAAGAAAAATAAAAGACGTGTACCCAAACGCACACTACGTCTATTGCTATGCTCACCAACTGAACCTAATAATGGATAAAGCAGTTTCAAGGAAAGAGAAGTTTTGTTCTTTGAAAGATCGCCGTGCAAAATTTAAATACAAGTGATTGAAGCAAAGAAGAATGCATACCCCCAGGGTGTGCAAAGATAAACTGTGTTAAGCAGCACCACCTCACTACCAAACATAACTAGTGGTAAGTAAAGTATGAACGGTGTGTGGGTGTGCATATGGAAGGAGCTATGAAAGGTGTGTGCATGGTCAGTAACAATTGTTGAAGCCTTGGCGTGGTTTAAAGGAATTGGAGGCACTTCCAAGGGTAGCTGTCACTTGTGTACGGGAAGCCAGAATTTCATATCTGTACGAGTGCTGTTGCTCTGCACCAACTTTACCATCAATTTAATCTGCATAATGATTTCACAGAGACAGTGAAGCTATAAGGAATCCTGCTTACAACACCGAAGACTACTGCAGAATCAGAAAGATGCTTCTCCACATTGAAGAGGATAAAAAGGTATTTAAGAAGCACCATGGCCCTGGAGCGGTTGAATGCATTGGTTTGAAGGAATTGGAGGCACTTCCAAGGGTAGCTGTCACTTCTGTACGGTAAGCCAGAATTTCATGTCTGTACAAGTGCTGTTGCTCTGCACCAACTTTACCATCAATTTAATCTGCATAATGATTTCACAGAGACAGTGAAGCTATAAGGAATCCTCCTTACAACATCGAAGACGACTGCAGAATCAGAAAGATGCTTCTCCACATTGAAGAGGATAAAAAGATATTTAAGAAGCACCATGGCCCTGGAGCGGTTGAATGCATTGGTTTGAAGGAATTGGAGGCACTTACAATGGTAGCTTTCACTTCTGTACGAGAAGCCAGAATTTCATGTCTGTACGAGTGCTGTTGCTCTGCACCAACTTTACCATCAATTTAATCTGCATAATGATTTCACAGAGACAGTGAAGCTATAAGGAATCCTGCTTACAACACCGAAGACTACTGCAGAATCAGAAAGATGCTTCTCCACATTGAAGAGGATAAAAATGTATTTAAGAAGCACCATGGCCCTGGAGCGGTTGAATGCATTGGTTTGAAGGAATTGGAGGCACCTTCAAGGGTACGTAAAGTTCTCAGAAATGGCACCACCGAACTACCAAAAATAACTAGTGGAAAGTAAAGTATGAATGGTGTGTGGGTGTGCATATGGAAGGAGCTATGAAAGGTGTGTGAATGGTCAGTAACAATTGTTGAAGCCTTGGCGTTACTGCTCATATGGTTATCCATATGCTAATCCAACGTGTTTGTTTGACATTGGTTATTGTGTTGTCTAAACAGAAGTGAAATGTTGTTGTTTTCTTGAATCCCAAGATCCACTGGTTTGGGCCTATACAGTGCTGATTGATCTTATAAGGTATGTTTGGGGCCTATATGGTCACACTTGGTCTTCTAAGGTATATTTGGGGCCTATATGGTCACACTTGGTCTTCTAAGGTATGTTTGGGGCCTATATGGTCACACTTGGTCTTCTAAGGTATGTTTGGGGCCTATATGGTTCCACTTGGTCTTCTAAGGTATGTTTGGGGCCTATAGGGTTCCACTTGGTCTTCTAAGGTATGTTTGGGGCCTATATGGTTCCACTTGGTCTTCTAAGGTATGTTTGGGGCCTATATGGTTCCACTTGGTCTTCTAAGGTATGTTTGGGGCCTATATGGTCACACTTGGTCTTCTAAGGTATGTTTGGGGCCTATATGGTTCCACTTGGTCTTTTAAGGTTTTTAAGGTATGGTTTTGTTCTTGAATGGTCTTCTTGTTTTCTTTCAACCCCAGGTGCAAACCCTCTGTGGCAGCAGATTTGTTTGTACTCGTTGGTCAACTTACTGAACGTGAATACCCTGCGAAGAAGAGCCGACTAATGGTAGGTGTCACTACTTTAATTTTTCTATTAATGCGTATAGGTGCAATTATGATATTGCTGTAGTCTTGTGACATGAGTTTTTTATATCTATATTGTATGACAATGAATTTAACACATTGTTACTTTACTTCTTGACATTGCTGCATTGCTGATCATGTATTTCAATGGGCTTTACAAGTATAAGGTCATTGGGCGGGGCTTATAAAGGACATTATGACATCAGGTTTCGCCCTGGCGCCCCTCCAACTTGAAAGTTCACCAGCCGCCACTGCCTATCAGTATGAAGTTTAGTACCTCCATCTGGTTTTCTTTTTTCCATATCTTTGTGTGTCTAAATGTTGAGAAAAAAATCAAAACATTATTATGGTCTGAAAGACAAGATTTATGATACAAGATTTCATGATCTGTATATGTATAGCTTATGGTGCAGTAGTGAATGGAGAGAAAGTACTGTAAATATATCAGAAGATTTAATAAAGCTCAGAAGGGAGGGAAGTGTTTTACAGAAAAAGATGACATGATTTCCATTTCATTTGATAAAGTAGAAGATTCAAGGGCAACATGAAAATGACAATGTTACAGGAAGAGTAGTAGGTAGTAGATAAGTGAATATACTTTTAATAGAAGCAATAGGGATAAACACAAGAAATGACAACATACCTGATTATTACTGATGCTATGTTTTTAGAAAGAGAAAATAGGCCGACTTTTAGGTTTTATTTGTTTTAAATTATTGTGTTTCTATTTTTAATCTGATATTTTCTCCCCACAATCTAATGGATTACATGAAAAATGTATAATTCTGATATATTTCTGTACAGCATGACCAACGAAGAGTATAATAATGGGTTAAAGTTTTCTTTCCTTATCATTACAGTGGGTTAAGTAAACATTTAAAATTGACTAAATTAAATTGCCTGTTACATTAAAGGGCTACTGATGTCATTAAAACTGTTCTGACCCATCTTTTAGAGAAGATACAACAATGAAACATATCTTGAAGAATAAAAGTCTTCTAGAATGCAAAGGTGTTACAAGATCCTTGAAAAAGAAACAGTTGATGTTTTCAAAAGTCTAAAAAGCATCTATGAAGATTGTTTCTATTGGAACCATCTTACCAACAAATTCCTTAGTTTTGCACAGGACCAATAATAACTCAATTACAAAGAATATTTACATCATTGATTTTGTTCATGTTCAAGAATTCATCTACAAAGAATATTTAAAATGGAATCTTATCATCTGCAGGCTTATTGCTTTCTCCATGATGTAAGGTTATTATATTTTTAACATTTATCTACAAAGAATATTTTAATTGGGAAACATTATCTTCAAATGTCCAGGTGCACAAACATATCTAAAAAACAAATTGAATTCAAAATGTATAATCTACAAGTTTCTTGCTGTTCTCCATGAACAACATTATCTACAAATGTACAGGTGCACAAATATATCTATAAAACAAATGTAAATAAAAATTTATAATCTACAAGTTTTACTTGCTGTTCTCCATAAACAATACAATAATTTGTATTTTTATATAAAAAAAGACATGTATTACTAATATAGAAAATGCTTCTGGATGGACATTGAGTCAGTTTGCAACTCTCTACAAATTGACTCATATTCAAGAAGAACACAAAATCACTAGATCTAGATATTAATCTGGCATTTATGGTTTAATTGTAAATAATTAACAAATACCTCACCAAGTTGTATTGGGTGGCAGCGGGAATAGAAAAAAAGAGAGCCTCATCCACTGGTACATACATTTTATAGCTCTCTATTTATGTTAAGACAAGAAGTTTAATCATTTGGTATCATATCTCTAGAGCTTCTAAAAATATGAATCTGTGGACCAATATGAAGCTGCTGTGTTTAGACTAGAGGTTGCAATATGGAAGTCTACACCTTATACAATGAAATGCCATGGAGATTGTGAGAAGTGAGAAAATCCAACATAGGATCCTCCTAAAGAAGAGCAGAGGAAAAGTTAAAAAAACATTTTGATGGATAATCTTTAAAAATCATTATTCACACATATCATTGTGGGAACATAGCTCTCTTTTTTTTTACTATAGTGTAGCAAAGTTAACATTTCCATATAGAGTAAAATTATTAAAAGTCTTTAAAAAAATACATATCTTGTGGTTTATAAAATTCAAATTAGAATCACTATCAACTTAGGGCCCTTTACACTTCCCTATTTCATAAAGTGATCAATAACTTTGTGAGTGAGCTGCTCATGCACTAGAACAAACCATACTCACAATATTATGAGATGCTTTTCCATTGATTGTCACACATTATCTATGCAATGAGATGCTTTTTTCATGGATAATCTCAGATCTGCCATTCAGTTTTTAACTTTGAGTACTCAAACTCTTAAGTTTTAGGATTTTTAGAAAAAAACGTTTAACTGCCATAAATGCTTTTAAAAACCTTGCTGAGACTTGAAAAATACATTAAATAGACAGTAAAGTAAAGTAAAAACCATGTCAATGCATTAGATATTAATGCATAACAGTCCCATATGACCAAATGTAGAATTAAAACATATTTTATTTAATACATATTTTTGAATCAGTATCCATCCACATAACACATATCAACCCCAATGGTCACATAGATCCCAGTACTCAAGTGGTTAATACAAATCAGGAAACTCACATGACCTTCAACAGGTGCTTCAATGCATTGGTTATTAAAGGGCTAGCCACACCCTAAACAATACTCATCAACAGTATTGATCCTGATCACATCACAGTACTGAGAGTAATCACGTACATCTCATCCATGAGAAGGTATGTCATCTACACAATGGGTGTTATACAATGGGGTGTGAGAAATGTCATTATTGGTTGTCTCTTGCCTTAACAAGAGGCGTGGGGTACATCCATTTTGGCTAAATAAGTGCCGCTAATTCATAATTGAGGTGAACGCCACAGGAATACCACTATATAGCACTCATTTTGGCCATATTAAATCATGAGACTACTTGTAAAGCACATCTGTGTTACTGTAATGGGCTGTATTGTTCACATGACAATGATTTCGATTGAAAATAAGGCTAAATATTTTATCATGATGCCACACTAAAGAGAAATTTAATAATTGTTAATTAACATAAGATTATTGACATGACACATAGGATTACAATAATCATATGCATGAAGACATAGGGGTCAAGACAAGTATCACCATCAAAGATTAATGCTATTGAAATAGTTGTTATATATGCAGATGATTACTGAAAAGATAAATTATACACATTCACCATACCTTAACACAGGATGGGTGTACAGAACGATGATCTATGTACATAAAATCTGATTGTTAAGTAAATATAATATATGTTGACATCCCAAATCAGTAACCATTATAAACACACAGACCAGTTGATTACAGTATAAAAATCAAGAGTTTATTATTTACACAGAGCACAGTAATACATGTGTCAGACTATACATTAATATCATATTGTGGTGTGCATGAACCCAAAAAGGAAAAGAGGCTTTTTGGAAAACTGGAAACAATTCTGAAGGGTTAAAGGTAATACTGAATAATAATATTGATGCATAGCATCTACTAGAGTCACATGTTGTCATTATACCACAGTAACAATAATCAGATGGATAAAAATCTCATGATTCATCACTTCATAAAATAGAAGTAACCATTAATGCACATAGCACTTACATTGTGTCTTCATCTGTTCAATTAAATAGATGCAATAACTCCTGGATTATGTAATCCAATTCAATTACACAAATACAGTGATGTCAAAACAATTAAGAAAATATGTTCATAAACTAAATAATGGCAGAGGCAGAGGAGAACAATCTAGCAATATTTGTATGTACAGTACAGTTTCCTTATACTGTAACTGTAACAATAAACCAATTTACCCAATCTTCATGTACAAGCAGTGATAACCATGCTGTATGTGTCAAATATGTGGAATGTTACAAGGAATACTTAGCTATGAGCACATTCAGTGGGCCAAGTGTACTGCATCTCCATAGGATATTGTGTAGCCACATTGGTATCGCATACCATTGGTAGATATATACAGGTGATATCAGATTATATTGATTGTTATGATATCATGTAATCTAAACACAAACCTATTAATATTGGGTAAGACTACAGCTACTAACATAGCGGAAGCCTTAATGGTTTTATTCTCCTGATAGGGTTCCCCAAAGAGATTCTCTCCAATAGGGCTACCCAGTTCATGTTTATTTAACCCAGCAGCTGTGGAGACTATGTGGATCATGAACCTTAGGTTCTTGCCCTATCACCCCAAATCATTGTCATGTGAACAATACAGCCCATTACAGTAACAGTGGTATGAAAGAGCATTGAAATGGATGCTTCAGGCCTTCGTGGAGCAGGACGGAGATTGGGAGAAGCTTCTACCATATCTCAGTTTGCTTACTGCAAGGTACCTCAAGAATCTACAGGGTTATCCCCCTGTGAGCTCCTTTATGGGAGGCAATGGTAAAGTCCATTGAATGTGATCATAGAGGCCCTTAGAGGAGAGTATAGGCCCTAAGAGGAGAGGAGTATAGGCAGAACCCTGTGCCTGTGGTGCTGTATGTGTAGGCAGCCCAGGCCAGACAGAAGCGGTGCTATGACTGGGAAACTAAGGACAGGGAGCTGGAGGAAGGACATGAGGTGTTGATTCTGGTCCCACATCCCCAGAACAAGTAACAGGTGGCCTGGGAAAGGCCCATACAAAGTTTAACAGAAACTGAGCTCCCATACCTATGTGCTACCCATAAAGCCCTGAACCAGTGAAGGTAGAAGAGATAGTTGCCTGGCCCACCCCCCCAAACTAAACATCAGGTAATAGCTTTCATGTGGACTGCAGGGTAATACTGCAAGTTTGTTCCATGTTACAGTGCCATTACCAAGCCCTTCATGGACGAGACTCGCAAGAAGATGCTAGGGGTTGTGGATTGGACACCCACCTGTGAGTCTGCCTTCCAAGCCCTTCAACCTGACCTCACCTGCTCCCCTTTTCTGTCTGTGTCTGGCTACCAGCACCCCTTCATCTTGCACATGATAGATTTGCTGGAGCCTGGCGCTTTAATCTTTTAATTTTACCATCCAGCATCAGCAAGAAAAAATCCATCAGAATGTCAATGGACTCTCTTACCAAGAGGACAAGTGAGAGGTGTAGCTAGGAGACCATCCAACAGGGTTATACACTATGCTGAAAAGGGGGAGTAGTTATCATGACCTCCCTGGACTCATGGGCTCTTTTTTTTTAACCACTGCTCATATGGCTAACAAACCCAAGGGCTATTGTAATGGCCAGGAAACTCGCCATGACAATGATACTTTTGTCAATATGTTGTTTGTAATATTGGGCCTCAGGCCCTGGTTGTGTACCCTAGGCTTCCAAGAGCTCATTCCAACCAGTCATGTTAGCATACCAGGCAAACAAGATGTAATTTTATGAAATCATGGCAATAATTGCACATTAACAAGTCCGAAGGATTGCCATGCAAAATGTTATTTTGAGTTGTAATTCCTTTCAAAATCGGTATATGTGATTACATTGAATATTTGTCAAAATTATAATTTAAATGGCCATAGTGTTAATATCTTTTTTGAATTTAGAAAAACAATACAACACATACCATCAGATAATTAACACATAATCATATATTCTCTAAAATCCTCAATATATTTATAATTTGCAATAAAGCATTTCTTACTGGATAATTTTAATGGCTACAATAATTTTTTATAAATAATTTTAACTTTGATTCATAAATTCACCCCACATGTTCCATTTTAAAGCAACCTTATTATTATTTTGTTAACACCTTTTTCCATTTCTTAAAAATATCTCTCAATCTGTCTATTCCTGTCAACAACTTCCACCACCTCTGTACAAGATGGCAATAATTGTTTTTTCCATTTTGTTGTTATTAACCATTTTGCTGCTAATGAATTCTGTATAACCAAAATCTAGTTGATTGCTTATATCTGTCAGTAGCATGTGGAACAGAATCACTTCCGAGGACATCAGAGATGATCTCTTAGTTAGACTAGAGATTTTATTTATGCACAAGGAGCCTCATTCAATTGAGCTATCGTAAGTTACTTGAGCCATTAAGTGTGGCCGTAAGTTACTATGCTATTCAATTGTCGTTTTTTTGCAGGCACCAAACAGTTACTGGCTTAAAAACTTTGCAGTTGTTACACCCAGAACTTACAGCCTCCTGAAGCCTTTGATATTTCATGTCCGCAAGACTTTCGGTGGCTAAAATTGCAAATCACTATTCAATTGCAAAAATCACTCAAGACCACACTCAAACTCAAGCCCACAAATGGCAAAGGTCAGCCCAAATCTTATGGCTTCCAAATAGGACCCGCAAAGGGTTTACAGACTATTTTGGAATACTGCAGAACACAATAAAAACCCACCAATGCACCTTAAAATATGGGGAAAGCAATTGATTTACAATTAAATGCACAACAACTCCCAACTATCAAATATAGAACAAAAAAATTTAATTTCTTCATAGGTTTTAATGGTCATGTATATGCCAATATGAAAAGCCATGCTTGAACATGCTGAAAGCTGTTAAAGACACACAACCTCATTAAATTGCAACACAAATACATGCAAATGGCTGACATTTTAACCCTTTCTCACTCACAGAGGCTCTAATGTGAACCCTAAAAACACGAAGATCATTTTATATACATCTCACTCATCACATCTACATTGGGAAAATAAATAGTGGCCAAGTTACACCGCCACATCACATATATCGAGTACCAGGGAAACATTTCACATATGGTTGTTCAGTTCCTCTGTTGTGTCTGACTCTCCGTGACCCTATGGACTACAGAACACTTACTTATGTCTCTGTGCGTATCCACAAGGTTTGCATGAAAAACATACTGGAGTGGGTTGCCAGTTCCTTCTCCAGTGAACTGGGATTTTTCTGAGCTCTCTGCTATTATCACCTGGGAATGTGGATACTCCACAGTATAACAAATTGGACTTTGAATGTGTATTAACCCTTTTTTATTATATACTAGCGAATTGCCCATCAAAAAATGACAGCAATGAAATTGTGAGTGAGCTAAGGGTGTTTGGTGCATATAATGTGGCTGATGTAGTGTCGTTCGTTTTCTATGTCGTGCAAGTTTTTCGGAATATTCATTTTCTATGTCGTGCGAGTTTTTCGGAATATCCGTATATGGATGTTATCCTCCTCCTCCGAACTAGGGCCCACGGCTCCTCTTGTTTCCTCCTCCTCCTTGCCTGGTTTCTGTTCGGTGGAGGCTCGCTCATTTAATACCTGCTCCGATGTAGCAGGCGCCTCTGCCTCTGGCTCACCACTGTAAAGTTATGCATCTGGGAAGGAAAAATATCCATGCAATTTATAATCTCAACGGAGCAAATATAGGGGGTATCAGATATTGAAAGGGATTTAGGAGTGCTTGTGGACAACCACCTAGGTAACAGTGCTCAAAGCCAAGCAGCAGCTGCAAAGACAAATAAAATATTAGCATGTATTAAGAAGGGTATAGAAGCCAGGGAAAAAATATAATTCTGCCACTATACAAATCTCTAGTACGCCCTCATTTGGAATATGGAGTACAATTTTGGGCACCACTTCATAAAAAAGACATTTTAGAGCTGGAAAAGGTACATAGGAGGGCAACAAAACTAATAAGGGGAATGGAGGGGCTAAGTTAGGAAGAAAGACTAACCAAATTAAATGTATTTTCACCAGAAAAAAGGCGTCTAAGAGGAGATATGATTACCTTATATAAATACATCCAGGGTCAGTATAAATATTTGTCAAGAGAGCTTTTTGTGCCAAGAGGTTTTTAACTGACAAGAGGACACCCCTTGAGGTTAGAAGTAAAAAGATTCCACCTTAAAGAAAGAAAAAGGTTCTTCACAGTAAGGGTGGTTAATCTGTGGAATTCTCTACCAGAGGAGGTGGTGACAGCGGATTCAATAGATAACTCTAAATGGGGGCTAGATTTATTTCTAAATAAGAAGGGATTTCAGGATTATCCTGGATAATTAGAGAGAGTGTATTGATCCAGGGAGAAATCCGATCGCCAGTATCTGGGGTCAGGAAGGAATTATTTTTTCACTTGTTTTTTTTTCTGTTTGCTTTCCTCTGGATTAATTAATAATTAAAAAAAATGTTGATTAATAATTAATTAACAACTAATTAATTGATAACTAATCCTCATATTGCAGATCTGAGGAGATCTTAAAAGGTTGAACTTGATGGACTGAAAGTCTTTTTTCAACCTTAATTACTATGTAACTATGTAACTATCTGACATCTAGGTTTGAACCTGGATGATTCTCCAAATTGCTACTCAAATTAGCTATCATTTGATCTATTCGTTGGTTCATGGTCATGATTGTTCTTGGCTCCTAACACTATCTTTATTCCCTCTGTGGTCTGTAACTGCATACGCTGCATTTGGCATTCCAGTACATGGCTTCATGGATTTAATATATCTATGCCTTGTTAATTCCAAAGAGCTGAAATGTCAGTGCCCTTGTTGGTCATCATGTACATTTGTTATATGTGTGATGTACATATGGTGGCATGTTGGTATGTGATATTCACCTGACATGGAGGCTGGGTCCTGCTGGGCCACCAGGCCTGAACCTCCAGCAGTGGGCAAATGGGTGAGATGGTCCTTGGCCACCCTCTCCCACTCGATGTAGAACACAGTCACTTAGGGGCCACCACTTGGTGCTACTGCTTACTTCATCTCTGTGGCAATTATCATCCTCAGCTTGGTGCTGGTATCAGTGTTTGACGTACCTCACATCCCATTGCACTGTGCCCACTGCTGTTACCTCAACTGCTACCTCCTTCCATGCCTGGGCCCTAGGCCCTGGCCTGACTTCCCTCTCCCCGTAAGGATCCCAGGGCGGCCACGGATGGACCCAAGGATGACCACAGTCTGCTGGTGCATGTAATTGTGGGCCCTGTGCTTGCCCTTAGCCATTTGGCCCTCCCGACTGTGAACGGGAATCCTCAGCACACTTATCTGTCCCTAAGGCCTGTCTTTTCACCAAACTACCACCCACCCTGTGATCAGGCTTTTCTATGCCACCTCCAACTCCTCGACCTCTTCCTCCTCTCCTCCACCACTCCTCGCCTCCTCCTCTCCGTCACCACTTCCCAGGGTCACCTCTCTCTCCTCCTCACCTCTTCTTATTTCCTCCTCCCCTCCTTTCCCCTCCTCTCTCTGCCCTCCATTTAAATCCCCAAAATAATATGATTAATTAAAAATAAGTGTTTCTGTATATGTATGAAGAGTGAAAAAGGTGGGTATTATGTGTATTTATTAACTGTTGGGGGATGCAGGGTGGAGGATGCGATGGGGGTGTGTGTATGTAGTGACCTAGCTCTATGTGTATCTATGTGTGTAATTTAATTTATGTGTATTGCTGTTATGTGTAATCTGTAAATATGTGTAATCAATGATTAAGTGTACAATTGTAATTAGATGAGTAGAAATAAACAAACCTGCAATATACTGCTCTCAGAACTCGCCTACTCTATCACTCTCTATCAAAAAACTCTGGGATCTGTGTGCTACTTCGAAAGCAAATACAACACAGTCAACAGATGGGCAGGTGGAACACAACTTTTTAATCTCTCTCTGTCAATCATTGGCGGCTGGACCACTTTCTATTGACTGAGAGGCTTGTGTCGCACTACGTAATACTGTGATTTTATTGTAAAAGTGGATTGCATCTACAGTGGATATAAAAAGTCTACACACCCCTGTTAAAATGTCAGGTTTCTGTGCTGTAAAAAAATGAGACAAAGATAAATCATTTCAGAAATTCTTCCACCTTTAATGTGACCTATAAACTGTACAACTCAATTGAAAAACAAACTGAAATCTTTTAGGTAGAGGGAAGAAAAAATATAAAAATAAAATAATATGGTTGCATAAGTATGCACACCCTTAAACTAATACTTTGTTGAAGCACCTTTTGATTTTATTACAGCACTCAGAGTCTATCAGCATGGCACATTTTGACTTGGCCAGATTTGCACACTCTTCTTTGCAAAAACACTCCAAATCTGTCAGATTGCGAGGGCATCTCCTGTGCACAGCCCTCTTCAGATCACCCAACAGATTTGCAATAAGATTTAGGTCTGGGCTCTGGCTGGGCCATTCCAAAACTTTAATCTTCTTCTGGTGAAGCCATTCCTTTGTTGATTTGGATGTTTGCTTTGGGTCGTTATCATGCTGAAAGATTAAGTTCCTCTTCATGTTCAGCTTTCTAGCAGAAGCCTGAAGGTTTTGTGCCAATATTGACTGGTATTTGGAACTTTTCATAATTCCCTCTATCTTAACTAAGGCCCCAGTTCCAGCTGAAGAAAAACAGCCCCAAAGCATGATGCTGCCACCACCATGCTTCACTGTGGGTATGGTGTTCTTTTGGTGATGTGCAGTGTTGTTTTTGCGCCAAACATATCTTTTGGAACTATGGCCAAAAAGTTCAACCTTGGTTTCATCAGACCATAACACCTTTTCCCACATGCTTTTGGGAGACTTCAGATGTGTTTTTGCAAAATGTAGCCTGGCTTGGATGTTTTTTTTCATAAGAAAAGGCTTTCGTCTTACCACTCTAACCCAACTCTAACCCATAGCCCAGACATATGAAGAATACGTGAGATTGTTGTCACATGTACCACACAGCCAGTACTTGGCAGATATTCCTGCAGCTCCTTTAATGTTGCTGTAGGCCTCTTGGTAGCCTCCCAGACCAGTTTTCTTCTTGTCTTTTCATCAATTTTGGAGGGAGCTCCAGTTCTTGGTAATGTCACTGTTGTGCCATATTTTCTCCACTTGATGATGACTGTCTTCACTGTGTTCCATGGCATATCTAATGCCTTGGAAATTATTTTGTACCCTTCTCCTGACTGATACCCTTTAACAATGAGATCCCTCTGATGCTTTGGAAGCTCTCTGTGGACCATGGCTTTTCCTGTGTGATGCGACTAAGAACATTTCTGGAAATACCAACTAGAGCAGTTGAACTTTATTTGGGGTTCATCAGAGGCACTTTAAATTATGGCAGGTGTATGCTGACTCCAATTTAACACGATTTGGAATGTGATTGCTTAATTCTGAACACAGCTACATCCCCAGTTATAAGAGGGTGTGCAGACTTATGCAACCACATTATTTTTTTTTTTTTTGTTTTCTTCCCTTCACCTAAAAAAATTCAGTTTGTTTTTGAGTTGAGTTGTACAGTTTATAGGTTACATTAAAGGTGGAAAAGTTCTGAAATGATTTATCTTTGTCTCTTTTTTTTACAGCACAGAAACCTGACATTTTAACAGGGGTGTGTAGAATTTTTAAATCCACTGTAAGTCAGCCCATTAACAGTTTGTGGCAGCGAGCCTGTTGCGGGCTTGGAATTAAATCCGGAGAAGAGCCCCAAGGAAGAAGTTACAGGTCGGTAACCTCCTGGACTTCTGAATTACTGTCAAAAAAGAGATCCGTGCATCAAGCACTTTTTGCTCCTAATAGGAGAGCAGCCTTCCATCTTGTGTTTAGCAACTTCCAACGAAAGCTTCAAGAAATTCAGATTCAGTGGTGTATCAACCTTGCCAAAAGAACTCAGTATTGCGCAGATGTCACCAAATACAGAGACTTTTATGAAGCCCTGAAGATGGTGTACCGCTCTTCACACCTTGTCCATTGAACAGAGCAGATGGTCAAACACTCCTTACAGACCAGGCTATGATTCTGACCCGGTGGTCTTACCACTTTCAGACTCTGTTCTGCGCCGGCCATGTAGTTTCAGTCTCAGTGCTCCATTGCATTCCACAACAGCCACTGAAGACATAACTGGATGAAATCCCTGCTCTCAAAGAATTTAAAAGCCATTGAGCAGCTGAAGAATGGTAAGGCAGCAGTAGTCAATGGTATCCCAGCAGAGATCTAGTAAAAATAAGGGCCCAGCACTACATGAGCTCTTTGCTGCTGGTTGCAAGGCAATCTGCCACTGGACCTTCATGGCAGATTGCCTTGCTCTTGTCACCCTGTAAAAGAGCAAGGGAGAAAAGTCAGGCTGCTCCAATTATAGAGGGATAACTCTGCTATCTGTCACAAGGAAAATCCTTGTATGAGTACTCCTCAACAAACTGGTGCCCACTATGGCAGCAGAACTCCTCCCAGAAAGTTAGTGCAGCTTTAGAGCCAACAGGATCACCACTGATATGGTTTTTGTTCTCAGGCTGTTTCAAGAGAAATGCCAAGAGCAGAACAAAGGACTTTACGTGATGTTTGTTGACCTTACTAAAGAGTTCTACACCATGAGCAGAAAGGGTCTGTGGCAAATTCTGGAACATATGAAATGTCCTCCCTAGTTCCTCAACATGATCATTCATGTCCTTGCACCAACCCTATTCACGCTATTCTTCAGAATGATGCTGCAAAGGGCCAAAGCAGACCTTGATGATGAGGATGATCTCTACATCCCAAATCACACGGATGGCAGTCTGTTCAATGTAAGGCAACTAAAGGGCCACAGAAGACAGGGAAATACCTTTTTTGAGAGCTACCCTTTACCGACGATGCAGCAGTTGTTTCCAATATAGGTACAGCTCTGCTGCGATTGACATTTTGCCTCACCAAGGCAGCTTAACTCTTTGGTCTAGAAGTCAGCTTGAAGAAGACGGAAGTTCTGCACCAGCCCGCATCACAGGAAGATTACTGTCGTCCTTGCATCACCATTGGTGAGTCCAAGCTGAAGACAGTCCACCAGTTTATCTATCTGGGGGTTCATCATCTCCCCAGATGCCAAGGCCAACATAGAAATTAACAACAGACTGACAAATGCAAATTATGCTTTTGGCAAGTTACATAAAAGGGTCTGGAAAAGCAAGCATCTGAGTAAATGCACAAAAGTCAGTGTGTACAGAGCTGTTGTGTTGACTATCCTACTGTATGGCTCCAAGTTGTTGGTTACTTACTGTACCTCCATCATCTGAGATTGCTTTAGCACTTTCATCAACGCTGCCTCCGCACCATCCTCAACATCCACTGTTGTGACCACGTCACCAACACTGAAGTCCTCGAACAGGCAGGAGTCACCGGCATTGAGGTCATGCTGTTGAAGACACAGTTGCTCTGGGCAGGACAGATCTCTAGGGTGGAGGATGATCGGCTGCTTAATATAGTGCTATATGGTGAGTTCACCACTTTCACGACTTGTAATCGCGACATAGGAGGATCCAAGAAAATGTACAAGGACTCTCTGAAACAGTCCCTAAATACCTGTCACATTGACCATCATCGGTGCTTGGCTTTAGCTTCAAACTGCAAGGCCTGGAGAAGTACCATTAACTAGGCTGTCTCCTAATTAGAGTGCACACAAAGGGCTTGTCTTGAGGACATAAGGAGGTGCAGGAAAAATTGTATCGCTGCAGCACCCAGACCAGAGCAAGCCTTCCTGTACAAGCACTGCGGTTGAGTCTTCCTGTCCTGCATTGGCCTCCTCAGCCACCAGAGACCCCGCAGATGTCGACAACAGCCCTCTTAAATCTTCATTTGTTAAACCAAGCTGATGATCCCTAGTTTATATAATAAAGGCTTTTCACAAACCTTCTTTTTGAAGACTTTTCTTGTTCTTCCCCTATTCTATGGAACTCCTTGCCTCACTCTACCAGACTATCTTCCTGTATTAAATCCTTTAAACACTAGCTGTAATTTATATTGCACCTCACCTTTCTATACCTCACCCCTTTAGACTGTAAGTTTGCAAGCTTTCAGTCTTGGTACTTTAGAGAAAGCTCTTTGATTTTCTTGATTTTAAACTCAATAACATGGCCCTCTGTTCTTTCTTAATTTGTTAAGTTTTTTTATTTTTTATTGCATCTACCCTGTTTAGTGCTACTGAATATCAGTCCCATTAAAGCCAGGCTATGTGTAAAATCATAGCTCGTAACGTAGCTTGCAAGACTTAAGGCTATTAAATTAGCCTCTTAAAGCAACCCACAGATGACTTGCTGGTTAAGGCTGGAAAAAGGCCGCAGCAAGGCCGGAAAAAGCCTACAGGACGTGGAACGTGGAACTTCGCGGCCGGAAATTATTTGTTCTTTAAAGCCAATAACCACTACGTTCCATTTGAGCTATTACATTTCCTCAAAGTCACTGGCGTTTAAACTCGCAAATGGAGCCAAGAAGCCAACGACTGCTAGGGAGGACACGGAAGGGGGGTAAAGTCCAACTTGTAGCACTTTAAATGCACATATTACCACACTACTGAAATTTTCTTACAAGGGAAATTGATGTTACGTATTAGAATTAATAGCATAACAATCTCAAGTATAATTTTGGTGTTATATCGATCCCGGCAATAAATGTGTTAATTCATATACTGTGTCAATATTGCATTACATCTGTAATGTGGGTCCGATCGTAACTAGTAATTTAACCTCGTACGACTTTGAAAATCCCACCACCGTTTTTCAGTGACGAAATTCTGATGATCTCTGTTGCTATTGGCTCCATCCCAACTCGTAGCTATGAGTTAGACTAATTGATCATGTTCACAGCCGCACACCCGACGAGCGAACATTGGTGTGTATTCTGTCTGTATATGTTTATATATCTAGATATATATTAACATATCTGGATTTGTACCGTTGACCACAGAAGTCACCACCAAAACTGTAAAAAAAAAAAAGAGGCAAAATAGCATAGTATATATTGGAATGTATTCATAATTTTAAACATATTCGTTTTTCATTTACTGTTACAAACATATGAATTTGCGTTTTTTTTTTGTTCAGTTATTCAATCGTGTCTGATCCTTAGTGATAATAAGGACCTAGAGCACACCAGGCACCAAGTGTGTCTCGTCGTGCTTATCCATAGGGTGTTCTTGGCAAAGATCCTGGAGTGTGTTTCCAGTTCTTTCTCCAGTGGCTAAGATTTAAGGGCAATATGGAAGATGAGGGAGAGAAGGAGGCAAGTGTTTCTTTCTTGGTGAGCTTTGGATGGACAGAGAGGAGGGTTATGTGAAGATGATGCTGTCTCTGCATTGGTCATGTGGGTCAGTACAATTTGACTGCAATTTACTGTGCAGTACAGAAGTGTTTTGCCACCCCCCCCCCCCCCCCCCCCCAGTCAAGCAGCATTGCTAGGGTGGGCCTAAGTGCACTGGCTGAGCTGTTAAAAAGGGCTGCTGGAGTAAGAGTGCTGATGTAGTTTTATAAGATTTCACAATAACTGTCACATGTGCTGTGACGCTATGTTGAGTATTTATAATGACCTAAGAGATCCTTTAAGATTTAGTGTTGAACAGAATGCAACAAACATGCCAGATATAAGACATAAACTATTTTTGTATTTTTAACATTGTATTTACACTAGCGACTTGCCCGTCAAAAATGACGGGGCAATACAGTTATGATGCTGGTAAAGCTGTTTGCCATACAATGTAAGTCTCTGACACTCTTAACCTTTTTGTTATCTAAAAAGAAGTACAACATTTATAATATATTTTTTTTATTTTTTAACCTTCAACTTATATTTCACCAACAGGTAAACCATAATTTTTTAACAATATTAACTCTTCTAATTCTCATGGATGCAAGAATAATATAACAATGGCTGAAGTTTTGATGAATACTTATTGTAAACCATTACATAATACTTTGTAACATGCAACTTATATTTAAAACAATGTTGAACCATTTCAAGTACTGTTAAACCACATAGGTATGGAATCCAGAGGAAGGCAAACAGTAAAACCCCCCATTGAAACTTAGCCAATTGTATCAAAGAGGGAAAAAAATTATTCCTTCCTGATTCCTTAAACTGGCAATTGGATTACTCCCTGGATCAATACTATGTATTTAATTATACATTTAAATTTATTAACAAATGGTTATCCTCCTACTAACATACATCCTTAATTATATTCAATGAAACAACTTTGCACACATTTTAAAATACAATGTTAACATCTCAAATAGTAACTTAAAATACAAATATTTAACCTTGAATTGTACGAAAATGCCACTTAGTTGTTTTGTGGGGCCAATCATGCAAAAAGGTAACTTCTAACACATTCCAATATGTTACTTTTTTTTGCCTTTTTTTGTTGTTGTTATTCTTGTAGTTCTTGAAAATGGCACATAGAGTTTCCTATGTGAAATAGTGGTCCTCTAAAAAAGAGACTGCGAGACATAAAATTTCATCCACGGTGTATAACCACTGTCTACATTTTTTGCCATTTTATAGAGTTTCCTTAGTGAATAGTGGTCCTCTAAAAAGAGTCCAAGTGACATTAAATTTCGTTCTCAAAGTAAAACCACTGTTTTCTATATTTGTTGGTGTATATTTAGTGAATTTTGTCTTTGATATTAGAGAAGTGTTAAATTTTTAATGTTGCTATATATGAAGACATTGTATTTATTTATTTTTTGTATGGCCAAGTGGTTCCAGCAGACTTGTAATTTTGTCTATGGGATATAACAACTGTTTATTCTTGTTGTTTTTGTTTGGAACTTTTTGTTGTTATTCTTGTAGTTCATGGAAATAACACATGGAGTTTCCTATGTGAAATAGTGGTCCTCTAAAAAGAGTCCCAGTGACAAGTAAAACCACTGTACTTTATGTTTCTTTGCCATTTTATAGAGTTTCTTAGTGAAATAGTGGTCCTCTAAAATGAGCCTGAGTTTATTGAGCGTACATCAAAGACCAAACTCTCTTTTCTACCTCAGTGTAGTTTGCTCCATATCTTCCCAGATAAGCTTAATATGGAGAAAAAAGCTTTTATCATCTTAATTTTCATGACAATAAAAAGATCAATCATTTCCCATTGGAAATCTGAAGAGACCGCATGTTGGAAAGAAATTTTAGCTATGAACCATTGAGCGAGAGATTAAGAAAATAATTTTGAGTCTTTAAATTCTTCACACAACAATGTTCTGAAATGGAAAATCTGGGATTCTATTTAGGGTCATGAGGTTTTCCCCTTTTTTTCTTTTTTCTCTCTTTTTTTTTTCTCTCTACCCAATGGAGGTTTAAGTTGTTTCTTTTCCTTTTCCGCTGGATATTTATTATTAAGGGGCACAATGGAACGATTGTTTATTACTTTGTAATTGTAAGTTTTTTTGTTATATGATGTTATGTATTGTATTTCTATACTGTTGTGCTCTAAAAAGAATAAAAAAAAGATAAAAAATAAATAAATACATAAATAAATAAAAAGAGCCCGAGTGACATGAACTTTCATCCTTGAAATTAAACTACTGTTCTCTATGTTTACAGAACCTCATAGTTCTAAAAATGTGTCCATCCTCTAATAAATCACCCTGACTTGGGTTTTCTTCAATATGAAATTTAATTTCCCCTGGATTGTTGCATCTTGAAAATGCAACATAGAGTTGACCATATGCAAATACAGGTTTCTGTAGAAAAATACCCACAGATTTAAAAGTTTGTCCTTGGGATTTATTAATGGTCATGGCTAATGCCATGATAATGTGAAATTGTCTCCTTTGAAGGACAAAAGGCAAACCACTCTCACTTGGATCCAAATCAATTCTTGGTATAAGAACTGGTTCACCTTTATGGGTACCATTCATAATTTATGCATGTATAAAATGATCCTTTAAATCCTTCACAATTAATCTGGTCCCATTACAAAGTCCTTTTTTGGGATTCATGTTTCTCAGAAGCAGGACAATTGCCATTTTTTAAGTAGCAACATATGTGGTGGCATTCCAGAGCGAGTTAAAGAATTAATAAATTCCATAGTAAAGTTAGATTCAGTGTCTTTGTCATCTGCCAGAACCAAATCTGCACTATAATAATATTTTGTGGGGGCATTGATTCATTTTAAAATGTTGTTATTTAGATTTAAGGCATTTATATTTTTTGATGTTAATATCACTTTGCTTGCAATGTCTGAGTAATCCTTGTGATTGTCGATATTAGTGATTCTTTGATTTCTGATGGAATTTCAACAGTATCATCAGGTAACTTAGTTATTTTTTTATGTTTTCCTTCTCCAATCTGAATTATCCAATCATTGAATTGATTTTGGCCTTCAGATCTCATATTTATTTCTAATTTAAGGTGTGTAAATATTTTCCACAGTTTACTTTATTTTATACACATTTCGACGATGTCAGTCCTATTGCCATGTGGCACCACAGGTAATGTTTACCTAAAATCTCCTCCTAACCACATCACATTTCCACCAAATGGCAAATCATTACCCATAACTTGTTTTAACAATCAATCAATACATTGCAGGGCATGACATGACATCATTGTTGCCACATCTATTATAATTAATTTACTTTTGTGAAATTGTTTGGCTTGTTATGAATTAATTTGAATATCCAACACTGATGTTTCTAGAATGGAAACTGGCACTTTAAATCCACTATGCACAGTTCTACCACCTTCTAACAAATTGCGGCAATTCCACTTGTTTCAAATGGCAGTGCTATTTGACCCTGTGCTCGAATGCAACTCATTAATAAATTATATAGATATGTTTTTCCTGATCCACCAGGGCCATCTAGATAGAAATAACGCTCTTTGAGCATGTCATCATCTATTGCATTTGTGATGGCATTAAATGCTTGCAATTGTAATGCATTTAAAGTTCCAATTTGCTCTTGTGTTTTTTGGTATTCAATCTCAGTGTCATACTCGTCAAAGTTAATTTCATCTATAATTCCTGGATCAGGCAGATTAAAATTAGCACAATTTAGTCCATGACAAAGAAAGATTTCCTGAATTTTAATGCTTTTAATAGAACAATGGTTTCATTGTAACATTTCAAGAAGTCTTCACACATATGTATTTTAAATGTTTCCCACAAAGCTAATGCATCAGGTACATTGCAAAATATGCAAATGAAAGCAAATTGTTCTCTCATTTGCTTTGGCATTTGACATAGTGCTTTTTTTTATGTCTTGCAGCTAATTGAAAAGTATCATAAACTATGTCACTAACTGTGCGTAAATGTTCATAACCTTATGCACCGAGAACATGTAAAACGAGTAATCTTAAGCTGAAACATTAAATATCTCTTGGATTAATGGTATACATTTGTGGGATAATTTTATGATTATCTTTTATTTTGTGTCACCATTGGCCATTTTTGAATACATAGTGGTGTGGAATATCAATGTATAAAAATGATCTGGCCTCAGTGTCCTGAAAATGTAATTGAAACCATGTAGTAAGTGTTGTTGCTCTATGTTCACTTTATGCTAAAACATTTATTTCATTCCCTGCAGTGAAGCAAACAAGTTGACTTTGTGGCAAATGTATAGCTAATCAATGCACAGCATGTGACCGATCATGCATCTCAAATTTGAGAAGACGCCACATTGCTTCTGAAGCACTTATATAACGAGCATCTAAATAAGATGAAAGTTCGTCATGTAACACTGGATTGTCTTGTTCCTTTTGTGCACCTTGCACAACAACAGTTGCTGCATCTTATCCTTTGTATATATATTTATACACATATGTGATGGATTTGATAGAAGTTCAAGCTTCCACATTTATGTGTTCATTGTACTTCATCAGCATATGTGGATTGAATGGAACCACATATCTATTATCAACCTTTTGGTCATGGATAATAGCTGTTTGTCCTTCTCTTGTTTTATACAAATGATATCCATCACAATTAGCATAAATCTGTATTTGAAATTGTTTTGGGAACTCTTTTATGCATTTTTCTATTTTTCATACATGGTAAATTTGGATTGATATCTCCAAATGGACCATGAATCATACTATGAGTTACAATCTCATAAAGTTTTGAATGCTTTTCTGTATGTGGCAGTTAAGCAGTAATTACTGAATCCACTCTGTCAGCCGTATTCAATGTATCTTTTTCTTGCAAGATTAAAAGTATATGTGAATGTAGCAGACCTTTCTTTCAAATTCAATGGTATAAACAAAAGCCACACATTTCCCAAATAAGTGTGCTTTAGTTATATCATGCATTAATGAAATTAGTTTTATTTTGAATACTCTAGCCACCAAATCTGGTCGGTCAGAAGTATTTTGTCCAAGTTTGAAATTTTCTTTGACCTCTGACCATCGTGGATTACATGTAAATGTAATGAATAAACCTGATTTGGCAAATTTAGTAACAATAGCCATGGCATTATTGTATCTTTCTCGCATATTGTGAGGAGATCCTTAGAAAGAGGTTGGCAAAATCAGTGTTCTTCCAGCAGGAATGTCTTTGTTTGCAGCCAATTCAGCAACATAATCCATCAATCCACAATATTGATCTACTCAAAGCTTGTTTTGTTTATTTGCTTTGACTTGTAGATAGGAATCAATAATCCATTGTTGTGTGAGTTTCCCCCCACATAAAATAGGATTAAAATTATCCCGAATAGCAGTTTGTGCCACTTTATATTCCAGCATAAAAATATTGTTTCTAACACGAACTTTACTTTTGGAATAACTGTGCAATTGTAATTTTGATTGCCATACTGGCTCACCATTTGGAAAGAAATTTGGATATGTCATTGGATCCAAATTACTACTTAAAATATTTATGTTTATAAAAGGTTGGTCTTTATTGTGTGTATATATTCTAATATCCCGCTCCAAATGGAGGTTCACCATCATCATTTTTAAAGACCACAGCAACCTCACTTGCTGTTGGCAAATTATATTGTCTTTGATCAGTATGGTGATCTCTTTTGAGAACCATATTTACTCTTTGCATTGGCAATTGATTTATTTGCTCATGTGCCTGTTGTTCTTTTTCAACCTCTGCTAATCTTTTGTATGCTTGACTATATGGGTTGTTGGCCATAATGTTATCGAGCTGTTCAAAGACTATGGGTAAGCATTGTTTATTTTAAGGAAGCATCATTCATTGTTCAACAGCTTCCATTGTATCAAGGACATATAACTGTGCAAATGTCCTTTGCTCTCCTGCTTCTGGGTGTAAATAAGAAGTCCAGTGGTAAATTTGTCCTTATACTTTAAAACAGTAAGGACCATGTCCTGGGACATTTTCCGCTAATGTTGCACCCATTGAAGCAAATTAAATTGCGCTGTTTTTTTTATTATTTTTTTATTGGTACAATTTGGAAATTTTGGATCACTCATTATACTTTCTAAATATTCTGGAAATGTGTCTCTTTCTAGAAGTCTTACATTTCCTTTCTGACAGCAACTAATAAACTCTCCATCAGTTGGTCTTTCCTTCCAAAAATGATAGGCCCCACTAAAGTGACAAACTGCATTCATGAATAAACTATAATGAGTGTCTACTGTTAGTGCTGTAATGAAAGCACTATCATGAGCTTCCTCAACATAGATATCACTACAACTTTCTATATCTACATTGGTGTCATGTGTATGAACATTGGTTTCGTGAGGCAATATTGGGTCATTAGGCAATGTTTTACAGACATTTTATTGCTTACTTTTTCTTTTCTTTGAATCTCCAGCACACTCAGTTTGTGCTTTCTTAGTCATTTTTCTTTTATTTAGAAGTATCTATCGGTCTTCTTCTCTTAAGCATTGCAAAGTCTCAGGGGTCTGTGCATCTCTCTATCTCTGCTTCTGTTACTTTGCCATTCTTCATTTACGTTTATTCTTGTCTTCTGCATTGTCCGCCATTGTAATCTGTAATTGTAAATGCAGGTGGAAGATAAATATTTTTTTTATTGTACATATTTTTTGACCTGTCATCAATGCAAAACCTAAATAGCAATAATGAATCATTAAAATTACTTGAAATGCATGTGTAATGTTTTCATTTAACTAATTAATTAATCAATCAGTGCGTTATTTTTGTTAATGTTAAAATATTGTTTTTTTTATAATGAATTATGAAGTAATTAATAAATGAAGACACATTAATGAAATAATCTAAAACTGTCATCAATGCAAAACATAAACAGGTAATCATGTGTTCCCAAAAAAGGGCATACACAAAGAGCTATGAGCAAACTATAGATTGGCCTGAAAAGGATTTGTAATGTTTTGATTAAATTAATTAATTAATCAATAAATCAAGCTATGAGATGTAATTGTCATTCATTAAAACATAAACGTCTAAGCATATATGTATTTCTATTTTTTTTATAATTATTGATTAATAACTAATTAATAAAATAATATACGTTAATTAATTAATCAATAACTGTCATCAATGCAAAATAAAAAGGCTTAATCCTATTTTCCTAAAGAATGTGATCATTAAATGATATACCTCTCAAGTTGATCTTATAGCAGATCAAATCCTGTAGATCTCACACTCTGTCTTCAGGCAGGTGCAGAGATGAGGAATCTGTAAAATGACATGAAAAGCATTTTTAATGTTTTGATTCAATGAATTCATTAATCATTGAAAGTATCCTGTGTAATTGGCATACATGCAAAATGTAAAGGCCTAATCATCAATACATTCATAAGTAAATGCATAAAAAATGTTAAATGTAGCATGTGTTATAATATTATAATCTGATTTACATATTTAAGTTCTTAGAGGGTCCTATCCCTGTCAGTCGATGAGCAGGAAAATACATATATATATATATATATATATATATATATATATATATATATATATATATATGTGCATTTAAAAATGCACCAAATTTTTGTGCAAGTTTAAAAAAAATGTTTTTCTTTAATTACTAATAATTAATCGTTAATCAATGAATGTACATTAATGATCAGTACTTCAGATATCTAAATGCAATATTAAATCTATGCATTGTAAAATAGACAATATTTATTTTTTAGAATGATTACTAATCAATAATTAATTGATTAAAATGCGTTAATTAATTAATGAATCAATCAATAACGGTGATGAATGAAAAACAAAAAGCCTTAATCCTTTTCTCCTAAAAAAGAGCATCATTAAATTATATACCTGTAAACGTCACTCTGTGTAATCAGTCAGCTGCAGAGATGATCAAACTGTAAAATAGAATGAAAAGCATTTTTAATGTTTGAATGCAATTAATTAATTAATCGATAAGAGTATGATGTTTAATTGGCATATATGCAAAACGTAAAGGTGTAAGCATGGATATATTAATAAATAAATGCACTATAAAATATTAAATGAAGCAGGTGTCATAATATAATAAACTGATTTCAATATTTAACTGCTTTGAGGATCCTACCCCTTTCAGACAATGTGCAGCAACACATAAATATAAGTGCACTGTAAAATATACATATTTTTGGAGGCAGTGTAAACCTTTTTTTTTATTATTTAATATTAATGAATATTAATAATTAATTAATCAATGAATAAATATATTAGGAAGAGTTAAGTATTAATATATTCATAAAGTAAAGGCAGTCACAAATATACAATATTTTTTTTCATAATGATTACTAATTAATAATTACTAAATTAATGTCCATTAAAAATTAATTATTCAATGAATAAATATATTTGAAAGCGTTAACAATTAATGTATTCCTAAAGTAAAGGCAGTGTAAAATATAAGATTGTGCATATTTTTTTTAAAATAATATCTATTTTTTTTTATTAATAAGTAATTAATTAATACATTAATATACTTTACCTATTAAAATTAATAGCCAGCAATCAATATCCTGAAGAGCTAACAATCTCTTTGGATTTTCCGGCAGCAGAAAATGTCCATTCAGACTGTTATCACCTGAGGAGAAAGTGTAAGCAATGTGTCAATTGTGCCCTATAAAGAGGCTGCGTGCGCAAGCCAGAACCGTTGGTTTAGGCGGGAAAGCTGCCATTTTAGAATCTTAATGTGTAGATTTTCAACTTAGTGTTGTAAAATGGCGGCGATATTCAATGTGTTACATGCCTCGTGAGCATTTTCCCTACTTCCTAACAGTGTATTTTTGTACCTTGTATGTCCCTGGTAAAGTGGTATGTTCCTGGCGGTGTTTTGCGAGCTTTGGGGTCATGCAGCCTCGTTTTCAATTTTTTCGTCCGCCATTTTTTTTCTCACTTTAAAGTTCTGAAACTCCTTAAATTTGACTTTAATTCATGTGCAACCTCACTCACAGATGTCCTGGCTGTCCCCTTGTGCTGTGTGTGAGTTTTTGTTATGATTTCATTTGGTATTTTTACGACCTCATAATTATTTTATTCTAAAGTCCCGCAGGTTGCATTTTTTTTTTGAAGTCCTGCGGTTCTGTTTTTTTTTTTACCATGATTGAGGTGCTGTAGAGCCTTTGCGAGGTCCACGTTTGCATGACCCAATGGACTGCAGCATGCCAGATGCCAGGCACATCTTGTGTCTGGATGTGCCCTTCCATGTGGTTTTCTTCGCAAATATACTGGAGGGGTTTGTCAACTCCTTCTCCAGTGGACCACATTTTGTCTCTCTGCTATGACCTTCCCTTCTTGGGTGACCCTACACAGTGAGGTACACAAGCCCTTCAACACGAAAAGGTAGTGATCCAGAAGGATAGCAAGGGTGAGGTGAAAAATGTGCAGGCACTCCTAGTGTAGGATGTTAAATATGTGGATTGGTGGACAGGTCTTTGCTAGTAATGCGCTCACCTTTATTAACCTCAATATATATGAGGTAATTAATCTGTAATAGGGAAGTCTTTCCTTCGTCCGTCAGCCGTGAATTTCTTGTTGATGCATGTCACAATGTGAGTTGGTTCGAAATTGTGTATTGGTGTATAAGTTTATTGTATCATGTACAATGTTAAATATCAAATGGTTTAGTATCAAGTCTTGGGTATATATACCCATATATATATATATATATATATATATATATATATATATTTAAATACTGTGTACAGTACAAATCAAACGCGTTTTGCCGTGTATCTCATGGCTTCCTCAGTGATATGTCACCCTGAATTACTAGTGTCCAACACGTATGTAAAATTCAGTTCACAATAACAATGACCCAAGTGGCAGAAAGTAGTCATTTTTATCTTTTATGTTCAGATGTTATACTACTGGAGCAGTTATGTGCCCCACCAGGATATGAGAGTGGATCAAGGATCAGAAACCAACCACCAGGGATCAATGATTATCTGGAGTTATAATAACAAATATAATATAATAATTAATAATCAGTAAATGTAGCAGAAGTCCTCAGTTCTCAATACCTTATCTGTGGAAATGGAGCAGTGGGCTCAGAAACCATGGAGACAGGTCAGGGAGACAGAGTGAGCAATATGGTGTCTTCGCTGTGGAAATGGAGCAGTGGGCTCAGGAAAACAGGGCAACAGGCCAGGGAGACAGAGTGAGCAATATGCTGTGCAGCTCACCTTGGACGATAATCGGAGTAGCCGTCCAGCCAGTCATGGTGGATGGAAGACCCATGCACGGATTCCGGGACACTGGGCTGGTTGTTGTTATGGTTAGATTTGGATTTGGTGAGAACCATAGCGGTCCTATCAAATGATCTGAAGGTGGGCCGAGGACAGTGATACCATCCCTGTAGCTCGGGTGCTACTATATTGGGTCACCAAGAACAGCACCAGGGAGGTGGGGGTGATGGCTTGTCTACCAGCGGATGTATTTTTGTGGAATGACCTGGGATAAATAGAGTGTTGGTACCGCAATGCAGTAATGTTGGCACAAGCAGCAAGGGCAGACGCAGAGGAACCTGAGGATGAGAGTGGAACCACCCTAGAGGAAACTGTGGTAAATCCATCACCTGCTTGGGGGCAAGGCCTCCAATGAGCTAGTGTGGATAGAATGTTAGTAGGGTTCATTCAGAAATCTACCTGGGAACAGAAGGGATCAACTGTGGAAGACTATGTATGGACCAGGGGTTGCTGCACTGAGCTACTCCAGGCTAGGTAGAATGAGATCTTTGGGAAGTTAAGAGACAGCTAGTCAGTTGTGCCTTCATGGAGCAGGAGGGATATTGGGAGAAGCTTCTACCATATCTCCTCTTTGCTTACTGCAAGGTAACGCATGAATCGGCAGGGTTCTCCACCTTTGAGCTCCTGTATGTGGTATAGTCGAAAGATCCCTTGAATGTGATCATAGAGTCTTGGAAGGGGGAGTATATGCAAAACCCTGTACCCATTTGTCCTTACATAGGTATTTTAAAACAGCACACAAGAATCCACTCACCTGGCGCCCCTTTATAAATCTCCTCCCTGTATAAGGGGTCTGCTTTCTTACTTTGACCTTCCCACTTCTTTACTAGGGTTATCAACCACCCTTCCTGGTCTCCACTGAAGGGCCTGGAAGTGTTCATCTGTTTATGAAACTTCAGATTTTATGGCTGTACTTTTATGCCACATGAGGTTGGCATTCCCATTCCTAGGTCAGAGGCCAGATGTCTGACAAATTGCTCTTTCCAATTTAAAAACATCTAAGGTGGAAGTCAGTGTAACCAGCATGACTTACCACATACATTTATTAAACATACATTTTTAAAACATTATACATCATACATAAAACAACATGCTGCAGTTCTTAAAACAAGTCTCATGTCCATTTTAATAGCCTTTTATTCTTAGTAATCACATGTGTTAGGGTTTCAAGAACATAGTTGTTTGTGGGTTAATATAAGAGGAGCAACAGGAGGTGCTGATTCTGGTTCCACACCCCCAGAACAGGTTATAGGTGGCCTGGGAGTTTCACAGAAAAAAGCTCCCATACCTATTAACCAGTTGAAGAGATATCAGAAGCGGTCCCATTACCTTCTGTCGCTTTGCCTGCCTACCAGCAGTAACCCCCGAGGTAGGCTGCTGCTTGACTTTCTGGAACCAGCTAGCCTTGATGGTCAGGTATATTTTGTTAACCAGTCCCCTAACATAACTTCCCCCCAGAAGACCTAGTTGTCTGATGTATTGGTCCAGTATGCCAGGCTGTTTTCTGCCCAGGATGGCCCCAAGTCTGTGGAGCCAGCCCTGACCAACATGGGGCAGTTCAATGGTTGCTTTAGGTGTGAAATGTATGTTTGCGGAAGTAAGGGGCTAACTGTGATTGGTGACTTATCTGTATAAAATGAGACCTGCAAAATAAAGTTTATGCTCTGCTTGGGACACATATGCACAGTGTGTTTCATTTAGAGGGAAGGCAATTTTTTTTTTGTAATCAGAAATCATTTTTTGCTTCCAGTTCAAAGCAATTAACCATTTAGTGGTTAATAATATTTAAATTAATACAAATTTAACTTTATATAAAAAAAATTCAGGGAATATGTGAAACAAAAGGTTTAGTTAATTAGGTTTAATGGACTTTTCACTTCACTACTTATTAATGTTTCAATATTTATTGATTCTATAACGTATGTATAGATAAGACATCCAGGATTGTTTTCTTTGGTATGTATGCAATATTTGTATTGTCAATTATTTTTTTTGTTTTTCTGATCTTTTTTGTCTTTTATTTTTATTTTTTGCAAAAAGAAAAAAAAGAAAATTATTTTCTGCAACTTGTCCTAGCACCCGGTAACTTGTCCTGACTTTCTGCAGAGGGAAAAATCAATAACTTGTTTTAGCATTCAGTTAAGCTATTCTGTGTAAAGGGAGTGAAAGTAACCTAACAATCTGCTGGTAGAATTAGTTAAAAATTACGGTCTTACTTATGCGAAATGAGCGCCAAGGCCTGTAAGATAGAGGGGATGCAATGAGCGCCATAGAAACTCATCGCAAGGACCGCAAGTTAGACGAGGGGAGCGGCTTACAATGAGCGCCTTTGGTTCTCATTGTGAGGCTTGCGATGAGCACCGATGGCAGTTATTGCGAGGCTCGCAAGAGAGGATCCCAACCGATTCCGAGTTACAGGCTTGGAAAAAAAAGCTGCCATTTTTTTTCAAGCCCGTAACTTGAAAGCCATTGGGAGGCCACCAAAACACACCAATTAATTAGAGACACAGGGGAGGGAGAGGGGGGAAAAACAGGGGAGGGAGGGGAGAAAACACACAGGAGAGAGATGGGGGAAGAGACACAGGGGAGGGAGAGGGAGGGAAGTCGCACAAGGGAGGGAGAGGGGGAAAGAGACATAGGGGGAGGGAGATAAGGGAAAAATAATAACACGGCAGCTGCTGGCTTGCGCATGCGTGCAGCGTATTCCACAGCCAGCAATGATTGGCGAAGCCACTAATTGACGGGCCTGCGATGAGCACCCCATAAAGTGGGGGAGACGCCTGCAAGTTGCGGGTTTGCCGAGGACTTCGCCGCTCATCGCAGGGCCCGTAAGGTAGACGGGAGAGAGCATAAGCAAAAAAAAAATGGCGGCCACAAGAAATGAAAACGAGGCTAAAGGAGACCGCGCTGCGCAAATCACCGCCAGACACGTACGAGTTAGCCAGGAATCTAGGAGATACAAAATATACCATTACAACGAACAGAAAATGCTCGCAAGCCAAGTAAAACACACAAAAAAGCTGCCATTTTGCCAAGCTGCCAACACCAAACAAAGTCCATTAAACCTAATTAACTAAACCTTTTGTTTCACATATTCCCTGAAAAAAATGGATATAAAGTTAAATTTGTATTAATTCTAATATTATTAACCACTAAATGGTTAATTGCTTTGAACTAGAAGCATAAAATTATTTCTAATAAAAAAAAAAAAAAGAAAATTGCCTTCCCTCTAATTGAAACACACTGTGCATATATGTCCCAAGCAGAGCATAAACTTTATTTTGCAGGTCTCATATTTATACAGATAAGTCACCAATCACAGTTAGCCCCTTGCTTCCGCATTTCACACCTAAAGCAACCATTGAACTGCCCCATGTTGGTCAGGGCTGGCTCCACAGACTTGGGGCCATCCTGGGCAGAAAACAGCCTGGCATACTGGACCAATACATCAGACAATTGGGTCTTTTGGGGGGAAGTTATGTTAGGGGACTGGTTAACAAAATCTACCTGACCATCAAGGCTAGTTAGCTCCAGGAAGTCAAGCAGGAACCTACCTCGGGGTTACTGCTGGTAGGCAGGCAGACCGACAGAAGTTTATGGGACCGCTTATGATATCCCTTCAACCAGTTAATAGGTATGGGAGCAAAAACACAGGAGAGGGAGGGGGGAAGAGAAACAGGGGAGGGAGAAGGCGGGAGGGAAGCCACACAATGCAGAGGGAGGGGTAAAGAGACATAGGGGAGGGAGATAAGGGGAAAATAATAACACAGCAGAGGCTGGCTTGCGCATGCGTGCAGCGTATGCCACAGCCAGCAATGAGTGGCGAAGGCACTAATTGATGGGCCCGCGATGAGCGCCCCATAAAGTGGGGGAGACACTTGCAAGTTGAGGGTTTGCTGAGGACTTTGGCGCTCATCATAGGGCCCGTAAGGTAGAGGGGGGAGAGGCTGGCAATGAGCGCCTAAGGCGCTCATCACAAAGCCCGTCACTTGGAGGGGGAAGGGCCTCGCATTGTATTGCAAACAGCATCGCCAGGCTTTAAATTTTATTGCCATCATTTTTGACGGGCAAGACGCTAGTATTTATTATAGTGTGGGATTTTATGTAGTAATAGAAGTGGGTATAGGTTGAAATTAAATGGTGTCAAATAAACTATAGAGCATTTTCAGTGAGGACTTAAGTGTATTTAGGAACAAGGAATATGAGTATATGTTGTACGACAATATAATAAAACAAAAAAAAGAGGACATAGAACATAAACTCAATATTTTCAATAAATTAGATTTTTTTTATCCATTAATTTAATGACACATTAATATGTAAGTTATTCATAGAATTGTAAAAAAAATATCACATATAATAATTGTAAAACTGCGATTCGTCGTCACGCTTGCGAGCCAATCGCAAAGTAAGGTGAGCAGTTGACCCATGGAAGCCTTCCAAGCAAAATTAGCGCCAAAGGCGCTCCAGCGAGCCTCGCAAAGCGAGGCAAGCAGTTGAGTCATTGAAGCACGTGTCTTCAAGCAGTTAAGAAATGCGGGACTTACATAGGCTTCAAGCAGTTGAGGAACGCAGGACTTAGAAAAAAAAATTCCGACCTCAGAATCTCGCGGGCAAAAAAATACGACTTCAATGGCCGAACCGCGGAAATCGAAAAACAAGAAAAAATAAATAAAATAAAAAACACTCACACACAGCACGGGGTGAACGCCAGGACTCCTGGGAGTAAGGTTGCAAGTGAAATTCAGCTGAATTTGTTGAGTTTCGGCACTCAAAAATCGGCTAAGCGAGAATTTTTTTTAAAACCAAGGTAAAGGAGACTGAAGCGTGCAAATCACCACCAGGCACATACTAGTTAGCCAGGAACGACCTCCGAATATTGGGGGCAAAAAAAACAATCTTGCTAAAATACTAATTTTAACGTCCGAACCGCGGTAATCGAAAAAAACGGATAACAAGAAAAAAATAAAAACACACTCATGCACAGCACTGGGGAATACCAGGATGCCTGGAACTAAGGTTGCACACAAATTTAAGCTGAATTTGTCCAGTTTCATAACTCGAAAATTGGGTAAGCAAGAAAAAAAATGGTGGCCGAAAAAAATGGAAACGAGGCTAAAGGAGACCGAAGTGCGCAGATCACTGCCAGGAACGACCTCAAAATCTCGGTGGCATAAAAAAACAGCCTCACAAAAATACAAATTTAATGGCCAAACTGTGGAATTTGAAAATTCTCACACACAGCACGGCGGAACACCAGGATGCCTGGAACTGAGGTCACACACAAATTTAAGCCGAATTTGTCGAGTTCCAGTACTTGAAAATTGGCTAAGCAAGAAAAAAATGGAGACCAAAAAAAAATGAAAACGAGGCTAAAGGACACACTTGGCACATTGCTGACACTTTCTCCTCAGTGATTAACAGTCCATCTGTACATTTTCTGATGTTGGAAAATCCAAAGAGATTGTTAGCTCTTCAGGATATTGATTGCTGCATATTAAATATAAATAGGTAAAGTATTTTAATTTATTAACTCATATTAGTTTATTTTACATTACATATTATATATTTTACCCTGTGCTTATAAGTCTGTCTTCGCGATGAGCAGTGAAGGTGATCGTTGCAGAGGAGGAAACTTGAAGTACACGAGGGGAGAGGCACGCAATGAGCAAACAAAAGCCTTACAACGTGTTGCAAACAGTTTTGCGATTGCTTCAAATTTTATTGTTGTCATTTTTGACAGGCAAGTCGCTAGTATAATTATAAAGTCAAATGTCTTGTTTTAAAATAATATTTTATTTAGAATATTTTGGTCTGTATTTATTTACTACATTATTATATATTTTATAAATGACACATTTAAATCTATAATTTTACTCAATGATAAATACATTTATTTTCTTTAATATGATATAATGTTAAGAAACAATGAATCCTAATTGAAGTCAACAATTAAACCTATTGGCTGTACTGGTAGATTTAATGAGCTAGAAAGTCTCCAGGGGAATTGACTTTTGTATTATTCCTTGCAACAGAATTATAGTGACTTATTTGTAATTAGCTGTGTGTCACTAAATAAACCCTGAAGGATGAAGATACAAATTATTATTTTATTTTATTATTTTGTCTTCTGAGAGATTTACAAATGATTACGTTAACAAGTTTTATGTGCTTTAGTGTAATATTTGCTAATACATAAATTAACAAGTAAAATTGTATTGGTATCTATCTAAAATATAATATTAATAGTAGAAAAAAAATATTTACAGAGTTTATTCAGCTTCAAAGAATACATGTAGAATTTCAAGAACTAAAATAAAATCATTAATGTGCCTTTATTTTCTTTATTGTATAACATATTACATTTCAAATGTAATGTAATTAATGATATAAATAAAACAATAATAATGTAAAATGGTAAATTAAAAGTATATTCATTTGCCAAATAGGATTTACATAAAATAATAATAATAATAATTAGTAGTAGTAGTAGTAGTAGTATTTTATTTTATGCTATACTAATAATTTATAATATGTATACATTGTATATAATAATTTAATAATAATAATAATAATAATAATAATAATAATAATAATAATTCTAGGTAATGTAACTAAAATATTAATATAAATCTAACTTTTAATAGTTTAAATACATAAATAGCTATAAAAACTTAAATTTAAATTATGTCAATTAATCATTTGTATAATTTAATTAAATAATTATAATACATACATAATTATAATGGCAATGTTTTAACTAATATAACTAATATCTTAATAACATAAATATAGAGATGCATCTGTAATGTATTAAATCATTTTCTTTTTTTTTTTATAATTTTTATAATTTTTACAAAAATATAACAATGCATCATATAATAGTTCTAAACATCATAAATAAAATTAATAACAAAGTGCATTGAGATAAACAACAAAGAAAAGAGAGCGTACCATTCACATGACATAACATCTAAAAAGGGCATTCACTCTGCATGCATGCACATTCATTTGTATGATCCCAAATGTTAAATATCAAGTTGACAAAGATGATTGAGAGCAAAAATTAAAAAAAAATAAAAGAGAAAAACCCGGCACAGGGAAAATAAAAATAAAAAAAGTATTTCAAGAAGAGACCAAGTCGGGGAACAGCAAAAATTTCCATTAGGCAAGCAAAAACAAACAAAAAAAAAACAACAGAAAAAATCACTTAATATATGGAAGTTTTAGCAGCACCGTTGTGGACAGAGTGCCAGATTTTCCACTTTAAAATGTTATTGCGAGAGGTGCTTGTCCCTTCACAGTTAGTTTGTAAATCTCTTACTCGTTGAATCATTAGTAAGATTTCATTCCAAGTAGAAATTTTATTAGATTTCCATTGAGAAATAATTGATTTTTTTATTGACATACAAATTAAAATAATGAAAGCTTTCTTGTCTATATTTATCACATTTGGGAAAATATGCAACAAACTACATTGTGGTAAATAGGGAAGTTTAAAACCTATAGAGCGCTCAATAAACTCAAAACTTTCAAACCATAAAGGTTTAATTAATGGGCATTCCCAGAATGTATGGAGAAAATCACCATGCATGCCGCATTGCCTCCAACACATAGGGCCTCATTCTATTATCGGCCGCAGCCGTTGCGGGGCCGCAAGGACCGGCCGCAAGCTATTCGGCTATTCTATTCCCTTACGGCCGGGGATTCCGGCAGACTTGCGGCCAGTGCCTTGCTATCTCTTGCGGCCGCTCGCGCCGGAGGAAAGCCTTTGATCTTAAACGGCCGCAAGAGATTTGCAATTCAATTGCTCCGGGAAACCTCTCTGCAAGGCTAAAAAGGAGCCGCAGTTACTTGCAGGAAAAAGGTCTCGCTAGCACCAATTAAGCACATAAAATAGCTCAAATAAAGCCATCCTGCACTTTGAGAAGACTATAAAGGGATTTTAGGTGTTAGAAAAAATAGCACATAATTATCCTGTACTCAAATCCGTAAAATATTTAATTTTTAATATCCGTAAAATATCCATGTAAAAAGTCCAGAGTGCTTGGAGCACCTCAGACACACCCACGCCGCAGCCGGAAAATAAACAGTTAATTTGAACTCGGGTTTGGGCAGATGTGCAAGCTTGAGAGGGGGTTCCTTTTAATCCTCATGTCCCCCAATATGATCCCTAGCATTTACAGAGCTGTACAGTGCAGGCTTGAATTTATTTTTGAGTTTTTATATTTCACAGATTACGGCCGGTTCCAAGATATGCGGCCGGCCGTAAAAGGAGATCCTTGCGGGGCCGTATAATAGAATCGCGAGTTAACTGAACCCTCGCAAGGAATCGCAGCCTTACGGCCGATTTACGGCCGATAATAGAATGAGGCCCATACTGTCTTGAAGATTGTGTAAAAACTGGTAAATTTGAGAAGGCACCATGTACCACCTATTTACCAGTTTGATATGGAGTTCTCTATCAGAAGGGTGTTTAACAATTCTGTTTGTCCCATACAGTGAGGATTCCCATATCTCCCAAGAAAAGGAGATACCAAGATCCCTTTCCCAGTTTTCCATACCAGATATTTTATTAAGCACCAAGGGCCTCCCTATAATATTATAACATTTAGATAAAAAAAACGCTATAATTGTTAGAATTAATACGTTTTTCCAAAGCTGTCAAACAGCCCTCGGCGATGCTTGATGGATAACGTGCGGATAAAAGCGCCGAGAGTTGTTTAACTCTTAACCAACAGTTAGAAGGAAGCCCATAGGTGGAAAACAATTGATCTACAGAGAGCAAGCGGCCCTCGTAATATAGATCTTTTATACATAATACCAATAGCTCTGTCTCAAGACACAAACCGGGCTTATGAAAAGTAAAAACTGGGAGATTTTGAATTAAGATGCTAGTTGTTGGAATAAGCTGATATTTGTTATTTATTAGTCTCCACAAATTATAAATGTTCTTAACAATCTGCGAGCCAACTACAAAGTCTTTAGATATCTTGTTGCCCATAAAAAATAAGAATTTAAGATCCATACAAGGTACCAAAGCTTTCTCAATTTGGGACCAAACATAGGACCCACTTGAATTAAGCCACTTTAATGCATGTGTCAGCATATTGGCATTTTGGCAATATAGGATAAGATAATCCACCCTGAGAAAATTCTCTGGAAAGAGTTAATCTCCTAAGTCTAATATGTTTTGAGGAGTGGATGAACTTATCTATAATAGATTGAAATTTTTTGACCTGATATTGAGAAATACTAACCAGTATACAGCTAGTAACAGACATTTTGATAATGGCAATTTTGCCGCTAAAGGATGCTTTCACTCCCTTCCAACCATTTAAAATATTTAGCCATTTACAATAAAGGACATTATAGTTAATTGTGATCATATATTTAAACTTTTCTACAAAAATAATACCCAAATGCATGAAAGAATTGGAATTCCAATTGAATGGGTAAGCTTCCTTTAGAGGTCTTCTACAATTTCCAGAGAGATTTATCGCTAAAGTATCGGTATATGTATTAAATAACTTTCTACGTTCTTAAATTTAAATTAAGAAAACAATAATTTAGATAATTTCTTAACTAATACAACATTTTGACATCAATATCAATCTAATATGCAATAGGTTAAATATGTAAATACAGTACCTATAAATAATAAAAAATATTTTATAAATTACAAAAAATAAAAGTAATAATAAATAAAATACATAATAAAAAAATGATATTCTTGAGTTAATAGAATTAAAATATATGTAAGGCATTATAATTAGTTATCAAGATGCAGTGTAAATAAGGAATTGACAGTGATATTATTAATATGCTAAATATTATATACTATAAGTAATGATAATAAGCTAAGTATTTATATATGGAGATATTGTTATCCTGTAAATATTTCTTAGCAAACCAATTTCTTTAATTGTAAAATGTAGCATGTTTTAATGCATGGTTAATAAAAAATAAAATATAATAAACATATATGTTGATGAAAAATGTAATAAATATATCTGATGATAAAAAAATAAATTATAAAAAATATATCTGACATAGAAGACCAGAAAACATGAATAGGAATAAAGACTCTGATAGTGATTCTGATATTGTATTACATTTTTACAGATTTTATATTAGAAGGAAAATAGATGTCCAAATTAGTTATGGCTACATAGTAAAGCTAAACAGTTTCCATAAACTTTCAATGAGAACAGCTTCATTTATTTGTATTCTCATTAGGATGTATCCTTGTAAACTAATGGCAATTGTATTAGTCTTACTGAAAGCAAAGACAGATTTTGTTGTCACATTTCTATTGCAGTTTCCATTGGATTCAAAGTCTTCTCCCATATTTACAAGTTAGCAGAGACCACAATGGAGATTCCACTACAGTATAATTGTATATATTAGTAATCATATGTATATTGTTTTCTTTTATTTGTGTTTTGTTCCAAAAACATTTTACTGATTATTAAGTAGAATTCTTTGAAAAGTATTTTAAATATGTGATGACTGGGTCTTACTGCAATACATCATATATATGTAATTTCTCTCTCCACATATAATATATTTATATATTCAAATATGCAAAACTATGTTAGAATTGTATAAATAAATAAAAACTTAAAACTTGTTTCATGCCCAGAATTCTGGGAATACAGTTATTACACTGCACTCTGGGAACCTGGGCAGGGACATGCAAATGTGGACACAAAAGCTTCACTCTTGCAATCCATTACTGTATTAAAAATTACTTCCTCTGAGTATAGATTATGTCATTTGAACGGTTACAAAATCATTACGATAATTGCACGTTAACAAGCACAACGGATGGCCATGTAAAATCTTATTTTGACTTTGTAATTCCTTTCAACATAGGTATAAGTGATTGCATTGAATATTGGTATAGTTCTGGCCAGGGTGATGAAATTATTTCTTCCCCAAAGACTATGGCATAGTGGTATGGGTATTTAGCGACAAAAATTTGTGGCGAGGATGGTGATGGAGTTGGTAGGAACAGAGATCTGCCATTGCATTGTAATATGTACTTGTTGGTAATATGTACGTGTTGGTTGTTAACGATAAACAGGAGGTGGGCTTCGGAGTGCTTAGAAAGTTCTGTGAAGAGATTGCTGGTGAATGGTCACCCCTGGGGCAAAATGAAGGAGGCATAATTGAAGTGTCAAGAAGAAATCAGGGCTTTGATAATCTCTAACTTGTTATCTGGTAGGTTGGCTGTTTCCCCATAAACCACCTTGTGCTTCTTCCTTCATAAACACAGTTCACCTATATACATGTAATTTCTGATTTTGGCGCCATGATGGGTCCCCCTGCAGCCCAACAACTCAACAAGTACCACTGTTATCTGGGACTCTTCACATCTCATTGATAACATAAAGACTATCAAAAAGGACACAGGATGTTGTCTAAGGACTTTAACAGGTGTTTTATGTATAATGTTAAAAAAATGTATGTTCAAAGTCATGCTTGATACACTGACTTTAATCCTAGGTGTTCCCATCCTGAATGGTACATATAAGCAAATAACTTGTGTAAAACCACATAGAGCAACTAGCCAGGCATCTGGCCTCTGATCTGGAGGTTGGAATGATCTCTGCCCCTTGTGGGCCTCAAGATGAACACAGGTCTGGAATATTGGTGACCTAGCCAGATGACCCCAGCTCTTGTGTATTTGGTGATGGGAGGGGGAATTATGGCTGGTGACAGGGTGAGGAGGTTACAAAAATAATTCAAACCTCCACTAACAGAAGGAGTGTGGGTGAGATCTTTCTGTGTTTTATATATCTCTGTAACAATAAAGAAATGTTCAGTCTTCCATACACTAAATACCGGTGTGGTCTGATCTTTCTGCGGTCCCATGACTGATGTCCGTATCTAAATAGCTGGTGTGCTGAGATGAGAGCAAAGCCACAACCTATAAATTGTCCCTGTAAGCTAAAGCAGGAAAAATAAGGGTGCATGGACCCAAAAAAAATATGGACTCTCAAAAGGAATAAAGTGTATGTGGTCATGTGATTCTACAAACCATGCAGATGCTGAAAAGTTACTATACAGAACTGTTCAACATGATGAATACTACAGCTGAATATATGGTCAGTTTGAAGGCCTTTATATCTTTACTTTCCCTTCTAGCAAGCAGTCAGTCTCACAACCCTACCACCCCCCCCCCCCCCCCACCCATATCTTTCCTCTCCCCACATATTTTTTCATTAAAGTGTTGACACTCTAATCAATCCCAACTCTAAGCCGCATTTTAAGCCACACACCTCACTTCACTGATCATTATTACGTTGGCTCTTTTAAAATATTCAATAGCCAAGTCATATAGGCAGTTATGGCTCCATGACCCAATGGACTGCATCATGCCAGATGCCAGGCACATCTTGTGTGCCCATCTTGTGTGCCCATCCATGTGGTTTTCTTGGCAAATATACTGGAGTGGTTTGTCAACTCTTCTCCAGTGGACCACATTTTGTCTCTCTGCTATGACCTTCCCCTCTTGGGTGACCCTACACAGTATAGATTACAGCTTCATTGAGGTACACAAGCCCTTCAACATGAAAAGGTAGTGATCCAGAAGGATAGCAAGGGTGAGGTGGAAAATGTGCAGGCACTCGTAGTGTAGGATGTTAAATATGTGGATTGGTGAACAGGTCTTTGCTAGTAATGCGCTCACCTTTATTAACCTCAATATATATGAGGTAATTAATGGCTCAAAATCTGTAATAGGTAAGCCTTCCCTTCGTCCGTCAGCCGTTAATTTCTTGTCGATGCATGTCACAATGTGTGTTGGTTTGAAATTGTCTATTTGTGTATATGTTTATTGTATTATGTACAATGTTAAATAGCAAATAGTTTAGTATCAAGTCTTGGGTATATATACCCATATATATATATATATATATTTAAATACTGTGTACAGTACAAATCAAACGCGTTTTGCTGTGTATCTCATGGCTTCTTCAGTGATATGTCACCCTGAATTACTAGTGTCCAACACGTAAGTGAAATTCAGTTCACAATAACAATGACCCAAGTGGCAGAAATTAGTCATTTTTATGTTTTATGTTCAGATGTTATACTACTGGAGCAGTTTTGTGCCCCACCAGGATGTGAGAGTGGATCAAGGATCAGAAACCAACCACCAGGGAAATAACATCAACGTTGATCAAGAACTGACAAAGTAACCCAACAGCTTAGCACTCTGGGGGGACCACTGCATCCCTTCCCGGCCAAGGAACGTCAGCCGTTTCTGTGGCCCACTGCTCCTATACCTACCCAGGATGTAGAGTCCTGAGCTGGGTCTTAAATGATAACCTGACTGCTGATCCATGCTGTTGTTTGTTCTGTGGGACCCCGATTTGGGCTGCAGTGCTATGGGTGTCACAAGAGAGAATTGGGATTGCCCTATCTAGACTTGGAGGACTGAACAGGCACCTACCTAACCTGTGTTTTGAAGCTGTGCTTCAGCCCAAGATGAAGAAAGAGAAGACTGTCCCAAGTAGACTGGCATTTACCTCACCAACAATTATTATTATTATTATTATTATTATTATCTTTTATTTGTATCACGCCAACATATTCCGTAGCGCTGTACAGGAGTTAAGAACATGGAAATATATAACATTATACAAATATTAACAACTGTAGAAAATGGAGGGCCCTGTTTTGAGCTTCGAGTCTTGTAAACCATGCTTTTTTCCAAAGCACCTTACTAAAATGGAAACTCGCTACTTACAATCTAAAGGGTATTTAGGAGGCAGAGACCTGGAGAGGAACAGACATTGAATTCAGGAAGTAAGAAAGGGTTACATATGTAGGAAGGTGTGAAAAGTTTACAATGTTATTCATTAGTTGGAGAGGGAAGGGATCTGATATCGTATTATATCTGTTATTATAACTACTGACATTGTTAGTTTCCCTGGATAAATTGTGTACCTCTGTAATTCTGTGAAGTGAATGGCTGTAGTATGCAATATGTTATCTGCCCCTAGTGGTTGGATAATGTAAACTGCAAGTGGGAAATTCAGGAGACACACAATTTGAACACAGCTTAACTAAAAGTAGCTCGTGGGAGCATAAGAGAGGAGAGGAAGACATGAAAGGTGAGATGGTTATGTTGGAGAAAAGAAGGGGAACAGTTGAAAAGAAGAGCATGAGGAAAAGGCAGGGGCATATGAGGAAAAAGAAGGCAAGAGGAAACATTGTGTAAATAATTAATATGACTAGTTAGCAGGTGTTGCTATTTGATCAGATGTAAAGAATTTGTGTGAATCAATAAATTAAGAGTAACCAGGGGTGGGTGGGTGAGGGGTTGGGAGGGAGGGGATTGGGCTCAGGAAACCAGGGAGACAGGCCAGGGAGACAAAGTGAGCAATATGGTGTCTGTAAGAGAATGGAAAAGCTTTAGAATGTGTTATTAAAAGACTGTAAACATTGGATATGCAAATAATAGGGGGAGGTTACAAAGAATTACAGAGGTACACAATTTATCTAGGGAAACTAATAGTGTCAGTAGTTATAATACCAGATATAATATGATAATTAATAATCAGTAAATGTAGCAGAAGTCCTCAGTTCTCAATACCTTACCTGTGGAAATGGAGCAGTGGGCTCAGAAATCAGGGAGACAGAGTGAGCAATATGGTGTCTTAGCTGTGGAAATGGAGCAGTGGGCTCAGGAAACAAGGGCAACAGGCCAGGGAGACAGTGTGAGCAATTTGCTGTGCAGCTCACCTTGGACGATAATCGGAGTAGCCTTCCAGCCAGTCATGGTGGATGGAAGACCCATGCACGGATTCCGGGACACTGGGCTGGTTGTTGTTATGGTGAGATTTGGATTTGGTGAGAACCATAGCGGTCCTATCAAATTATCTGAAGGTGGTCCGAGGACAGTGATATACCATCCCTGTAGCTCGGGTGCTACTATATTGGGGCACCAAGAACAGCACCAGGGAGGTGGGGGTGATGGCTTGTCTACCAGCGGATGTATTTTTGTGGAATGACCTGGGATAAATAGAGTGTTGGTACCGCAATGCAGTAATGTGGGCACAAGCAGCAAGGGCAGACGCAGAGGAACCTGAGGATGAGAGTGGAACCACCCTAGAGGAAACTGTGGTAAATCCATTACCTGCTTGGAGGCAAGGCCTCCAATAAGCTAGTGTGGATAGAATGTTAGTAGGGTTCATTCAGAAAGCTACCTGGGAACTGAAGGGATCAACTGTGGAAGACTATGTATGGATCAGGGGTTGCTGCACTGAGCTACTCCAGGCTAGGTAGAATGAGATCTTGGGGAAGTTAAGAGACAGCTAGTCAGTTGTGCCTTCATGGAGCAGGAGGGATATTGGGAGAAGCTTCTACCATATCTCCTCTTTGCTTACTGCAAGGTAACGCATGAATCGGCAGGGTTCTCCACCTTTGAGCTCCTGTATGTGGTGTAGTCGAAAGATTCCTTGAATGTGATCATAGAGTCTTGGAAGGGGGAGTATATGCAGAACCCTGTACCCATTTGTCCTTACATAGGTATTTTAAAACAGCACACAAGAATCCACTCACCTGGCGCCCCTTCATAATTCTCCTCTCTGTATAAGGGGTCTGCTTTCTTACTTTGACCTTCCCACTTCTTTACTAGGGTTATCAACCACCCTTCCTGGTCTCCACTGAAGGGCCTGGAAGTGTTCATCTTTTTATGTAACTTCAGATTTTATGGCTGTACTTTTATGACACATGAGGTTGGCATTCCCATTCCTAGGTCAGAGGCCAGATGTCTGACAAATTGCTCTTTCCGATTTAGAAACATCTAAGGTGGAAGTCAGTGTATCCAGCATGACTTACCACATACATTTATTAAACATACATTTTTAAAACATTATACATAAACCAACATGCTGCAGTTCTTAAAACAAGTCTCATGTCCATTTTAATAGCCTTTTGATCTTTGTAATCACATGTGTTAGAGTTTCAAGAACATAGTTGTTTGTGGGTTATATATATTAATATAAGAGGAGCAACAGGAGGTGCTGATTCTGGTTCCACACCCCCAGAACAGGTTATGGGTGGCCTGGGAGTTTCACAGAAAATGAGCTCCCATACCTATTAACCAGTTGAAGGGATATCAGTAGCGGTCCCATAAACTTCTGTCGGTCTGCCTGCCTACCAGCAGTAACCCCGAGGTAGGCTCCTGCTTGACTTCCTGGAACCAGCTAGCCTTGATGGTCAGGTAGATTTTGTTAACCAGTCCCCTAACATAACTTCCCCCCAGAAGATCCAGTTGTATTGGTCCAGTATGCCAGGCTGTTTTCTGCCCAGGATGGCCCCAAGTCTGTGGAGCCAGCCCTGACCAACATGGGGCAGTTCAATGGTTGCTTTAGGTGTGAAATGTATGTTTGCCGAAGGAAGGGGCTAACTGTAATTTGTGACTTATTTGTATAAATATGAGACCTGCAAAATAAAGTTTATGCTCTGCTTGGGACACATATGCACAGTGTGTTTCATTTAGAGGAAAGGCAATTTTTTTTTTTAATCAAAAATAATTTTCTGCTTCCAGTTCAAAGCAATGAACCATTTAGTGGTTAATAATATTTGAATTAATACAAATGTAACTTTATATATTTTTTTTTTCAGGGAATATGTGAAACAAAAGGTTTAGTTAATTAGGTTTAATGGACTTTTCACTTCACTACTTATTAATGTTTCAATATTTATTGATTCTATAACGTATGTATAGATAAGACATCCAAGACTGTTTTGTTTGGTATGTATGCAATATTTGTATTGTCAATTTTTTTTTTTGTTTTTCTGATCTTTTTTGTCTTTTGTTTTTATTTTTTGCAAAAAAAAAAAAATATATATATATTTTCTGCAACTTGTCCTAGCACCCGGTAACTTGTCCTGACTTTCTGCAGAGGGAGAAATCAATACCTTGTCCTAGCCTTCAGTTAAGCTATCCTGTGTAAAGGGAGTGAAAGTAACCTAACAATCTGCTGGTAGAATTAGTTAAAAATTACGGTCTTGTTCATGCGCAATGAGCGCCAAGGCATGTAAGATAGAGGGGATGCAATGAGCACCATAGGAACTCATCGCAAGGACCGCAAGTTAGACGAGGGGAGAGGCTTGCAATGAGCTCCTTTGGTGCTCATTGTCAGGCTTGCGATGAGCACCGATGGCAGTCATTGCGAGGTTCGCAAGAGAGGCTCCCGACCGATTCCGAGTTACAGGCTTGGAAAAAAAAGCTGCCATTTTTTTTCAAGCCCGTAACTTGGAAGCCATTGGGAGGCCACCAAAAGACACCAATTAATTAGAGACACAGGGGACGGAGAGGGGGAAGAAAACAGTGGAGGGAGGGGAGAAAACACACAGGGGAGGGAGGGGTGAAGAGACACAGGGGAGGGAGAGGGAGGGAGGGGGAAAGAGACATAGGGGCAGGGAGATAAGGGAAAAATAATAACACGGCAGCTGCTGGCTTGCGCATGCGTGCAACGTATGCCACAGCCAGCAATAAGTTGTGAAGCCATTAATTGACGGGCTTGCGATAAGCGCCCCATAAAGTGGGGGAGACACTTGCAAGTTGCGGGTTTGCCGAGGACTTCACCGTTCATCGCAGGGGGGAGAGGATAAGCAAAAAAAAAATGTAGGCCAAAAAAAAATGAAAACGAGGCTAAAGAATACCGCGCCGCGCAAATCACCGCCACACACATACGAGTTAGCCAGGAATGTAAGAGATACAAAATATACCATTACAACAAACAGAAAATGCTCGCAAGCCAAGTAAAACACATACAAATGCTGCCATTTTACAACACCAAACAAAGTCCATTAAACCTAATTAACTAAACCTTTTGTTTCACATATTCCCTGAAAAAATGTAATATAAAGTTACATTTGTATTAATTCAAATATTATTAACCACTAAATGGTTAATTGCTTTGAACTAGAAGCAGAAAATTATTTCTAATTAAAAAAAAAGAATATTGCCTTCCCTCTAAATGAAACACACTGTGCATATGTGTCCCAAGCACAGCATAAACTTTATTTTGCAGGTCTCATATTTATACTGATAAGTCACCAATCACAGTTAGCCCCTTCCTTCCGTAAACATACATTTCACACCTAAAGCAACCATTGAACTGCCCCATGTTGGTCAGGGCTGGCTCCACAGACTTGGGGCCATCCTGGGCAGAAAACAGCCTGGCATACTGGACCAATACATCAGACAACTGGGTCTTCTGGGGGGAAGTTATGTTAGGGGACTGGTTAACAAAATCTACCTGACCATCAAGGCTAGCTGGTTCCAGGAAGTCAAGCAGGAGCCTACCTCGGGGTTACTGCTGGTAGGCAGGCAGACCGACAGAAGTTTATGGGAGCACTTCTGATATCCCTTCAACCAGTTAATAGGTATGGGAGCAAAAACACAGGAGAGGGAGGGGGAAGAGACACAGGGGAGGGAGAGGGAGGGAGGGAAGTAACACAAGGAAGGGGGAGGGGGAAAGAGACATAGGGGAGGGAGATAAGGGAAAAATAATAACATGGCATAGACTGGCTTGCGCATGCGTGCAGCGTATGCCACAGCCAGCAATGAGTGGCGAAGGCACTAAGTGACGGGCCCGCGATGAGCGCCCCATAAAGTGGGGGAGACACTTGCAAGTTGCGGGTTTGCTGAGGACTTTGGCGCTCATCACAGGGCCCGTAAGATAGAGGAGGGAGAGGCTTACAATGAGCGCCTAAGGCGCTCATCACAAAGCCCACCACTTGGAGGTGGAAGGGCCTCGCATTGTGTGGCAAACAGCATCGCCAGGCTTTAAATTTTATTGCCATCATTTTTGACAGGTAAGTCGCTAGTATTTATAATAGTGTGGGATTTTATGTAGTAATAGAAGTGGGTATAGGTTGAAATTAAATGGTGTCAAATAAATTATAGAGCATTTTCAGTGAGGACTTAAGTGTATTTAGGAACAAGGAATATGAGTATATGTTGTATGACAATATAATAAAACTAAAAAAGAGGATATACAACATAAACTCAATATTTTCAATAAATTAGATTTTATTTATCCATTAATTTAATGACACTTTAATATGTAAGTTATTCATAGAATTGTAAAAAAAAATATCACATATAATAATTGTAAAACTGTGATTCGTCGTCATGCTTGTAAGGCAATGGCAAAGCGAGGTGAGCCGTTGACCCATGGAAGCCTTCCAAGCAAAATTAGCGCCAAAGGCGCTCCTGCTAGCCTCGCAAAGTGAGGCAAGCAGTTGAGTCATTTAAGCACGTGGGACTTAGTCCTCAAGCAGTTAAGAAATGCAGGACTTACATAGGCTGCAAGCATTTGAGGAACGCGGGAAAAAAAAATTCCGACCTCAGAATCTCGCTGGCAAAAAAATACGACCTAAAAAAAATACGACAACGGCCGAACCGCAGAAATCGAAAAACAAGAAAAAATAAATAAATAAAAAAACACTCACACACAGCACGGGGTGAACGCCAGGACTCCTGGGAGTAAGGTTGCAAGTGAAATTCAGCTGAATTTGTTGAGTTTCGGCACTCAAAAATCGGCTTAGCGAGAAACAAAATTAAAAAGAAGGTAAAGGAGACTGAGGCATGCAAATCACTGCCAGGCACATACTAGTTAGCCAGGAACAACCTCGGAATATTGGGGGCAAAAAAAACGATTTTGCAAAAATACTAATTTTAACGTCCGAACCGCGGAAATCAAAAAAAACAGACAACAAGAAAAAAATTAAAACACACTCATGCACAGCACTGGGGAATACCAGGATGCCCGGAACTAAGGTTGTACGCAAATTTAAGACAAATTTGTCGAGTTTTGTCACTCGAAAATTGGCTAAGCAAGAAAAAAAAAGGCGGCCGAAAAAAATGGAAATGAGGCTAAAGGAGACCGAAGTGCACAGATCACTGCCAGGCACGTCCGAGTTAGCCAGGAACGACCTCAAAATCTTGGGGGCATAAAAAAACAGCCTCACAAAAATACAAATTTAATGGCCAAACCGTGGAATTTAAAAAAAAACTGAAAACAAGAAAAAGATAAAAATTCAAATAAAAACACTCTCACACATAGCACGGGGGAACACCAGGATGCCTGGAACTGAGGTCGCACACACATTTCAGCCAAATTTGTCGAGTTCCGGCACTTGAAAATTGGCTAAGCAAGAAAAAAATGGAGACCAAAAAAATTAAAACGAGGCTAAAGGAGACCGAGGCGCGCAAATCACCGCCAGACACGGACGAGTTAGCTAGGAATGTGAAAGATACAAAATATACCATTACAACAGAAAATGCTCGCAAGCCAAGTAACACACAGAAAATAGCAGCCATTTTACAACACCAACGTGCAAATAAGAACATTACGATTCTAAAATGGCCCTTTACACACCTACACAAACGGTTTGGCGTCGCGCACGCAGCCTTTTTTCACTGCACACTTGGCACATTGCTGACACTTTCTCCTCAGGTGATTAACAGTCCAACTGTACATTTTCTGATGCAGGAAAATCCAAAGAGATTGTTAGCTCTTCAGGATATTGATTGCTGCATATTGAATATAAATAGGTAAAGTATTTTAATTTATTAACTCATATTAATTTATTTTACATTACATATTATATATTTTACCCTGTGCTTAAAAGTCTGTCTTCGCGATGAGCGCTGAAGGTGATTATTGCAGAGGAGGAAACTTGAAGTACACGAGGGGAGAGGCACGCAATGAGCGGAACAAATGCCTTACAATGTGTTGCAAACAGCATTGCGATGGCTTCAAATTTTATTGTTGTCATTTTTGACAGGCAAGTCGCTAGTATAATTATAAAAGTCAAATGTCTTGTTTTAAAATAATATTTTATTTAGAATATTTTGGTCTGTATTTATTTACTACATTATTATATATTTTATAAATGACACATTTAAATCTATAATTTTACTCAATGATAAATACATTTATTTTCTTTAATATGATATAATGTTAAGAAACAATGAATCCTAATTGAAGTCAACAATTATACCTATTGGCGGTACTGGTAGATTTAATGAGCTAGAAAGTCTCCAGGGGAATTGACTTTTGTATGATTCCTTGCAACAGAATTATAGTGACTTATTTGTAATTAGCTGTGTGTCACTAAATAAACCCTAAAGGATGAAGATACAAATTATTATTTTATTTTATTATTTTGTCTTCTGAGAGATTTACAAATGATTATGTTAACAAGTTTTATGTGCTTTAGTGTAATATTTGCTAATACATAAATTAACAAATAAAATTGTATTGGTATCTATCTAAAATATAATATTAATATTTTAAAAAAAATATTTACAGAGTTTATTCAGCTTCAAAGAATACATGTCGAATTTCAAGAACTAAAATAAAATCATTAATGTGCTTTTATTTTCTTTATTGTATAACATATTACACTTCAAATGTAACTGAATTAATGATATAAATAAAACAATAATAATGTAAAATGGTAAATTAAAAGTATATTAATTTGCCTAATATTATTTACATGAAATAATAATAATAATAATTAGTAGTAGTAGTATTTTATTTTATGCTATACTAATCATTTATAATATTTATACATTGTATATAATAATTTAATAATTATAATCATAATAAAATAAATAATTGTAGGTTATGTAACAAAAATATTAATATAAATCTAACTTTTAATTGTTTAAATACATAAATAGCAATAAAAACTTAAATTTAAATTATGTCAATTAATCATTTGTATAATTTAATTAAATAACTATAATGCATATATAATTATAATGGCAATGTTTTAACTAATATCTTAATAACATAAATATAGAGATGCATCTGTAATGTATTAAATAACTTTCAATGTTTTTAAATTTAAATTTAAATTAAGAAAACAATAATTTATATAATTTCTTAACTAATACAACATTTTGACATCAATATCAATCTAATATGCAATAGGTTAAATATGTAAATACAGTACCTATAAATAATAAAACATATTTTATAAATTACAAAAAAGAAAAATAATAATAAATAAAATACATAATAAAAAATGATATTCTTGAGTTAATAGAATTAAAATATATGTAAGGCATTATAATTAGTTATCAAGATGCAGTGTAAATAAGGAAGTGACAGTGATATTATTAATATGCTAAATATTATATACTATAAGTAATGATAATAAGCTTAGTATTTATATATGGAGATATTGTTATCCTGTAAATATTTCTTAGCAAACCAATTTTTTTAATTGTAAAATTTAGCATGTTTTAATGCATGGTTAATAAAAAATAGAATATAATAAACATATCTGTTGATGAAAAATGTAATAAATATATCTGATGATAAAAAAATAAATTATAAAAAATATATCTGACCAGAAAACATGAATAGGGATAGAGACTCTGATAGTGATTCTGATATTGTATTACATTTTTACAGATTTTATATTAGAAGGAAAATATGGCTACATAATGAAGCTAAACAGTTTCCATAAACTTTGAATGAGAACAGCTTCATTCATTTGTATTCTCATTAGGATGTATCCTTGTAAAATAACTTACTGAAAGCACAGACAGATTGTGTTGCCACATTTCTATTGCAGTTTCCATTGGATTCAAAGGCCCTCACTCTATTATCGGCCGTAAAATGGCCGCAAAGCTGCGATTCCTTGCGGCCGCGTGTAGAGCTACCTTTACCTTGCAATTCAAATAGACGGCGCCGCAAGGATATCCCCTTACGGCAGGCCGCATATCATGCAAACGGCTGGAATCGTTTTTCCAGCGCCCGTAAATCTTGTTTTCCGGCCTCAAAGTCAGAAAACTGTAAATGCAAATATATATTCGAGATGGCACTGTAAAGCTCCGTAAATGCTATGCATCATAATGGGGGACATGAGGATTAATAGCAACAACCTCTCAAGCTTCCACATCAGCCCAAATCCGATATATCATTTACGGTTTACTTTCCGTCCCGTAGTCCCGTGCTGTTCTCCAAAGTTTGAAGGCCAAAGAGATTGGAGTGGGTTGTCAGTTCCTCCTCTAGTGTATTAGGATTTGTCTGATCTCTCTGCTATGACCTGCCCACCTACAGTAGCTCACAGCTTCATTCAGGTACACAAGCTGCTTCACCACCACCACCACCACTTAGCAACCCTCACCCATGTAAATTGATAAATAGCAGAACAGCTTGGAAGTTCACCAAATGGGAATAACTAGACACCTGGCACATGGCTCCCACCAGGATGGGCGTAGCAGAGATTATGCCTGTTGGCGGTGAGTTTGCTGTCGATCCCAGAGCTTGCGGCCTTTCCTGATGGGTCAGAGTAGATATGTGTGGTGTATGTTCCCCTGGTCCCCTTCAGCATTGCTAAGTGGTGTGAAGGGGCTTATGTACCTGAATGAAGCTGTGAGCTATAACATGTAGGGCCACTGTAGGTGGGCACATCATAGCAGAGAGATCAGACAAGGTCCAATCCACTTGAGAAGGAACTGATAAACCACGCCAGTATATTTAGCATGCAAACCGTGGATAACAGCACAGGCAGAGACATAGCTGAATGTGCTGCAGCTCATAGGGTCACAGAGTGCCAGACACAACTGAAGAACTGAACAACATACATTACAATGTTTACCTGCTACTTGATATATGCCATGTGGCGGTGTAATTTGCAAAATATTTGTGTTACCAAATGTAGATGTGATGAGCGAGATGTATATGCAATTAGATAGAGATTTAAGGGATCCCAATAGAGCTCATGTGCGTGGCAAAGGGTTCATATGACCTGACTCATGTTTTACACTTGCTATTGAATTGGGTAGTGTGGCTTTAATCATATTATGCATGTTGCAGCATGGTTTGTCAAATTGGCATGTGCATGGCCATTACAACATATGATAACCAAAGGATATTTAGCCAATGCATGTTCATTATTGGGCAACTAACTGTATTCACACATATGCTAACTGATGTGGGTGAAGGGGTTTGTGTACTTCAATGAAGCTGTGAGCTAGCCTACATCAGGCCAGTGTAGGGGGGTACGTCTTATCAGAGAGGTCAGACTAATCCCAATCAACTAAAGAAGGAACTGGAAAAGCACTCCAGTGTCACCTGTCCTATTCATTGTAGGCCCTCAGGGGAATGTTCCTACTCCACAGTATCGCTAATCAGACTTGTCAAGGATATTAACCCTATATTAGTAGTAGATATGATATTTGGGATCAGATGATATCTCAAGCTATTCTGACTCCTCAACAGTTTTAGATGTATTGATCTATTGCATGTTAACTATGGATCATCAGTTTACATTTATAGGAATGTGACACTAATGTAATGCATGTGGATTTCACAGAACCAAACATATTCATAACACATGGACGCAGTCAGAAAGGTCTAACAAAGCTTTATTTTTTACACAGACCACAATCAGCAGTGGTCAAGATTGTGCATTCACATAACAGTATACCAAAGCTTTATTTGCTAGACAGCCCACAATCAGCAGTGGTCAAGATTGTGCATTCACATAACAGTATAACAAAGCTTTATTTGCTAGACAGACCACAATCAGCAGTGGTCAAGATTGTGCATTCACATAACAGTATAACAAAGCTTTATTTGATAGACAGACCACAATCAGCAGTGGTCAAAACTGCATTAATATCATGGGTGTGGTGTAGGCGGGTCCTTGAAGAGCAAGAGGCTGGAAAAAAGGGGAAACCTACAGGGGTCAATATAATAGTCTAGAATAAGCATGATGCATAGCACCTACCAGGGTCACATGCTGCAACCGGAACCAGAAATCTCTCCATTTAACTGAAGAAACCATTTATGTGCATAGCACTTACAACTTGTAACTAGATCTGCTCAATGAAACAGATGATTCAACCTTTGGACTGTGTAATCCAATCCAGTTTCACACATACAGTGTGTTGACCAAACAAAAATCTGAAATAAGTGTTCAAATAAAAAAAGGCGGAGGAGGATCCAAAAAAAATTTAGAATCACGATGTATGTACAGTACAGTTCTAAATACTGTACCAATATACCAACTCACCTGATTCCCATCTGCAAGCATTACTAACCTTTAGCTAGGTCTGTGGATAATCAGAAATATGGGCAAATAGCCATTATTATGGAGAGGAAACAAAGGTCAGCAGCCAGATTCAATGTTACTTACATCAGACCCAAAGATCTGTTCTCAGACTGCTATTGAGGTCATGATCACATGCTTCACTACTGCATATATTATTGCTGGCTGTCATTAACATGCCATTGTGAGACTTTGCAAGTCCACCGCCATAGCAGTATTAGTCTACATTTAAGCTAACAACAATCATGTCGGAGATATCTGGCTATATAATAGCTGTTTTATTGTGGGAGCTACATGTTAAGGGGGCTGCCATTGAAGGCATGACTACCTGAGAGGCACTGGGAAAACCTTACACCTCATAATTTCTCCACAATGCTTGCAGATGCAGGAGATGCCTTCATGGACCTAAAAAAAACAAAAATAAAGAAGCAAAAAAAGACAAAACCTAAGAAATAAGGCCTGAAAACATCATAGGGCCTGCAGCATCTCTTTTCAACAGCACTCCTTAGTGACAATTTATTGGTCACACTACTAATTAACAGCCTTATTAAATTGCTATGTAACAAATTGAATAGGGCTCTATATAAGCACACAGCATATTTTTTTATAGAAGTTTTTAGTTAGGGAACTTGCAAAAGCCAGGTCTTCCTATGTGCTTATATAGAGCCCTATTCAATTGACCAAATCACATTTTAATGAGGCCCTTTGTGTTCTGTTTAACCTGTCAGCAATTGATGGTCACTGAGGAGTGTTGTTGAGAAGGCAAAAACATGTCTGCAGACCCTATGGGCGTCATTCAATTGCGATTTGGCCAATTGAAAAGGGCTCTATATAAGCACAGAGCATATATTTAGTTACAGACGTTTGTAGTTAGTGAAGACTCTGCTTTTGGATAGAAGTTCACTAACTACAAACATCTGTAAAAAATATGCTCTGTGCTAAAATTGAGCCCTTAGCAATCGGCCACATTGCAATTGAATGAGGCCCTACCTGTGCCCATCCTCCCTCTCCCCTCTGGTGGTGATGGTGGGGGGGGGGGGCGGTGCCAGGTAGCGGTGGTCTGGCCGGTGGCGGACACATGGGAGGAGAGGAGGGGCCAGGATGCTCTTGACTGGGGGATTGGGAGATCCCCGTTGATGTTGGGCTGGGGACCATCGCCTGTCTGAGCAGCCTGACCTGAAGGTGTTCTGTTGTCATCAGGTGCCTCCTCACCTCCCTGGACAGCCTGGCCAGGCTGTGGGTCATATGCGACCGGAGGCCAGAGATGCTGGCCTCCATCCGGAGCTGGCTGGCCGTCGACTCCTGAATGCTGGCCTCGATCCTCTGGGAGCTTGCCAGCTGCTCCTTCATGACTGCCAGCATCTCCACCAGCACAGCCTGGCTCTGCGGCGACGGCACCGCTGGGTGGGCCTGGTGAGGTGTAGTGGGGAGGTCCACAGCTGGAGCCTGGGGTGACAATGTGCCCAGTGGTGACCAGGCCAGCACACTGTGTGGGGAAGGAGGTGCTGTCCCAAGGGCATGGGAGGGCCCCAGAGCAAGTCTTTGGAGGATGGGCATAGTCCCAGGGCTTGTGGCAGTTGAGCTGCCGAGGTCAACGATCAGCCCATCCTCTGACCCAGGGCCCTCCGATCTTCCTTCCTCCTCCCCCTGTGCTGGAAGATCCTGGTACGGGGCCGATGGCCCCTGCCTCCTCTGCCTGGTCACAGGACCCAGAGCTCCTCCTGGATGCTGAGAGATAGAGAAGAAAGGTACATGTCATTAGTATGTTGATTAGCGCATTGATATGTGTTCATTTCTAATTATCTGACATCTAGCCTTGAATATGGATGATTCTCCTCTTTGCAACTCTGATTAGCTATCTTATACTAGCTGTTATCTATTCTTAGGTTTCTGTTCTTGATGGTTCTCGGCTCACAACGCTATCTGTATCACGGCTGCTGTCTGTAACTGCATAGGCTGAACGGGCACACCAATACATGGACTCTCTATTACAGGGGTGTCCAAACTCTTTCCTAGATTGGAAGATATCCTTTCTGTGCACTGGTGAGTCAATCAGGATGACTGAAGAAGCGATTGACTCAACTGTGCGCAGCAGGGTTATCCAATCCAGGCATGTGTGTGGCCCACCCGGACTGAGTTTGGACACACCTGCTCTATTGCTTGATTACTGTTGTGGTGACCAGGAATGACAGTGATTTGTCAGCTTCATGAATTTAATGATGCATCCATCTATCCCTTGTTATTTCATGGAGCTGACATGTCAGTGTCATGTCCATGTGTAGTGTGTGTGATGCACATGTGGTGGCATGTTGCTCTATGTCATATTCACCTGCCATGGAGGCTGGGTCCTGCTGCTCCACCGGACCTGAAGCTCCAGCTGCGGCGGAGGGTGCAAGTATGGCCCTTGCAATTACTTCATGTCCCAGGTACCTGACCCTCCGCCTCTCGGCCTCCTGCGCCATCTTCTTACTCATGTCGTCAAACCGGTGCTTAATGGACCGCAGACTCCGTCCACGGCCCGCCACACCATTGACCAGATCGACCACCTGCTGCCAAGCATTAGCCCAGGGCCCAGCCTTGACTTCCCTACCCCCGAAGTGATGACGGGGCGGGCACGGATGGCCTCCAGGAGGACCATGTTCTTCTCCCGGCTATAATTGTGGGCCCTGGACCTGCCGCCAGCCTCTTGCTCTCCAGACTGGGGTTGAGGACCCTCTCCACTCTCCTCCTCCCTCCTCTCCTCCCTCCTCCTCCTTCCTCCTCCTACTCTCCTCTCCCTCCTCCCTCCTCTCCTCCCTCCTCTCCTCCCTCCTTCCTCTACTCTCCTCCCTCCTTCCTCTACTCTCCTCCCTCCTCCCTCCTACTCTCCTCTCCTCCCTCCTTCCTCTCCTTTCCTTCCTCCTTCCCTCCTCTCCTCCCTCCTTCTCCTCCTCTCCTCCCTCCTTCCTCCTCCTCTCCCTTCCTCCCTCCTCCTCTCCTCCCTCCTCCTCCACTCCTCCCTCCTCCTCCTCCTCTCCTCCCTCCTCCCTCCTCCTCCTCTCCTCCCTCCTCCTCCTCAACTACCTCCCCCTCCTCTACTACCTCCCCCTCCTCAACTACTACCTCCTCCTCCTCACTCCTCCCCTCCTCTTCCCCACCTCCACGCCCCGCGACTCCCTGCCAATCCTCTCCCCTCTGCTCCTCTCACTCCATCACCACCTAAAAAGAAAAGAAAGAGAAATTAAGAAATGTTTTAGTGGGTTTGCCTGCTCCCCCCTCGTCCCCCATTCTGATCGCCTCTAACACTATTTCTGCTTGGATATCAATGTTGTAACTAACTGCAGTAATCAACCTTAAGTGGACAGAGCCTGTGACAGCAGTGGGAGGGGTGTACAGCACCTCTCACTCTGGACCTGAGTGGCGCTGATGAAACACGCTAGATCAATACTTTCCTAAACAATGTGGAAGGGTCAGTTACAGTTTGCATATATACAAGGCATGCGGCTATTTACTGTGTGCTTCTATCATGTGTGGGGAGTGGCCCATGTCTGAGGCCACTAATATCCTATCTGCATTATACTCTGCACATATTCCTGGGAGTGGTACCTATCCTGAAGCCATCTTCTGTACCAGAGGTAGTAGGAACTACATGGTCCTGCTGGGCTAGGCTGAAAATAAGTTCTTGTCAAGCCCCATTGAAGAAGCAGTTTGGAACACCTATTTGTCAAACTCAATCAAACTCAAACTCAATCAAAATCAAACTCAATCAAACTCAATCAAACTCAAACTCTATCAAAATCAAACTCAATCAATCTCAATCAAACTTAAACTCAATCAAAATCAAACTCAATCAAACTCACTCAAACTCAATCAAAATCAAACTCAATCAAAATCAAACTCAATAAAACTCAATCAAAATCAAACTCAATCAAACTCAATCAAACTCAAACTCAATCAAACTCAAACTCAATCAAACGCAATCAAACTCAATCAAACTCAAACTCAATTAAAATCAAACTCAATCAAACTCAAACTCAATCAAACTCAAACTCAATCAAAATCAAACTCAATCAAAATCAAACTCAATCAAACTCAATCAAACTCAATCAAACTCAATCAAACTCAAACTCAATGAAAATCATACTCAATCAAACTCAATCAAACTCAATCAAACTCAAACTCAATCAAAATCAAACTTAATCAAACTCAAACTCAAACTCAATCAAAATCAAACTCAATCAAACTAAATCAAACTCAATCAAACTCAAACTCAATCAAAATCAAATTTAATCAAACTCAATCAAACTCAATCAAACTCAAACTCAATCAAACTCAAACTCAATCAAAATCAAACTCAATCAAACTCAATCAAACTCAATCAAACTCAAACTCAGTCAAAATCAAACTCAATCAAACTCAAACTCAATCAAAATCAAACTCAATCAAACTCAATCAAACTCAATCAAAATCAAACGCAATCAATCTCAATCTCAATCAAACTCAAACTCAATCAAAATCAAACTCAATCAGAATCACTCAAACTCAATCAAAATCAAACTCAATCAAAATCAAACTCAATCAAACTCAAACTCAATCAAAATCAAACTCAATCAAACTCAATCAAACTCAATCAAACTCAATCAAACTTAAACTCAATCAAACTTAAACTCAATCAAAATCAAACTCAATCAAAATCAAACTCAATCAGAATCACTCAAACTCAATCAAAATCAAACTCAATCAAAATCAAACTTAATCAAACTCAAACTCAATCAAAATCAAACTCAATCAAACTCAATCAAACTCAATCAAACTTAATCAAACTTAAACTCAATCAAACTTAAACTTAATCAAAATCAAACTCAATCAAACTCAATCAAACTCAATCAAAATCAAACTCAATCAAACTCAATCAAACTCAATCAAACTCAAACTCAATCAAAATCAAACTCAATCAAACTCAATCAAACTCAAACTCAATCAAAATCAAACTCAATCAAACACAAACTCAATCAAACTCAATCAAACTCAATCAATCGCTCTCTCTCTCAATCTCTCTCTCAATCTCTCTCTCTCTTTCTCTCTCTCAATCTCTCTCTCTCTCAATCTCTCTCTCTCTCAATCTCTCTCAATCTCTCTCTCTCTCTCTCTCTCTCTCTCAATTTCTCTCTCAATCTCTCTCTCAATCTCTCTCTATCTCAATCTCTCAATCTCTCTCTCTCTCTCTCTCTCTCTATATATATATATATATATATATATATATATATATATAGAGAGAGAGAGAGAGAGAGAGAGAGAGAGAGAGATATCCAGATATAATACGAAACATAAAAAACAAAATAACTTACCTCCCTCCACCAAACTCCTCTCCCCACACCAAAAAGTTACAGTTTGCATATATACAAGGCATGCGGCTATTTACTGTGTGCTTCTATCATGTGTGGGGAGTGGCCCATGTCTGAGGCCACTAATATCCTATCTGCATTATACTCTGCACATATTCCTGGGAGTGGTACCTATCCTGAAGCCATCTTCTGTACCAGAGGTAGTAGGAACTACATGGTCCTGCTGGGCTAGGCTGAAAATAAGTTCTTGTCAAGCCCCATTGAAGAAGCAGTTTGGATCACCTTTTTGTCAAACTGAATCAAACTCAAACTCAATCAAAATCAAACTCAATCAAACTCAATTAAACTCAAACTCAATCAAAATCAAACTCAATCAATCTCAATCAAACTCAAACTCAATCAAAATCAAACTCAATCAAACTCACTCAAACTCAATCAAAATCAAACTCAATCAAAATCAAACTCAATCAAACTCAATCAAAATCAAACTCAATCAAACTCAATCAAACTCAAACTCAATCAAACTCAAACTCAATTAAACACAATCAAACTCAATCAAACTCAAACTCAATCAAAATCAAACTCAATCAATCTCAATCAAACTCAAACTCAATCAAAATCAAACTCAATCAAACTCACTCAAACTCAATCAAAATCAAACTCAATCAAAATCAAACTCAATCAAACTCAATCAAAATCAAACTCAATCAAACTCAATCAAACTTAAACTCAATCAAACTCAAACTCAATTAAACGCAATCAAACTCAATCAAACTCAAACTCAATTAAAATCAAACTCAATCAAACTCAATCAAACTCAATCAAACTCAAACTCAATCAAACTCAAACTCAATCAAAATCAAACTCAATCAAACTCAATCAAACTCAATCAAACTCAATCAAACTCAAACTCAATGAAAATCAAACTCAATCAAACTCAATCAAACTCAAACTCAATCAAAATCAAACTCAATCAAACTCAAACTCAAACTCAATCAAAATCAAACTCAATCAAACTAAATCAAACTCAATCAAACTCAAACTCAATCAAAATCAAATTTAATCAAACTCAATCAAACTCAATCAAACTCAAACTCAATCAAACTCAAACTCAATCAAAATCAAACTCAATCAAACTCAATCAAACTCAATCAAACTCAAACTCAGTCAAAATCAAACTCAATCAAACTCAAACTCAATCAAAATCAAACTCAATCAAACTCAATCAAAATCAAACTCAATCAATCTCAATCTCAATCAAACTCAAACTCAATCAAAATCAAACTCAATCAGAATCACTCAAACTCAATCAAAATCAAAATCAAACTCAATCAAACTCAAACTCAATCAAAATCAAACTCAATCAAACTCAATCAAACTCAATCAAACTTAAACTCAATCAAACTTAAACTCAATCAAAATCAAACTCAATCAAAATAAAAATCAATCAGAATCACTCAAACTCAATCAAAATCAAACTCAATCAAAATCAAACTCAATCAAACTCAAACTCAATCAAAATCAAACTCAATCAAACGCAATCAAACTCAATCAAACTCAATCAAACTTAAACTCAATCAAACTTAAACTTAATCAAAATCAAACCCAATCAAACTCAATCAAACTCAATCAAAATCAAACTCAATCAAACTCAATCAAACTCAATCAAACTCAAACTCAATCAAAATCAAACTCAATCAAACTCAATCAAACTCAAACTCAATCAAAATCAAACTCAATCAAACTCAAACTCAATCAAACTCAATCAAACTCAATCAATCTCAATCAATCTCAATCAATCTCTCTCTCAATCTCTCTCTCTCAATCTCTCTCTCTCAATCTCTCTCAATCTCTCTCTCTCAATCTCTCTCTCAATCTCTCTCTCAATCTCTCTCTCAATCTCTCTCTATCTCAATCTCTCAATCTCTCTCTCTCTCTCTCTCTATATATATATATATATATATATATATAGAGAGAGAGAGAGAGAGAGAGAGAGAGATATCCAGATATAATACGAAACATAAAAAACAAAATAACTTACCTCCCTCCACCAAACTCCTCTCCCCACACCAAAAAACTCTCCAAACCTATAGGCCAACCCAAAAAAAAACACAATTGTACTTCTCGCCAGTGTATTCAGTAAATATAGAAATTGGCAAAACATCTAAATAAAATACAGCTTGATAGGATGAAAAGCATGAACAATCCAACTTACCTCCCTCCAAACTCCTTTGTGCCGGAAACAAATCACAAACACTCCAGAAACCTATAAACAAGAAAAAAACACAATTGTACTTCTCGCCAGTGTATTCAGTAAATATAGAAATTGGCAAAATATACAAATAAAATACAGCTTGATAGGATGAAAAGTATGTACAATGCAACTTACCTCCCTCCAAACTCCTTTGTGCCGGAAAAAAATCACAAACACTCCAGAAACCTATAAACAAGAAAAAGAACGCAATTGTACTTCTTTACATCGTAATCCGTAAATGTAGTAACGTATTCCCGTAAAAAGAATTTAAAACACGACTTGATAATAAAGCAACTTACCTCCTCTCACCCACCAAGCTCAGGGAACCGCATGCTACTTCGTCCGAAATCGCAACACAGTCGAGGCGTGGGCGAGGTGTCATTCCTATTTATTCACTCCCACTGTCAATCAAATGGTCTATCCCGTAAGTGATTGGCTGTGAGACCTGTGGCGCGATGCGTGATTCCGCTATTGGATGGTTCGTGCCGGGCGCGGCTAGTCCGTCCCCTTTCCAGCTTGCGTGCGCGCCTAAACGTCACGGCCGCGATTTGCGCCTGGCTAGATTAAATGTACGGCCGCATCCGTTGAAGTCCACACGATGCACTTACGGCATTGGAATGAAACCGGGATGAAAGGGCCCTAAAAGTATAAATGAAGCAATAAAAGGCATTCAAATTACTGGAAAAAACAATCCCCAATGATCAAATATTTTAATAAAAGATATATTTTTATTGTCATGTACATCCTCCATATGGCGGCCATATTAACCCTTTAGCACTCAGAAAGGCTAGAATGTGTCCCTTAAACATATCAACAGTATCTGATTTACATCTCTCTTATCACATCTACTTTTTTTAACACAAATATTGGCTATATTTCAACGTCACATTACATAGATCATGTAGCATTGGCCCAAATTCAAATGTGGGCCAGAATATTAGGGGTTACTAATTAAAATGGCTAAACCAATCCATAATCAGGGAACTTTATAACATGATGAAGCTTAGATACACCAGTGAGCTTTTCCATTTGTGAAATCCACCCGGATAATCACAGCTGTGGTAATTAGCAAGCTATATAACCACATCATCATCCATGAATTAGCAAGTCTGAACCATCATGGATAGCAGCAACCTGAGTGCGGTGTATATGTATGTGAGTAGAGCGCAGCGTTGTAGGAATGGATATTTGTTTCGAATGTTGCAGAGTGGAAACTGGGCTGTCAGGCGTGCGACTGAAGAGTGGCTGAGGCGTGACAGAGAGGGGCGGCTGGGAGTGAATGTGGGTGAGCGTGCTGATGCAATCCATGGTGGTCCGGAACCAAGCCAGGCAAGTGGCTCATCACAGGATATGCCTAGGGTCATGGTGGGGGGTCAGTTAGGGGAGAGAGCTCCAGTGGCACAGGGACAGGGAAATATGAGGGCACCTGCAGACAAGGAGGAGGACCTTGATGTGGGTGATCAGCTGAGAGACCCCTAGAGGGTGTGGCACATGAAGTGGGGGCTCCTGCACAGCCAGACCCACAGGGGGGTGAGCAGGCCCAGGAGCCTGCCAGGAGGCTTCGTGCACCCAGGGTGTACAGGGAGAGAGTCACATTAGAGGGGTTAACTGATGTGGAAGTGTATGAGCGTTTTAGGCTAACCCGTGCCAGCCTGGAGGAGCTCTATGCGGTCCTGAGGGAGGACATGGAGCCTTCCTCACAGACCAATAGAGCCATCCCAGGCATGACACGGATGTTAGCCGCCATACACATCCTATCATCTGGTAGTTTTCAGAACACTGCTAGCATAGTAGGAGGAATGTCTCAGGCAAGCCTTTCAAGGTGCCTGAGTACATTCCTCCATGCTATCGTTCCGAAAGCTGCCAGATACATCAGTTTTCCCCACACTGGGGAAGAGATCTTGAAGGTGAAAGCAGATTTCTTTCGAATGGGAGGTATCCCCAATGTGCTCGGTGCTATAGATTGTACACATGTAGCATTGATACCTCCTAGAGAGCAAGAAGCGCTGTTCAGAAATCGCAAAAACTATCATTCCATCAATGTACAGGTTGTTTGTGATGCAGGCATGCGCATACAAAATGTGGTTGCAGGCTTCCCGGGAAGTACTCATGATGCCCATATCCTGCGTCAGTCATCCACCCATCTTTATTTTGAGTCTGGACAAGCTCCACCTGGGTGGCTACTGGGTGAGTATCCATAAAAGATCCCCTAACATATACATCATGTTCCACTGTAATGCTATTCCATTGTTGCATGCAAAATGCGCAACGACGCATGCGCCAACAGACAAAATAGAGTCCCTCAATAGTGCGCACAACATCTGTGCACAGGAGTTGAGATAAGGACTTAAGGGTGGACTTAGGGGTTTTAGGGTTAGGGGTTTTTGGGCTAAGGCTTTGGATTCTGAGTGTTAGTGTTAGGCATGGGGTCTCAGTAGTTCAGGTTAGGTATGGGGTCTGAGGGCTCGGGTTAGAGGGTTTTGGCCCATTAGGCAATAGATTCTACAACTTGTGCTCTTTGATCGACGCACATTTTGCCATACAATTTTCAACAGTGCGCTACTGTCGCCAGCTTCTGTCAGCGCCGTATTGTCTGCGCTCATTTGCCGTGCGCCCTAAAGAAGGTGTGCCGACTGAGCCATTGCATCGTAGCTTGTTGCTGTGCCTAACCCGATGTGACCTGGTCATAGGAGTATGAAGTTCCAACCCAGAGATACCTAAACTAACGTCACATTAATCATTGTGTATATTTACAGATGCTTTAACGAGCGGCACAACCTCACATTCATATCTACAACTCCCATTTTTGTTTCCTTCAGGTGTAGCAGGATATAGGTGTTTGCCGTGGTTGTTGACCCCTGTGAACAATCCACGCACAGAGGGGGAGGAGAGGTACAATGCGGCCCATGCCAGAACCCGGAATGTAATAGAGCGCACCTTTGGCCTCCTGAAGATGCGCTTCAGATGTTTACATTCCACTGGCGGGGCGCTACAGTATACACCAGTGAAGGTTTGTCACATCATCATGGCCTGCTGTTGACTGCACAATATAGCAGTACAGGCAAACTGTCTGGGGAACATTGATGATGCTCCGCTTGAACCGGCGGATCGTCCAGTACCTCCCCCTGGTGAGGATAACGTTCAGGGGTCACAACTACGTGCCCACGTCATTCGGGAGTACTTCCCATGTAAGTCTGAAACTAATAACAACCAACTATAATGTACCTTGATTATGGTTACTAATACATCTCTTTTCTCCTTCCCCATTGTCATACAGAATATCCAACAGTCCACAGTAGAGGATAGCTTTGTGATGTAACATATGTCTCGTGACGCATTCTTAATACTGGATCAAATACAGCCTGCTCTGATATCCGTTAATGGTAAGTATGCGCACATTCCCATACACATTTTATATATTGATATCTGCCAACCTCCAGAAGCTAAGCTAAATGGATGGTATGATATATTCCACAATGCCAATGGATAAAGGCCTCACAATCGTATTTGAAAACATCTTCACAGAACAGTAATGTTCCCATTGTCTGATCATGCTATTCCACATCCCATGGAGGTCAATGCAATTCATAGCAATCTGGATACATGAACATACCAGCATATTGTAAACCATAATAAATGTACCTCATGGGATGCAAAGAGGGGATCTCTCCAGTTCTTTGTCAGCGAATACTGGTAAAAGCATTCTCAGTCAGATAACAGGAATAGTCTCAAGGATGTGTTAACTAGGAATCATTGTGCAATATATCATATGGATTATGTGACTCATATCATCATATTGCCATTACAGAACTGTTGCCGTGTGTCAACACATTGTTTACCCACACAGACATGGGAAACGACCTGTACAGCAACAGAACATCAGCTACATCAATGTCGTCTACATTGCAAGTGAGTATTTGCGGGAAACATGTGCATGTATGAATGAGAGGAAATGACTAATAAGTCCATTAATGTAGGCCTTACTTTCTTTTCCCCAAGACATCCCCTATGTATTGCTGAAGCGGTCAGAAACGTTTATCGGACCATGCAGACGTGTCCTGGGGGAACAGATCTCTTTGTTGAAAACTCCACTTGATCTATCCAAGGTAGAGAACCACATGTGGATGTCCGAACATGTATCAATGTGTGATAGTTGGGATCTTCCATTTCTATTACAGGCTGCACTGGTCTCTCTGTCTCTCTCTCTCTCTCTGTCTGTCTGTCTGTCTCTCTCCTCATCCCACCCACCCCTGTTTACCCTTAATTTATTGAGTCACACAAGTCTTAGACACATGAACAATTAGCAACTTCTGCTAACTATCCCAATTAACCCTTTACACTATGTTTTCTCTTGCCTCCTCCCTTACATCCCCTGCCTTTTCCTCAGACTCTTCTTTACTTCTCCCCTTTTTGTCTCCAACATTTTCATTTCAACTCTCATGCCAACCTCTCTCCTTTTATTCGCCCATCAGCTAATCTTACTCAAGCTGTGGTTAAACTATGTGTCTCCTGACTGTCCCTTCTGCAGATTACATTATCTGTCCACATGGGGCAGATACCTTATTACATAATAATGCATCGCACTTTACATCTGATCCCTTTCCTCTCCGACTAATGCATATCTTTCTACTTGACACAACTTCCTTCTTATGTATCTCTCACTTACTTATTAACCTTGCTATTCCTTATCTACTCTTCCCCATGTCCTTTACCTTTAGCTTGGAAGTGGTGATTTTCGAATCTTGTGAGGGCCTTTGGGAAGAAATCAGTTATCAACAGACTTTACGCTCAAAACAGGGCCCTCCCTTTTCTGGCGTTAGCAATATTACATACTGTTTATTTTTGTGTTCTTCTCCCCTGTACAGCGCCACGGAATATGTTTGCACAATACAAATAAATAATAATTAGACTAATCATAATATTCCCACATCAGGACAAATTAGTCTGGGCCATCATTATCATCTGACAGATGGTTAGCTTGTACGAGATACCAATGCATAACATGTGTGCCGACATACCTGCATCTGTTGGTGTCTCATATGGCATATGTAAGGTTTCCACTAATATATTATTTGTGTGTTTGTATTCCAGATCCCGGTCAGAACAAGGCATGATGATAAACATCATGACATTCCATGGCCATGTCAATGTCCTCATGTATGTGCATGTGTCCGTTTCATTGCTTTGTTGAATCCAGTTTGATATCTGATTACCTTGACTGAATAGCCGATATGTGTAACGAGACAATTTCACTATGCAATGCAGATGTGATGTGACATCTGTCAGCTGATGTTCCTGGTATATCCACAGCATGTGTATGCTCATATAGTCTACCTCGATTTATATGTACCTATTGGTTTAGACATTCTATCCTCTCCTCTACTTGGACTGTTGTGAAGCCTGCAGCACCAACCCTTCCAGATCTTTTCTTCAGTGCTGATGTGACCCTCCCTGTGCATATGGGGCAGAGTAAATCCGGGCTTGGGACTTTTTAACAGTTAATGAGGTTACGTTAATCTTCAGTTATGCATATGCAACAACAGTGAGTATAGATGCTCAATCAGAGAACAAACTATCCTTGATATTGCCTGGTTTGTTGTGAGTTCTCTGCAATAAGTAACATCTGACTGATATGGTCCTGGTCAGGTCACCATCTTTTTGACCAAGGCTATCTATGTGCTGCTTATTTTTGCGTGAGAACTGACCTCATGGGCTCATAGCATTCACTGATTGAGCACTTATACTTCTGATGTTGCATCAGAGTGTCCGTTTAACACACAAGCATACATTTTGCTCTCCCCATATGTATATCACCTTATTCTGGATTATTGTGGTCTTTCCTTATTGACTGTTATATATATATGTAGTAACAATAATGAGATCTATTATATTGCCTAATGTTGGGTGATACACTGTAAATCCCATGATCATCTATATCAATGTAATTTACCTTGCCTGCATTCTGCTCTCATATCCCTATTTCCCTGTGTTACTTGGATTTTGTATCCTACCCCCCTCCACCATGATCCTTTGCATACCTGTGTTGATTAGTTAACCTGTGGCTTTGTGGCAAGCTTGCTTTGTTAATTTCTGTAAATAGTAAATATGATTTATCCGAGATGTTGTTTGTGTCTGCCTCGTCAATGTTGATACCATAGCATTTCTGTAACATCAATGAAAGGACCTTCAGACTCCACATCTGTGCTCTGCACCATCAGTTAGGGGTGTCAATAGAATTCTCACAGTGTGTTTGCATTACTGATTTCAACCATGAGGGAAGGTTGGTATTAACAATCTATATGACACAGAAACAGACAAATGAGACAGGTGTCCGTAAGTGGCTCACATCCTAATAGTGAACATACAGGGCCTCATTCAATTGCGATTTGGCCAATTGAATAGGGCTCAAACTAAGCACAGAACATATATTGTTTCCAAAAGATTTTAGTTAGTGAAAACCTTGCTTTTGGATAGATGTTTACTAACTAAAACATGTTTCCAAGAATATATGTTATGTGCTTATTTCGAGCCCTATTCAATTGGCCAAATTGCAATTGAATGAGGGCCACAGTATCTAACAGAAGTGAGTACACCCGTCACATTGTTGTTAATATTTTAGTATATCTTTTCATGTGACAACACTGAAGAAATGACACTCTGCTACAATGTAAAGTAAGTTTGCTGACCCATCAATAACTCAATACACAGCCATTAATGTCTAAACCATTGGCAACAAAAGTGAGTACACCCCTAATTTTAAATGTCCAAATTGACACTAAATGTCAATTATGTGTGGCCACCATTATTTGCCAGAACTGCCTTAACCCTCATGGCCAGGGAGTTCACCCGAGCTTCCCAGGTTGCCACTGGAGTCCTCTTCCACTCCTTAATGATACATCAGAGCTGGTTGATGCTAGAGACCTTGCACTCCCCCACCGTCAGTTTGAGGATGCCCCACAGATGCTCAATATGGTTTAGGTCTGGCGACAAGCTTGGCCAGTCCATCACCTTTACCTTCTTTAGCAAGGCAGTGTCGTCTTGGCGGTGTGTTTAGGGTCGTTATGTTATGTTGCCCTGCAGCCCAGTCTCCCAAGGGAGGGGATCATGTTCTGCTTCAGTATGTCACAGTACATTCATGATTCCCTCAATGAACTGTAGCTCCCCAGTGCCGGAGGCAGTCACGCAGGCCCCGACCATGACACTCCCACCACCAAAAGTATACATCTATACTGAGCAAAAGTAGTTGAAATAATACCTAAATTACAGATAAATGGATAAGTCACAACGAACACAAAAACATTGATATGAGATAAAACCCTCATTTTGAACCTAAACAGTGATGCAGAGAGAGGGGAGGCAGCATCTGACATCATTAGGTAAATGCATATAGGGGGAATCCACACAACATATTATCGAAAACATATATAGACATGCATATATGTTTGGTCTGGGCCTGCATGCATGCTGCCAGCACTGAGGAGCTACAGTTCTTTGAGGGAACCCATGAATGCCAACATGTACTGTGACATACTGAAGCAGAGCATGATCCCTCCCTTCGGAGACTGGGCCGCATGCCAGTATTTCAACATGATAACGACCCCAAACACACCTCCAAGCCGACCACTGCCTGGCTAAAGAAGCTGAAGGTAAAAAGTTGATGGACTGGCCAAGAAGGTCACCAGACCTAAACCCTATCGAGAATCTGTGGGGGCATCCTCAAATGGAAGGTGGGGAGTACAAGGTCTCTAACATCCACCAGCTCCATGAAATCATCATGAAGGAGTGGAAGAGGACTCCAGTGGACAACCTGTGAAGCTCTGGTGAGCTCCATCCCCATGAGGGTTAAGTCAGTGCATGAAAATATTTACACTTTCACTTAGGGGTGTACTCACTTTTGATATTTACCCTGAATTAATCTCTCCATGTGTCAGAAACACGAATATCATGCATCACCGTTACTGGAATCAAACTCAGGAATATTACCTCCACCCTCAGCTGCACTAGTGGCTGTTACCCCAACCCTACATTAACACAGGGCTGGTATATTGAAGGAAGATGTATGTACTAATACAATAACGTTGTTGTGTAGCATTCATCTGTTGTTTAACAATCATGGTACAGTACAAACGAAAACAAACAATGATAATGTGAGCAATACATAATATTTAATCTTATGCTTGCAAATTATAGAAACAAAAAAAGAAAATTGGAGGCAAACATTCCGTCGATTTGAACCTAAAGAGATAAGAACAAGACATCAATTAGAACAATATACGCATTGACTGTAACACCTCAACGTCAATAGATCTTGGACATCAATTGCTTCTATATGCAACATGAACATGTTCTCACCTATTTCCGCTTTCGCTTGTGTGGTTCCTGACTCTCCTGGCCTTTGGCAACCGTTGCCCTAGGCCGGCCACGACCTCGTCGAAGGGTTGGCGGCTCTTCTGGCCTGGATGCTGGGGGCAAGGTCTGGGAGGTTGAGGAGGTACCCTGTTCTTGGGGAGGGCCTTCCCTGGCCATTTCGGCCCTTCGGGCATACTCCTCCATCACACAGTGATGCCGCCTCAACTCCTGCAATGCCTGGTCATTTTGCTGGCCAAGCTCCATGATCAGGTGTTGCCGCCTCAACTCTTCAAACATCCGGTCATTGTGCCGTCTCATCTCCAGCATGAACTGTTGATTTTGCTCCCGCTCATGCTGGAGATGAGCGAGGAAATCGTGGCACTGGGCCGCTGACAGCGCCGGACTACCTGGTGCGGACCCAGACCACTGTGTCCTCTGGGTGGAGGCACGGCTGTGTGGAGTGTCCTGCCTGGCCGGAGTGGCCTGCCGGGCCGGAGTGGCCGGAGTAGCCTGCGGGGCCTGCGGGGCCGGAGTGGCCAGAGTAGCCTGCGGGGCCGGAGTGCCCAGAGTAGCCTGCGGGCCGGAGTGGCCAGAGTAGCCTCACGCCCTGCCAGGGGCCCGTGCTCCAGGGCACCATTTCTTGGGGATCCAGACTGTGGGCCCAACTGGGATGGGACCACATTGGATGTCCCCACATTTGTCCAGCCCACATTGGCTGTGAGCCAGGCGGTGCCATTATCCTGGCTGGAGGGGCCATTGCTGGAGCCAATTGGTGGCATTTTGTGGATGGCCCAGGTGGACTTTCTGCTGGTGGTCCTGCTGCAGGTGGTGTTGCTGCAGGTGGTCCTGCATCTTGGCATGGTGCAGGAACCTGAGGAGGCAGGGGACGCCTGGCTGGTACTGAAATGAGACAAGATTTGTATTTGAGTATTGTTTCCATATCTCTGAGATCATAGTGACTTGGAATTGGCTGTGAATTTTTGACGCAAATTAAAATTGATCTGCATCATAAGTATTGTGGATCCTGGCTGGGATCTTTCCTGTTATGTGACAGCGACTGCTGGCAGCAGCAGTTGGACCAAGGGGCTGATAGATGGCGCTGCCACTGTTATATATATCATTTTCACCTTACACACAAGCCCAAAAGCACTAGCCCTCACCCTAATCCGAAACCCTTACCTTAACACCACCACAACCCACTAAATCTGCATGATTATATAATGTCCAGGAAAATGCTGTGACATGTAGAGGCTGCTCACTGCTGCTACCAGCAGTCACGGTCAGATAACAGGAAAGGGCCCATGGCTCATATGACTATATGTAATGCTGGTGCGGTGTGCCAACTGCAGTTAATTAGGACACATGCTCATCTGAATCTGTTGGCCAGTGTGAGACAGACCAATCTGTGACCAATCCTCAGCAATGTGAGTTAACATGTTAATGTAACATGGTCCAGATTAGGCTGTTACACGACACAAACTTGCAGTCCATCAGAGTCTGTATCCACATATGCTGCAGTGTGCACATCCATACATGTAGTCTCATGGGGATGTACCAGCTAGACCGGACCTATCCTGTTGTATGTGCGCATCTCTGGAAGTGCACCGCCACCGACTCTAGCTACGCCAGCCCAGCAGGCCAGGTAAGTGGTTATGGGTTTCGGGTTCTGGCTACAGTTAGGGGGTATGGGTTAGAGTTAGAAAGTGGGGTTTAGGGGGTTAGGGTTAGAGGGTTAGGGGCTTTGGGTGTACCAACTATTTTTGACGGCTACATGGGGACGCAAGCGCAGCCGCATCCCTAGAGTCGGCGGCGGCACTCTTCCAGCACATACTGAAATGCCCACATAAAACAGGATACATCCGTTATACCTAGTTTCAAAATGTAAATGGGTTCTAAGCAGTAGGAATGTTAAGCCAAACAGCTATGAATGGGCCAGTTTAACATGGAGTAGAGTGCGACAGGGGAACTCATGACAATAAACAAACAATTGCAATGGAGTTGTCATGTATGCTTTATATGCACTCTGAACCAACAGCAAACATAACAGTAACATCAATAAATTTGCAAAACGGTATCAGTTGTGGGAGGAGGTATTGGACATATATTTCATTGCTAACAATTCTGACAAATATATTTCTTTACACTGGATTTACATGATTTTTGCGGCCTCATATATCTGTAGTCACAACCAGATATCTTACAGTGCAATTCAACGTCAGTTATCTATCTGTGTGGGGTACATGTGCGTACATATGAGGGTGTTAAGGTGTACATGGTACTCACATTGCAGGCTTTGTGACCGACCCGTGTCCACCAGGCCAAGGAGGCCCACGCCTGCCGCTGGCAGGATCATGTCGCGCACTGTGGCCTCCCAACCGGGGTATGTAAATGTTTCTGGCGGCCCACCACCGGTTCCACGTGCCGCATTGGCCTCATTCGCCAACTTCTTTTTTACATCAGTGCGGCAGTCTTGGTACCGGTGCTGGACAGACTGCCAGGTACGATTTGCATACCCCAGCGAAGAGACCTCAGACGCTATTGCCCTCCAGGCATCTGTCCTTTGCCTGGGCCTCACTTCGCTCCCACCTGTTAGGATGGAGTGGTGTGCTTGAACTCCTCTAACAAGAGTTTCAATTTCCTGTTGGTTGAAGTTTGCTGCCCTTTTTCGTGCAGCAGCAGCAGCTTGCTGGCCAGCCTGTGGCTGGGGGCCCTGCTCTCCCTGGCCTCTACCTTCACTGCCTTCTCCCTCCATCTCTCCTCCTCTCTCTCTCTTGCTCTCAAAACCCTCCAACTCCAAGACCTGTGTGTCCACTTGCACAGCATACAACACAGTCACAGATTTACAAATTTCCCTCCCTTTTAAACTATTTGTGGCCTTGATTGTCATCCTCCTATTGGTTAATTGATTTCAGGTTTGATTTCAGGATTACGGGCTTGAGACTTTTGGCCGTAGCTTCTTGGTGAAGCACGTACGGGTTTGGCGGATGATTGCCCTCCAAGCCCGTAGCTTGTTATTCAAACCTGTGCTGGCTTGCATGATAGATGAAGTTAAATATCTTTATTTGCGGATTTGAGAGTAGGGGAATGTTGAGCTATTAATTCTAAAACCAAACATCACTTTCACTTCTAGTAAAAGTACAGGATGGCTTTTCTATGCTACGACTTGTAAGTAAGCCCTTTACGACCCATAGGTCTATTTTACCAATTTACGGACTTGACGGAGGCTAATCCCACAGCCTTTGCGGGTCTGAGGTGCTCCAAGCCCTCTGGACTTTGTCCACAGATATTTGACAAGAATTAAAAAAAAAAAAATTACGGATTTGAGTGTAGGGGAATGTTGTACTATGAATGCTAACACCTACAATCACTTTATAGTCTCCTCAGAGTGCAGGATGGCTTTATTATGTGCTTATTTGTGTGCCTGCGGGACCTTTTTGTTGCAAGTAAGCTCGGTTTTAGCCTTGCAGAGAGGGTTCCCGGAGCAATTGAATAGCAACCGGGGCTTTCTTGCGGCCGAAACTCTTGCGGCCGTTTAAGATCAAAGGCTTTCCTCCGGCGCGTGCGGTCGCAAGGGATAGCAAGGCGCCGGCCGCAAGCCTGCCGGAATCCCCGGCCGGAAGGGAATAGAATAGGCAAATAGCTTGCGGCCAGTCCTTGCGGCCCCGCATCTCCTACGGCCGATAATAGAATGAAGCCCAAAGTCTTCTCCCATATTTACAAGTTAGCAGAGACCACAATGGAGATTCCACTACAGTATAATTGTATATATTAGTAATCATATGTATATTGTTTTCTTTTATTTGTGTTTTGTTCCAAAAACATTTTACTGATTATTAAGTAGAATTCTTTGAAAAGTATTTTAAATATGTGATGCCTGGGTCTTACTGCAATACATCATATATATTTAATTTCTCTCTCCACATATAATATATTTATATATTCAAATATGCAAAACTATGTTAGAATTGTATAAATAAATAAAAAATTAAAACTTGTTTCATGCCCAGAATTCTGGGAATACAGTTATTTCACTGCACTCTGGGAACCTGGGCAGGGACATGCAAATGTGGACACAAAAGCTTTGCTCTTGCAATCCATTACTATATTAAAAATGACTTCCTCTGAATATATTCAAGATGTCATTTGAACGGTTACAAAATCATTACGAGCACAACGGATGGCCATGTCAAATCTTATTTTGACTTTGTAATTCCTTTCAACATAGGTATAAGTGATTGCATTGAATATTGGTATAGTTCTGGCCAGGGTGATGAAATTATTTCTGCCCCAAAGACTACGGCATAGTGGTATGGGTATTTAGCGACAAAAATTTGTGGCGAGGATGGTGATGGAGTTGGTAGGAACAGAGATCTGCCATTGCATTGTAATATGTACTTGTTGGTAATATGTACGTGTTGGTTGTTAAGGATAAATAGGAGGTGGGCTTCGGAGTGCTTAGAAAGTTCTGTGAAGAGATTGCTGGTGAATGGTCACCCCTGGGGCAAAATGAAGGAGGCATAATTGAAGTGTCAAGAAGAAATCAGGGCTTTGATTATCTCTAACTTGTTATCTGGTAGGTTGGCTATAATGTGAGATGAATCCAAGATAATCCCTAGAAACTCTATTGTGTGAGCAGGCCCTAAATTCTTAAAGGGTGCGAATGGTATCCATAAATCAGTGAATTGCTCTACTGCTTTTTGGAGACTGGATGAAATGGTAGGCGGAGGCTCAATGTATAAGAAACGGTCTAAGTACTACAGGACTATTGGGCACTGTTTGACATGAATAATTATCCATCGTAAGCTCTGGGCAAGGTTGTTAAAGATCTTAGGGCTACTTTTGGAGCCGAAGGTTAGTCGCAAAAAACGAAAAATAATGAGAGTGACGCAACTTGATGCCACGAATATGCCACAGAGCAGTATACAAGGGCAACTGCTTGAAGGTATCTTTGAGATTGAATTTGGTTAGCCAGTTGAGTATGTGAGCAATAGGCACGGCCTATTTTAGAATATTGCAGTGAGAATTCACCTAGATGGTATGAGGGAATTGATACTGCGTGTGGTGGAGGAGCGAGGTGCAGAAAGGCCAATGACTAACCTCTTTTTCTCGTAATACTATCCCGATAGGGCTAATCCTCAATATGGGAAATGGCGAGGTGTGTTTTTCAAGCTAGGAGGCAAGGAGCCAGTCCACCACCTCAGGCTCCTTCGCAGTGGATGCTAAGTTAGGGCTAGTGAAGGAAACCTGAGGTAATGCAATTACCTCTGTGTGGAAACCAGATTAAAACCGGTGAGGAGGAAAGTGGTGAAGTGGGGAGAAGGGTGGTTACTTAAGTAAAATGATGGCAGAGATAGATTAATGTTGGCTAGTCATGCGGGGTACATTGCTTGGGGACAAACCATTCTTGCATCTGCTTGGCGGCACTATGCGCAGATGTGGAGCAACCTACAACTGTTGTAGGTGCACCCCTTGGTGTTGAAATTATTGCAGATTGGGGTGGACCCCAAGCAATGCACTTGGAGTCCATTGAGATCTTTTTGAGTTCGGGGAGGAGGAGGAGGTAAAGCGAGGAGAGAAAGAGGAGGAAGACCAGAGATGCTGGGGAGTGTTATGAGAGCAGAAGTTTGAAGAGTGCAGAGGTGACTGACAATGGGTCCAAAAAGGGGCCTTGATGCCAGCAAAATACCTTCAGAATAATTCCTGATCTAGAATGGCCCAGTTGAAGGTATAGTTAAATGGTGACAGTGCTGCAGCAGTTTTGGCCCTGAATGAATGATAGCAATCATAGAAGTGATTGCCTCTGTACTTATGGGCGAGATCTACGATTAGGTAGAGGCATTTGTCTAATTTCTTGCACCTGGTAGGAACCGCTGAACATGCTATATTTCTAAATATTATAAATGATAGCACGAACTCAGTGACAGAAAGTTTTTTTGATTTAGCCTTTGGCACTAATGGTGACTGATACCTTGCATTGCGTAAGAGCTTTGTTTTCTAGACCTTCATTGGAAGGTATTGGTTGAGACACCAAGTTTATGACCTTGCCATCCAAACTGTCCCTTCTCAGGAATGAAATAAGATGGCAGAAGGAACCAGGTATGGCTTGCCTGCTGTGGTTGGAGATTGGTCAGGCAGAGGATTAGCAACTACTGGGAGCGGATTTTCAAGGTGGGAGGTTAGCTGGTTGGGGTTGCCTGCTGTTCTTAAGAAGCCAATGGAGTTTGGCTTTTCGGACTGAAGCCGGGTATGGGACCCCCTGTTGTTTAGCTCCTGAATGATTCTGGGTACTGTCAAAATGCGGTAGGAGGAAGTGCTGCTAGCCAAGGATAGAAGTCTAGCTGCTGATGATCCTGCCTTTGAAGACACGCTTTAAGCAAACGAATGACCTGATCAGCCATTTTATCTCAATAGGTCTAGATGCATGAAAAGGTTTGTTAGACATGTGGCGAATGGCTGGGAAACTGAGATTCAGGCTTCCATGAGAAGCATGGTCCAATTGGGTATGATGTTGTAGACTGATGATGTCTACTGAGTGAATGAGTGTTCGTCAAGGTACACATGGGGAACGCAGAGGAAGTGTTCAAGAATTAGGAGTGTAGCGAGATGGAAGGATGAAAGGGAGATGGTGGATAGGGACGCCAGTTTGAAATTTTGGTCGTAAGACAAAAAGGTTTTTAAAGACTGACTAGTGATGGTGTCTTGAATGCCAGGGCATTGATTAAGCAACCATGATGATGAGGTGACTAGAATTGGGTCAATGTGAACTGGGATGGCGGATGTTGAAGGACACCTATGGGGTGTCATGATGGGGGAAGACAGCATGGGGGTGAGGAAGGAATGGAGGAGGCGGCATGCAATGGAATAGGCAAAGGCAATGCGGAAGCTGCAGCAGCCCTGCAGGGGGGACTCACCAGAGTAGGCTGGAGGCATAGCAACAAATGCATGGCACCACAGTCAACGCACTGAATGAAGGAACATTGACAGGTAGGTGAGGGCTGCAAGGATATTTACGGTCTAGGCTCCTCCCACAATCTTTGGAAATCGGACAATTCACACTTAATAATCTCTAAAATCATCAATAGATTGAGTTTATACAACAAAACATGTTCCATTTTAAAACAATCTTCTGTCTTTTTTTCACCTTTTTCCATTTCTTAAATATATCTCTAAATCTGTCTATTCCTGTAAATAACTTCCACCACCTCTGTCCAAGATGGCAATAATTGTTGTTATTAACCATTTTGCTGCTAAAAAAATCTGTATAACCAAACATCTAGTTGATTTCTTTATATCTGTCAGTAGTATATGGAACAGAATCACTTCCAGGGACATCAGGTATGATCTCTTAGTAATACTAGAAAAGAAATCTTGAATCCTATTGCACTTCCACCATATATGTAGATAAGAACCTCCTTTCCCCCATATATTCTCCAACATTTACCTGTATACTTATCAGGATACATTTTTGCTAATGTCCCAGAGACTAAATCCCATCGCTGGATTAATCACATATATAGTTGTGAGCATGCGGGCTGTTGCTAACGATGCAGGCTCGCGTATCAAGCCTGCAGCCCTCGCGAAACACACAACAAACACATAAAAAACGTACCCACAGCAAAGGGGTGGGGGCACCCAGGACCTCTGCAAGTGAAGTTACACCTCGATTTAAGTCCAAATTTTGGAGTTTAGCCTCCGAAACAAAACGAAAAAGAGGCTAAAGGACCCTAAACACGCAAAACACCACCAAACACCTACGGACGACATCCGAAAACAAGGACACTAAATCAGCCACAGCAGCATACCTCACATTAGGCTCCATTTTAGAACACTAACTTATACAATCCGGAAGTACAGAGCTAACGGATTTGCCTCGCGCACACACACTATTACACTACACACTGCACACATTCATGAGGCTTACACAGCAGCTCCACAGAACTGATGCTGCAGCAACATGAAAACAAGATTGCCAGCTCTTCAACACAATGCTTCCTGCATATATTCCTTCACAATAGGTAAAGTATATTAATTTCTTATTTTATTAATTATTCATTGCCATACCAAAAAAAACACCAACGCTGCTCATAGCACACAAACAACCAAAAGCCTCGCAATGAGCCTTACAATCTTATTGCCATTATTTTTTGACGGGCAAGTCGCTAGTATAAAATAAACTTCAATATCACTGTAGTCTAACCATTTATTGCTTAGGATATTGTATTCTTTACACAAGTTTTATGACGCATTAAAATATCAGCCTGATAATTATATCCACTTCTCCCATTCCCAATTCTGGTTAGGGAGAAGTTTTATTAAGCATGTGTCATGGTATAACTAGATAATGTAGATTAGTTCCATCTTTTTAGCAGTTATACCATATCTTGAAGGCTGTTTTAATTACTAGAGCTACTTTTAACCCCTTTTCTCTATACCATAATATATGATTAATATCCTCATTACTCAGTAAGGTTTTATTCAATCTGTAACCAATTAGTTGTTTATTTCAGATTACTCCATTTTATTAAAATGGGTCATCACGTCATTGTAATCTGACAAAGCCGATGATGTGTCTTGGGCTTTTTTGCATCTCTTCTTGGTTTTAACAAACCCTGGGTTTTACGTGACATTACGTGAAAATGTAATTGCCCAAAAGTGGACTCAACTAAATATGTACCTCCTGAAGACCTTTCAGGTTTTTTATTTGTAAATTGTTTTGAAAAAACATGCATATAACAGGTTTTCATTTCAGTAGGCGATTACATTAGTCAATAAATAGTTATCTCACCACAGAACAAAGATATATGTATGTAGATGACCAGTGGCATTGCTAGAGAATAGAGAGCCCTGGGGGGTGTGGCCAGCAAGCAAACTGAACAGACATGCCTCAGTAGAGCTCCGAGCTAATAACCAAGTTTCTTGCTAATAGTGGGGTTCATTTTTGTCCAAAAGCTCTATAACTATTACATATGTAATCAGTTACTTACATGGAACACAAAGATATATTTTTTAAGTGGAACATACAATTTTTGCGGCCACGTGGATACGGGCCTGACAAGCTCCTGGTGCACTCCGAGTGTCTCCTTTCACCCCCCTGATAGGAGAAGCTTGGACGGTGGTAAAAACACAGTGAACAGCACACCAGCCTAGCAGCTAGCTCAGTGGATGACACATTGAGAAGTGAGGGCTGGTTCGTAGGCCTGAGGAGGGTTCAAGCTAAGAGACAGAGGTGATAGAGGGAGCACAAGAACCAACTAAAGACGGGGGGTACTCACCAGGCGCCGGTCCCCACAACTTCCGTGAAGCACACAGCGGACCCGAACACCGTCGGCGGTTGAGGTCCAAAACATCGGCCTCCCGCTATGTCAACGCCAGAGACCTAGAGGGAGACAAGACGGCGGTAGGGTAAGGAGTGGGCCCGCAAACCGGAATCCCCCCCCCCCCCCCATAAACAGCACAGACCCGGGGGACTAGTGAGAGGCCGGAACATAGGCCCAACAAGGGGAGACAGGCAGACAAAGTACTGCATAACCAGAAGAAAGACGACCATTAGGAGCACTGAAACCTGGGCAAGACTACCCCTGCAGGGTGCAATAATCAGGCCATAATAAGGCAATAAGGTGACAACACCAGGGGAGGACTCACAGAAAGGGTCCCATCCATCTCCCTTGGAGAGTAGAGCCTATCTAGAACCAGAGACTGGCAGCCATCTTAGCTCAACCCCAACAGAGAAGAACTCAGGTTTCTTCCCGCCGAAACAACAACGGCGGCCATCTTAAGGAGGCCAAAACATAAGCCATAACCCTGGGCCTAATTTTCACAAAAACAGCTCCCATCAATCTAAACAGGCCCCAATTGGAGGGGTGTAGTTTCCTAGAAAAGCAAGCACACGTGCCAGTGTAGAATTCTGCACTCAAGAACCTGAAATCCCAATATATTAAAGGGATAAAACACCCCAAAAATACTATAAAGAACACATATAAAAAGAAGAAATAACAAAGAAGCTGACAAAAACCTGAAGGAATACAGTTTTACCTCCAAAAAGCAAGACAAAAGTGGGGCAAGACCTAACACACTCACATTAAAAGAGAAAAACATATATTCTATACAGGCAACCAGCTTCTCTTACCTTCCAGAGGTGAAATCTACACATTAAGAAGTAGGAGGATGTCCACTTAAATAAGATATTCGCTATACTACAATGAAAGAATAATAAGCACCACTACAAGAAAGAGAAATTCTGATCCAGCAAAGTGTAGGATCATTGAAGAATAACTTGGTAGAATACCACCGACCCCTGGTGGCCATATCAGATAGTAGATAGTGGTGAGAAACACAGCAAAAATAATAAACATTTAATCCATCATTCACACTGAAGCCAAAAAAAACCTAAGATGTAAGATACTATAAAAGCCCACACAACGGGGACGCTAACATAAGACAAAAGTGAAAAGTGACCTATAAAGTATTATGGCCGGGGTCGCAACAAGGAAAAGCAACAAAAATATTCAAGCCTATTACTCACCAAAGACAATAATAACAACCTCCCAGACATCCCAATCAACAGCCAAAGCTGCCGAATCAATAACAATGGAACACTCCACACCGAGTACCAAAGGGGACATACAAGACCTGAAAGATCTAATTCGGACATTCAGAGAAGACATTAAAACAGAAATCTTGAAGGTGTCCACAGAGCTAAAATCCTAAATAAAAAAGATAGACACCAAAACAGATATACTTGAAGAGAAATACAAAGAACTACAACAATCCCACCATCAACTGGAAGCAGAAATATCTTCGTTAAAAGAAGAACAAGCTAATCACCTCCTATTCCAAGAAGACCTAGAAAATAGGTCAAGGAGGCAGAACGTAAGAATACGTAATGTCCCTGAATCGGTAACTGATCTTAAGGTATACATGTCTGAACACGTGCCAGTGTAGAATTCTGCACTCAAGAACCTGAAATCCCAATATATTAAAGGGATAAAACACCCCAAAAATACTATAAAGAACACATATAAAAAGAAGAAATAACAAAGAAGCTGACAAAAACCTGAAGGAATACAGTTTTACCTCCAAAAAACAAGACAAAAGTGGCAATACAGCATTGACCACATACATAGAGCCTTGGGGGGACGCCCAAGCATGAAGGAAAGACCTAGAGATATCATCACAAGATTTCACTATTTTACCACGAAAGAGATGTTTATGAAAGCATCCAAAGGAGGTGTACCTGAAATTGAAGGACAACAACCTCAGGTTTTTTCCTGATCTCTCACAACTAACGCTATCCAAAAGGAGAATTATGAAGCCTCTATTGTACTGCATCCTTGCTCAAGGCTGGAGGTATTCCTGGGGCTTTCCATTCCGCCTGACCATATCAAGGGATAAAAAGTTCTACTCCGTCAGATCCTTGGAAGAAGGAATCAAATTGCTGGCCTCTTGGAATATTCACCTACCTGTGACTCCTGAACTTCTAATGGAGGACAGGCCCCAAAGAGAGAGAAGAAGAGGATCAACACGACGAGATAGAGGGCGAAATGTCACATCTCCTAACAAGACGAACGCTTAAGACCAAGATGTTGTAATATTATGTATCATTTTTTTTTTTTTTTATTAGGTGTCTCTAATGTTGACATTAAGATGTCTTTATGATAGGTAATATTAGATCTTAATAATGTAAGCTAGTTAGATCGCTACATGATCACTTCTCTAACATGCTTTACTAACTAATGCCTTTCAATAGGCTAAATTAAGAGACCTTTGAAAAAGTGAGTTAGATTTATACAAGATTACTTTTCACTTTAAAAGTTATAAGTTTCTCATAATGTTCCCCAAGGGCAATTTGATTAGTTTAGAAAACAGGCGAACCCACGCAGTGTCAAATAAGAACACGGGTGGATTCACCAAATAAGTTTAGGAGGATAGCGAGGGCTATCCTTTCGATAGTTTAATACTACTTTCACAGCTATTTAAAGTTGATGAATTCTGCATACTTGATAAAACAGTCCACATCCCAGTGAAACAATTAAAACTATAGAAAAAAGAGATTCAAAAACCTTACCAACTGAGAATAGAAGTGAACACACGTAAGGTTACCTTTAAGTAATACTATCATTGCGTAAGAATTAACATTTGTCCCCGCCTTCTTATTTATTCTATTAGAACAATCACCTCCCAGGTGACTTGGACACAAACCCAACAGGAGGCCCATCGGACAATCTCAACAAGAACGTCAAAAGAACCATTCTACTACGACCTACTCCTCACTGGGAAAAAAGAGCTCAAAGGTAGGACCCACCATGAACCTTAACATTATCTCACATAATGCTCAGGTCCTAAATGAACCCGTTAAAAGAGGAATAGCAATAAAAGAATACCAAAAACTAAGGGGAGACGTAGTTATGGTCCAGGAAACACATTTTAAAAAATTAGCGGTCCCCAAGTACTGGGGGAAAACATACAGACATTCATACCATGCCACAGCTAAAGAAAAGAAAAAAGGAGTGACAATCTTAATTCCCAATAGAATAAACTTTTGCCATTCCAGAACTCAATCAGACCCAGAGGGTAGATACTTAGCAGTCCATGGAACCATCCAAGAACAAAAGATAACCTTCCTTAACCTCTATGCTCCAAATACTGAACAGGCACACTTCTTCAGTAAAATCTCAGAAATTATTACGGGATGGGAACCATCTATCCTGGTAATAGGAGGGGACATGAATACTGAACTAGATCCAGACAGGGACAGATCTACCAAATCTACCGCACACAATATGCCAACAGCCACCAAAGCGTTTAAAAACATTTTAAAAACCAAGTGTCTGATAGACGCATGGAGAGCAATAAATCCCTCAGATAGGACATACACCTTCTTCTCCTCTAGACACCAATCCCATTCAAGGATCGACCATGTGCTGATTCAACAGCGAATAACCCACAACCTAATAGGGCAAACATACATCCCATTTCATGGTCGGACCATGATCTGGTTCTGATCTCCCTAAGTGGCATCATTCCATCAGGGCGCTCTCCTTCATGGACCCTAAATCCACACCTATTCAATGACATAAAATCTAAAGACAAAATTACCAAAGCAATAGACAACTATTTTGCTGTCAATAGCGGGAATGGAGTAGGCAGGAAGGGAGTGTGGGCAGCCCATAAAGCAGTCATAAGAGGGGTTCGCATTCAATTCGGAGCAACAACAAAAAAATAGATCGAGCACAAATAGAAATTATTAATAGTAAAATCTCAGATTTACAAACACAATTTACTAGAAAACACGACCCACAGATTTATAACGAAATTCTGGCACAAAAACAATTACTAAATTCTATACTTAGGAAAAAAATGGTAACCATACTTCAACGCACACAAGCCACAGTTTTCAGAAGCTCCAACAAACCTGACACCATGTTAGCCAGGAAGCTGAAAACACAGAGAGTGAATTCCTTTATCTCAAAAATAATCAACAAATCTAATAAACCAGTCTTTAAGCCAAATGAGATAGCAGAAACATTTCGGCAGTTCTACGAGGAGCTATACTCAGCCCCCTCACAATCAGGAACCAGAGCCCACAATTCACAAATAGATAATTTCTTAAACACATTGGTGATCCCACAAATCGAGAGAACTCAAGCTGAAGATTTAACAAAACCCATAACGATAGAAGAAATAAAGGAAGCAATTAAAACAACTAGATCACACGGGGCGCCTGGTTCAGATGGATTTACAAATTTTTACTACAAACAATGCTAAGATCATTTACTCTCACACCTACACGGGTTATTTGACGAATTCTTAAAGGGTCCCCCCATAAAGACGGGATTTTTAGAAGCGAAAATTATTGTAATTCCTAAAGAAGGAAAAGATCCAGCACAATGTGGAAGCTACAGACCAATATCACTAATTAACAATGACATCAAAATATACTCAAAAATAATGGCAAATAGATTTGCCCCATTATTACCTAATGTGGTCCATCCGGATCAGGTAGGCTTTATTGCCGGCAGAGAAGCTCCAGACAACACCAGGAGAGTGTTGAACCTAATAGAAATAGCCAAAAGAAACAACACCCAATCAATGCTTTTATCACTAGACGCAGAAAAAGCATTCGATAGAATAGATTGGACATTCATGTGGAAAGTGCTATCTAGAGTAGGTCTAGGAGAAGGTTTCATGAGAGGAATCCAGGCCCTATACATGAACCCGGAAGCGTTCATAACATATCAGGGGTTTAGCTCCAAAAGGTTCAAAATAACCAGAGGTACGAGACAAGGCTGCCCACTCTCCCCCCTGCTATTTGCTCTATGCCTGGAACCATTAGAGGTTGCCCTAACATACGAGGAATAAAGGTAGGCCCTAAGGAATACAAACTTAATCTCTTCGCGGACGATATTTTACTCTCAATTACAGAGCCAACAATCAGTCTACCCAACTTATTCCAATTGCTCACAAAATTTGGCCTACTCTCAGGATTTAAAATCAACACGTCCAAAAGCACGGCTCTTAATATTACACTTCCCCGAAAGGTGAAAGAAAATTTGGAAAAAAACTTTCCCATTAAATGGACACAAAAATACTTGACATATTTAGGAATTAATATCCCGGGTTCTATAGACCAAGTATATGAAGCAAATTTCCCCCAAATTATCAACAGAATAAAACAGGACTTAGAGAAATGGTCGTCCTACAAAATATCATGGCTTGGTAAAATAAATGCAATCAAAATGAACATTATCCCAAAAATTCTATATTTGTTCAGAGCTATCCCGACACCAATTAATTTGACAGTCATGAAATCTCTACAAAAAATGCTTTTTAAATTTACCTGCAACCAAAAGAAGCCAAGAATTAATAAAGGCACGATGTATGCACCGACACAAAAAGGGGGTTTAACTTTCCCAGATTTGATTAAATATTATAAGGCCACAAGATTGGCGCAAATAACTAATTGGTATAAGAAAGAAGCCATTCCAATATGGGTCGAAATAGAAAAACAAATCTTAGAGGATAGTCAAATAATTCTATCACATATATTGTGGCTAAGTATGCACAAAGATTTGAAAACACAAACCCTTACAACTTGTATTCGCAACTCATTTAAAGTTTGGAAGGAGATCAATAAAAAATCCCCCCTTCTGAATGTAGGTTCGGGATTAACTCCGCTATGGCAATCCCATAAGGAGGGCCATATCAACAAAATTACCCAGATGAAACGGTGGATACAGAAAAACCTGACTATAGTCGCGGACACCTGGACTCTGTCGCAAGGGGGCACATTGAGCCAAATACCTAACAGAGAATGGATTAATCTAATGATAATCAAACAAACGATATTTCAGAATACAAAAATAAATAGTCAAAATAAAAAATCAATATATGAACATTGTTGCATTAACAACCCTGGAAGCAAGGGCAACATCTCAATTATATATAAACACCTCTCTGAGGTGTCTAGTACAAACAAACCACACTATCAGGAAGCATGGGAATCGGACCTACAAATCACACTAGACTATAATCAATGGAGCCAAATTGTCAAACAAGCAAACATATCATCTTTAAATATTACTTTGAAAGAAAATGCACTAAAAACAGTAATGAGGTGGTACCTCACACCAGTGAGACTTCACCAGTCAAATAAATCATACTCTTACAAATGCTCTAGAGGGTGTGGATATGTAGGTTCGATAACTCATATGCTCTGGGAATGTCCCAAAATTAGACATATTTGGCAGGCAACATACAACACACTAGAAAAGTTGTGGGGAAAAACAATACAGCAAAAACCTGAGGAAGCGCTCTTAGGACTCCCAAACATAGAGCTAACAAAAAGTGAGCAATTCCTAACCAATCAGATATACTTGGCATCTAGATGCATTATAGCTAAACATTGGAAACACACTACCACTACATTTAAAGAAGTACTACAGAAAATTGATCACATTCAAACCACAAGCTACTTCTCAGGAGAATTTGATGTGAGATACAGAAGATGGGCCTCCTGCTGGGACATTTGGAAAGTTAGAGGTCCGAGATGAGGTGAGTCTGAGAAAAACTGGGTCAGTTAATAGTGTCTCTGATGGAAAATGGTGAGGGGGGGGGAAAGAATATCACTCTAATAATTCAGAACTAGAAACATAGAGGTGATAACTGTTTTTGTAAATAAGTTTGCTGTTCAAGAATTATCTCTGAGTCACGAGTGAAAAACTGTATGGAGAGAATGGAAAGGAAAATATTTTCATGGGATGGGTGCTGTGGTTTCAGTACCAACTACAAATTTCAAGGACTCGGAGAGATAAAAGTTATATATCTGCATCTTTTAGAATGCTTGACTGAACTGTTTATAAAATAAAGTACCATCATGACACTAAGTATAAACACTGCACTATACCCCCCCAATAAAACATTAAATAACAACTAATTGCCCTCTACACTAATCTATAAACACCTACACTACCTACCGACCCCCTAATAACCCCCTCCCCACCACTGTAATTACAGAAATAAAAAAAAACTAGAGTCATAAAAAATCAAAAATCTACATTACATAAAATTAAAAAAATTAAAATCATCAAAAATAAAAAATGTACATTACAGAAAAAAAAAAACCTAAGTCACAAAAAATAAAAAAAGGAACATTACAGAAAATAAAAAAATACATTACAACCCACCACTACAGGAATAAAAAAATGTCACACCTGAAAAGGAAATACATATAATACATACAATACAATACAATGAAATACAATATAATACAATACAATTAATACAATACAATACAATTAAATACAATACAATACACCCCTATCTATACATCCTCCTATCTAATATACATCCCCCTATGTAATATACATCCCCCTATGTAATATACATCCCACTATGTAATATACATCCCACTATCTAATATACAATACTATCTAACTAATATACATCCCCCTATCTAGCTATCTAATATACAATAAATACTATCTATGTACTATACATCCCCCTATCTATCTAATATACAGTACATGCTATTTCTATATAGCAACCCTAATTCTAAGCTACAATAAAATAATTAAGACCACTTACCTTTGAGATGTTTCTTCAGATTACCAACCTAGGGTAAAAAAGATTTAAAAAATGAATAAAACATGTTTACATAAAATAACTAAACATTCTAAATATTCTAAATACTATACTCACCTTTCCAGCATGTCCCGTCCCAGCATGTCCCGTCCCAGCATGTACCTTCCCAGCATGTCACGTCCCAGCATGTCACGTCCCAGCAAGTCACGTCCTCCATGTTTGCTTCTGCGGCGCGGCCCCTGTTAAAAAAAAACATTACATTAGCACACATACTTTAACATGAAACAAAGTAAAATAAACACAATCTACATTGTACTTACCTCCCCGCGATGTCTCCGGCCTCCTGGTGTTCTGCCCCGGATGGGCCCTCAAAGCATCTGCGCTGTTAAAAAAAAATAAAAAGAGAAAAACAGCACACATCTGCCCTGGTGGATGTCCCCGACACTAATGAGCTTCCTATGAAGTGTTCCAGAATAAAATTGGCAATGGCGGCTTCTGATTGGCTGAAAACGCTGTCTATCGAATTCAGCCAATGAGAAGACGCCAATTGTGAACCAATGAGAAAGGGATACACCCCAAAATCCCACGCTGATTGGATAACGCACCTGTCAATCTTTATTTGAACCAATCCGAAGGCTTTATTGCCATCAGCCAATCACAATGGAATACACCCCCACGTACTGATTGGTGAAGACATCTGCGCCTACCCATTGGCTGTAATACTGATTGACATTAACAATAGCGAATGAGAATGCGCAAATCCTTCACCAATCAGTATGTGGGGGTGTATTCCATTGTGATTGGCTATTGTCAGTGCAACCAATCAGAATGCACAGATGCCTCCAGCCAATCACCCTGTGGGGGTGTATTCCATTGTGATTGGCTGAAGGCATCTGCGCCTTGTGATGGGTTTAAAGAAAGATTGACATGTGCATTATCCAATCAGAGTGGGATTTTAGGGTGTATCCCTATCTGATTGGCTCACACATTGGCACCTCGTGATTGGGTGAATTTGATAGACAGCATTTTCAACCAATCAGAAGGCGCCATTGCCTATTTTCTTTCGGAAAAGTCTCCGGGAGCCTCATTAGCGTCGTGGATGTCCGTGAGTGCGAATGTAAGTACTTTGGCAGAAGAGGAGAAGGAGGAGGCCGAGACATCGTGGGGAGGTAAGTACAATGTAGATTATGTTTATTTTATTTTGTTTTTATGTTTATGTATATTGTATTAATGTTATTTTTTTTTTAACAGGTGCCGCGCCGAAGAAGAAGGACGGGACATGCCGGAAAGGTGAGTAGAATATTTATAATGTTTAGAATGTTTGTCTATGTACTGTAAACGTTTTGCACTCATTTTTTTTTTTTTTCCCTAGGTGCCTGATTTGAATGGACATCTGCAAAGGTAAGTGGTCTTAATTATTTTATTTTAGCTTAGAATTAGATTATTTTATATATAGATAGCATTTTTTGTATGTTAGCTAGGGGTATGTGTTTTATATAGATAGCATAGAATGTATTGTATATTAGATTGTGGTATTTATTTAGATACATTGGGGATGTATGCTATATAGATAGGACGTATATTAGATTGTGTTATTTATTTAGATAGATTGTGTGATGTATATTATATAGATATGGTGTATATTAGATTGTGTTATATATTTAGAAAGATTGTGGGATGTATATTAGATAGAATGTATTGTATATTAGTTAAGGGTGTATTGTATTGTATGTATTGTATGTATTTGTTTTATATTGTAAGTATTGTATTGTATTGCATGTATGATATTGTATGTATTGTATGTATTTGAATTATATGTATTTCCTTTTCAGGTGTGTAATTTTTTTTTTCTGTAGTGAGGGGGGGTTGTAATGTTTTTTTTATTTTCTGTAATGTTCCTTTTTTATTTTATGTAATGTAGATTTTATTTGTGTGACTTTAGGCTTTTTTGGTTTCTGTAATTAGAGTGGTGGGGGTTATTAGGGGGTAGGTAGGTAGTGTAGGTTTTAATAGGTTAGTGTAGAGGGTGTTTAGTTGATATTTAATGTTTTATTGGGGGGGTGTAGTGCAGTGTAGTGTTTATACTTAGTGTCATGATGGCCCTTGAGGACTGTCATGGCACTTATGTGGTTAATGTTGGGTTGTAACAGGCCCATAATGGTCTTAATATACCCTTATGGGACTGATGGGGTTAAATAGAGGCTTATGGGGGTCAGTATTGACCTCCATCAGTGAGGGGGTTAATTAAGGATTTATGGTGGGCTGTATTGACCCTCCTGAGTGATGGGGTTAATTAAGGGTTTATGGGGGTCTGTATTGACCCCCATGAGTGAGGGGGTTAATTAAGGGCTTATGGGGGTCTCTATTGACCCCATGAGTGACAAGGTTAATGAAGGACTTATGGGGGTCTATATTGACCCCCATGAATGACAGGGTTAATTTGGGGTTTATGGGGGTCTGTATTGACCCCTATGAGTGACAGGGTTAATGAAGGGCTTATGGGGGTCTATATTGACCCCCATGAGTGAGGGGGTTAGTGAACTGCTTATGGGGGTCTGTATTGACCCCCATGAGTTACACAGTTAATGAAGGGCTTATGGGGGTCTGTATTGACCCCCATGAGTGACAGGGTTAATGAAGGGCTTATAGGGGTCTGTATTGACCACCATGAATGACAGGGTTAATTAGGGGTTTATGGGGGTCTGTATTGACCCCCATGAGTGAGGGGGTTAATTAAGTGATTATGGGGGTCTGTATTGACCCCCATGAGTGACACAGTTAATGAAGGGCTTATGGGGCTCTGTATTGACCCCCATGAGTGACACAGTTAATGAAGGGCTTATGGGGGTCTGTATTGACCCCCATGAGTGAGGGGGTTAATTAAGTGCTTATGGGGGTCTGTATTGACCCCCATGAGTGACACAGGTAATGAAGGGCTTATGCGGGTCTGTATTGACCCCCATGAGTGAGGGGGTTAATTAAGTGCTTATAGGGGTCTGTATTGACCCCCATGAGTGACACAGTTAATGAAGGGCTTATGGGGGTGTGTATTGACCCCTATGAGTGACATGTCTAATGAAGGGCTTATGGGGGTCTGTATTAACCCCCATGAGTGAGGAGGTTAATTAAGTGCTTATGGGGGTCTGTATAGACCCCCATGAGTGACAGGGTTAATGAAGGGTTTATGGGGGTCTGTATTGACCCCCATGAGTGACAGGGTTAATGAAGGCTTATGGGGTCTATATTGACCCCATGAGTGACAGGGTTAATTAGGGGTTTATGGGGGTCTGTATTGACCCCCATGAGTGACAGAGTGATAATGTATATTTGTTTTCTTTTATAACGGGTCGTTTAAGGACCTGTAACAAGGGAATTTTGAATTTTCATTACAGTGAGGGTCCCTGACAAGGGTGCAATCAGGACCCCCACTGCGATGGTTAATGTGGGGTTAATGCAGGTCTCCAAGGTTATCTCGGATCCCGTGGGGTTAATGCGTGTTTCCGAGCTTATCTCGGATCCCTTCTTGGGTAAGTTGTACGTGGCTGTGCGGTCCGGGGTCGTGGAGCCTCGTTTTCGTTTTTTTTTCCGGCAGCCATTTTTTCTCTCGCTTATGGGCTTTTCGTGTGTCTGAACTCGGGAATTTGGACTTAAATGGAGGTGTAACTTCACTTTCAGAGGTCCTGGATGCCCCCCTTGCTATGTGTAAGCTTTTTATGTAGTTTTTGTGAGTATTTAATGTGTTTTGACTGTTTTTAGGTGCGCGTGGTTCGGCCGTTATGGTTGTATTTTTCGTGCGTGTGGGTGTTTGTTACATTAAGGTTGGTTCTGAGGTTAATGCAGGTTTCCGAGCTTATCTCGGATCCCTTCTTGGACAAGTTGTACGTGGCTGGGCTTTGAGCCACGTTTTCGTATTTTTCGGCGGCCATTTTTTCTCTCGCTTAGGGGATTTTCATGTGTCTGAACTCGGGAATTTGGACTTAAATGGAGTTGTAACTTCACTTTCAGAGGTCCTGGATGCCCCCCTTTGCTATGGGTAAGCTTTTAATGTAGTTTTTGTGAGTATTTGGTGTGTTTTGACTGTTTGTAGATGGGCTCGGTTTCGTAGTTTGACAACTATTATATGTGATGTTTTCCGCTTGTCCCTGCTGGAACCAGATCACTTAGTGTACCTCCCCAGACCCCTTCCCATAACAGCAAACCTTCCCAAAACCCTTACCCTTTGCTGCTCCGCCTCCAAAACCCCTTTCCAATATATATATATTTACCAACCTTGGCTTTGCATTAAAGAGCCGTTGCTCACGACTTGCGGGCTCGCGCAATTTGCCGTGGCCCTTGCGTAGCGAGCGCCTCAGTTGCTAGCATGGAGCGCCGAAGGCGCTCCTTGCCAGCAACTGCGACCTTCGCAAACGTTACGCTATAACGCAAACAACATGACACAGCAACTGCTACCCTAACAAACTTTACCTCGCAACGCAAACAACATACAAGACACATTACCACTCATTACGACCTCGCAAAAATCGTCCGCAACCCGCGAACAGGAAAATATTCAAAACACAATAAATACACACAGCACATACATAAAAAGCTTACCTACAGCAAGAGGAAGCATCCAGGACCTCAAAAAATAAAGTTTCACCTTAATTTAACTAAAAATAAAAGAGTTTACACACTCGAAAATTCTCTGAGCTAGAGAAAAAATGGCTGCCGAACAAAGCAAAAACGAGGCTACAGCACTCTAAACACGCAAAACACCACAAGAAAGTTGCAAAACACCACAAAAGACCAACGGATATTCCGATTCCACACATTACCCGCCATTTTACGACAATGCGGAAGTACACAACTACGCTAGCGGTTTCGTCTCGCGCACGCACACTATTACACTGCACACATTCAGCACGCTTACACAGCAGCTCCACACCACTAATGCTGCAGCAACATCAAAACAGATTGCCAGCTCTTCAACACAATGCTTCAAAATACGTAAAGTATATTCATTTATTAATGTATTATATATTTCATTATTATACACCCTTAGCTCACTTACAATTTTATTGCCGTGATTTTTTGACGGTTAATTCGCTAGTTTACTATATATATACTAGCAACTTGCCCGTCAAAAATGACGGGGCAATAAAATTGTAAGGCAGGTAATGCTGTTTGCCGCAGACATTAATTTTTTTGGTGGTCTGAGATCCTTTGGCGCTTGTTGCGAGCCTGTCGCTGAGCGCCTTCGGCGCTCATCGCGTGGCTTGCAATGAGTGCCTTCAACGCTCATTGCGAGGCTCTTAGTTGTTGTATTTATTTTTATCAGAGGCGCTTTTGCTGTCATTGTAAGGTCGGCGCTGATCTGCTTTTTGCGCTTATTGGAAGGCTTTCCCCTGGTGTAGTTTGTGTGCTATGAACAGCGCTGGCGCTAGTTGTGAGGCGAGCAGTGAATGTCTTTTGTGTTTATTGCGATAGTGTTTTTTTTTTTGTGTATATGTATTTTTGTATGCTAATTAAATAATTAATAAATTAATATACTTTACTTATTTGTAAGAAAAATATGCAGGAAGCATTGTGCTGAAGAGCTGACAATCTGTTTTGATGTTCCTGCAGATTACAATGTAGGTTTGCACTGTTGTGGAGCTGAGGTGTAAGTGTCAGCAATGTGTGCAGTGTGTAGTGTAAATAGGCTGCGTGCGCGAAGGGAAGCCGTTAGTGTAGCTGTGTACTTCTGCTTTCTCTAAGTTAGTGTTGTAAAATGGTGGCGAATGTGTATGCGGTACGCGGGTGTGGATGATTTAGCATCCTTGCTAAGTCCCGCGGCTCGTATTTTTTTAGTGTAAGTCCGTAATTTTTTCTTTCTAAGTTCCGCGGCTCGTATTTTTTTGTGTAAGTCCGTATTTAGTCATTGCATGTTAGATCTATTTTTTCAAAGTCCCGCTTCTGTAGGTGTTTATAATCGCTTCTGAGGTGCCGTGGAGCCTCCTCCTCCGCAAATGCGGCCCCTCGCTTTGCGATGAGCCTCATTTGTGGCTTGCAATGAGCCTTCGGCTAACTGCAGCCAACGTTGTTGCCACCACCTTCCGCAAATGTGGCCCCTCGCTTTGCGAGGGTCCGCATTTGCGGCCTGAACTGCGTGACAACGTTTCGTAGTTTGACAACTATTATATGTAATATATATATATATATATATATATATATATATAGAGAGAGAGAGAGAGAGACATCACCTCCACACAGCACATTTATGCCTGCACAGCACCCAACCCCTCTTAGCACCCACCTTACATATCGACCATCCCTATCTCCTTTCTTCCTCTCTCATAGAACCTCTGTACTTTGCAGCCATTGATCTTTAACCTCTTCCCTGATACATATCCCCAGCATACTGAAATGCTCCCCACAGCCACCTCTTAGAGCTTTAGAAGAAATGCTCTAATTTAAACAGATACACACACATTTCAGACCAAGGGGGGTTTGCAGCTATCGAGGCACAGGAGGGCCCAGGTGGTTGAGACAGGGTAGGAAGCCCCTGGGGGCCCCTACACTACAGAGAAAAAAAATTGAAATAAACAAAATTACTCAGCACTGCCCCCCCTCTCCCCCCCAGGAAAGGCCCTGATGCACTGCATCACCTGCACAGCTGGTAGATCCGCCTCTGTAGATGACATTAGTTACTTCCTTACAGTTGATCTGTTGATATTGTACAGCAATAAAATGTGATGAGAAGCTGTCAAAGAACTAAAGTCTCTTGTATAGATTGTATTATATACAATGATGATCCCAAAGCACGTAACAAGATTGAAAGCTTGCAAACATACCACCTTAAAGGGTTTGGGTGTTGTACAGGTGGGTTATAGCTGGAAGATGGCAGTCAGTAAGGCAATCAGCAAAAGCAATGGAGGTGCACTGTAGATTGTGGGTGTGGGGTAATATCATGCTGTAGAGTTTGCAGTTGTGCATATTAAGGCTGAAGAGGATAAACTTCTCTAAACAGATGCATTTTTAGTTTTTTTGTGAATTTTTGAAGATTTGTAGGAAATTAGTTGGAGCGAGCCAAAGAGTACAGGCAACACAAGGAATGTCCTGAAGGCAGGAGTGAGAACATGAAAAAGGAGTTCATTAACAGAGCAAAGAGGGAGGTCCGGGGAGTATTTTGAAATGAGGTCAGAGATATAAGAGGATGTACTTTTGAGGGCTTTATGTTAGGGTCACAATTTGAATTTTGTTACTGGAGGCAATGGGAAGCCAGTGGAGTGACTGACAAAGAGATGCTGCAGACATAGAGCGATGAGTATGGTAGATGAGTCTAAAGGACAAGTTAATTAGGAATTGGAATGGAGACAGATGGGTAATAGGGAGGCCAGCAAGAAGCGAGTTGCAATAGTTGAGGCGAGATTTGATGCAAGAAGGGATTATAATTTTAGTTGTGTATTTTTACAACCCGATTTTTGGGGCCAGGTTCAGACTCGCCTGACACTTATAACCAACGGCCCTTCAGGGCCCAAAAGTGTATATGAAGATCAGAGGACTATTTTTTTAGCAACTGTTTTCCTAATTTGTTCTAACAATCATCTAAGCTGTCCTAAAAAAATCTAATCCTTAATTAAGATTCCCCTTGTTGAAGTGTTTAAAAACTGAGCTTGTCATAAAACTGACCCAAGGTGGCCCTCCTTGTCTCCAGAACCCCATTAAGTTTATTCCCCTAAGTGACTGTTTCATTGGAGCCCAATTCCTTGTATAATATGTTTTGTGGTGTGTTTAATACATAGACTCCGCAAACTTCAATGGGACTGTCTACAGCACTGGTATAGATATCAAGCATAGGAAGAAAGATAATGCTGTATCTGGGACACACACAAAAATGAATGAGAGGGCATGGTCCAGTAAAACCAAAAGACAAAGGGCCTGGCATGTGTGAGTGATGATGGCATTGTGAACAAGTGATAGATATTTGTGGAGTAGAATTTGTAATAGAGGGTGGGAAGATTAGGAGTTCAGTCTTTTGGCTCCATTTTTCCTAATTTTTATATATTAATCTAGCTTATTATTTTACATATTTTAAATATTTAAAAATGCCTCTTCATGTATAGGATTCAAGCTTCCACACAAAACCCAAAATACCACCCTCTTAGCCCAAATCCAATGGCTTGCTTTCCATTACTGCAGGTTTATCTCAATATTAAATATCTATGTGACTTTATAAATATTTTCCTTTCCTCACTAATCTCTTTCTATGTACAATAATGAAGAAAAGGGGGGAGGGGGGGGAGAGAGAAGTGCACCACCTCCCAGTGCAAAATAACTGGAATAATCCTTTGTAAAAGTCAATACTGAGCTAAAGAAGGTAAAAAACTCACATTTGGTGACCTCAGCACATGAGGTATGGATGGCACATCAGGGGGACTCTCTCCTCAGATCATCACGGATATGTGGGTAATCCTTACATCTGTGGTGAGTCTCCAATGGTCCGTTTTTAATCAGAAAGCTCCTATTCTTAGGAGTGAAAAAGATGGGATCCACCCAAATATCATATATGTGGGTGTGTTGGGTCTGCAATCTCCACATGTAGTGTCCCAGTTGGGTAAATATATTGCAGCTATACTACCAAAAAAAGACTCATACGTGTACTGGTAGGTAAATGTTAAAGATTTCTTTATTAAAAAGTCGTATATATTTATAGCTTCACATAGCTTTACATCAGAACCCAATATGTTCGAATTGTTTATTGACCTTAACAAATTTATTAGAAATGTAACTTTGAAAAGACATTTCGCTAAAAACATATATAGACGATGATCCTCTCGATACAAAAGTGAGAATTAATAATGGAGGACAACAGGACTGGGATGATGATGATTTGAGAACACTTGAAGGTCTAAAAGAATTAGCTATGGGTGGAGCCCATATAGATTAATCTTTTGAAGAGGGGCATACTATTTGTGATATAAGCCTAATTAGAGATTGTGAGGCTCTTATAGGAGAACCAGACAATACAATGTTTAGGCATACACATTACAAACCCAAATCCATCTTCTTTCCTATACAATCCCAGGGACACTATATACGTGTCTTTCAAAATATTGTGATGAATAAGTTAGAGGAGATGTGTACAAAAAAAACTATCAATACTAAAAAAACGAATCTCAAGAAAAAGGAAAGAGAGGCCCTGTTACTCCTCAAAAACGACTCAACGATCGTCATGAGACAGGCAGATAAAGGGGGAGGCCTAGTAATCCAGGACAGAGTTACGTATGTGGAGGAAGCCCTAAGACTTATAAAAGATCACACTACCTACCTGTTCTTAAAGGGGGATCCCACTAAAGAATACCTCCAAGAATATTGTGATTTAATTAGGATAGCTAAAGATAAAGGTATTCTCACGAATAGAGAGTTATCTTTCTTAGATACCCCATTCCCCAAGATTGCCATCTTTTATCATCTTCCAAAAGTCCACAAAAACACTCTGAACCCTCCAGGAAGAGCAATCATTTCTGGAATAGGCTCCTTAACTGAGAAAGTGTCTCAATTTACTGATTTTTTTTTTTTTGAATCTCAGATCTTATTTTAGGGATACTCCGCATCTTTTGGGGATATTGGATGACCACAAATGGAAGGACACTTATTGCTGGATCACCATGGATGTGACAGCTTTGTATTCATCCATCCCACAAGATCTGGGTATTGCTGATATCAAATATTTTTTTGAGCTATACAATAATGTTGAATCATCCCAGGCTGAATTCATTTTAGATTCAATTCGTTTTATACTGTACCACAATTACTTTATGTTTGAAGGAGACTTTTATCTGCAAAAAACAGGGACAGCTATGGGGACGAGATTTGCTCTAAGCTTTGCTAATTTATATATAGGGATGTGGAAGGATCTATATATTTTGGAGAACAACCCATTTGCCAAGCATATAGTTTTGTGTAACAGATATATCGATGATATTGTTGTTATCTGGGATGAAGAAGGCTCTAGCTCTAAGGAAGAATGTTTAGATTATGTAAACCGAAACAGCATGAATTTAGGATTCAACCCTATACAACACGGTGGCAAAATCTATCCGTGATATTATTTCTGAATACTGGCCAAACCTTTTGCAAGATGAAGTTCTGACTGACATTTTACCAAAGAAACCTATCATCTCTTTTAGAAAAAGCCATAACCTTAAACAACATCTAGCACCTTGTGAACTAAAAAACCCTGAGGCACACAAATATAGGAACAATAGGTTGAAATCCCTTACAGGCAGCCTGAAGTGTGGAACAAAAAAACTGCACTACCTGTAAACATCTTAAAACACACAATAGAGATACAGTGGTTTCAACCCATAGAAAGAAACACTTTAAGATTAAACACCTCACCCATTGTAAAAGTGACAATGTGGTTTATGTGATAACATGCAAATGCTTGAAGCAATATGTAGGACGCACTAAGAGAACTTTAAAAACAAGATTCAGGAACACATTTATAATGTTTTAAAAGGCATGTTAAAAAATGGCTTCTCAACTAATGTGACCCGTAAACATGATAAGAATATGGAAGGGGTCACCATCCAGGCTGTAGAACAGATTAAGATGAACCATAGAGGGAGCAACAGACGCCTGAAATTGAGAACACTAGAACCCCATGGCTTAAACAAAGATATAGATCTGGTGGCTTTTATTAGGGAATAACAAGTCCTCCAATAATCATGAATTATTTATTTATTATTTATCTACCTTACTACACTTTTTCATTTCATTTTATAGGTTTAGTTTATTGTGTATCGCCATTATGTCACTTCTATACTTGGCTCCAATATACAGTTTTTTTAAGAAGGTTCTGAGTATGTTGGTTCCTTTTGGACTAGTTCCCCTACACCTCCAAGTACCTGAACACTGAAACCACTCCCACTGTGTTCACACATATCTTTTGTACCCCCATTTGATATGTTTTTAGGTATTTACATATATATTGTATTTAAAATTAGGTTATTTAGTATGTTACATGCGTCCGTGTGAGGACACATGAATGTGAATTATTGATATGACCTATAGCCTTTTTACGTATTTTACAGAGATTCCTTTTGCATGTATAGATATATGTGTGTGATCTTATATGTGGGATTATTTCAAGGACAGGGGCAGGTAGGCTTCATCCCATTCATTGCATTATTTTCACATATTTTGACAAATTAGCTCTTTTTTGTGTGCCATATATATGGAGTACACTGGCTTCATGCAGGCATATAGGTACTTTCTCATGTCACATTATGTGTCAAGGGTGACACTTTCTTCCATCATATGATATATGGATGGAATGTACTAGTATATTGTTTTATTATTAATCATTTAAAGTTGTGTTTTGCTTATGGTATCTGTATTTCTTGCCTTTTTTATATTATTATATTTGCTTTATGTCTAAGGCAGGATGCTTTTAAGTGTATTTTATTTTTTATTAATAATTATTTTTTTCATAATAATATATTGTGATCTTTTGCCCCCTAGAGGATGGTGCCAAGAGAAGAAGAGTAAAGAGTTCTTGACAGGAGTGATGGAGTTAACTCCTGAATAACTACTAATTGGTGCAGGTGCAGTTTCATTTTAAAGCCTGGAAAGCAGACATGGGGAGGGGTGGCTGATTAGGCTCTGACCTAAGTTGTGTACTGCTGCTGCTAGCAGCCAGAGCAAGCCACAAGAGAGGAGCTTGCTGGCTGATCCTGTGTGGATCTACCGTTTGAACTTTGGAAAACAAACCTGGAGGAAATCTTGTTTTACTGTGGCTGCCAGTTTTGGATGACAGAAAGTGTGTGCTGTTGTGAAGTCGCTGGACGAACAGAGCGGTCGGAAAAAGTATCTCCACAGCCAGGAGGTGAAGCTACAAAGGCACCAAGTAAGTGAATGACAGACTGAGGAGGATTCCCAGGCAGAGTAGCCTAAAAAGAGACAAGGTCTATGCCAGTGAGGAGTCTGGGAGTTGCAGCTAACAAGAGAACGTTGTTAGCTTGTTGGACTGCTATAAGAGAAGCTTGTGTGAAAGTTTGCTCACACAGATAACAAGGTAAAGCTGCTGTTGAAGCAAAGTTTAAAGACGACGGTCTACAGAGTAAAGACTTCTAAAAAAACAAAGACTGTTTGTATCCTGGCCACAAGGTGGCACTACACCAACTAGAAGAAGAATATTTGTATCCTGGCCACAAGGTGGCACTATAAGAGACTGTTTGTATCCTGGCCACAAGGTGGCACTAGAAGAGACTGTTTGTTTTTTCTTTATAAAATATAATTTCTCCGGAGCAGAGAAGCTGCCCGGCTGTAGTCAGGGTGTTCCTGCACGTTTAGTAAGAAACGTATATGTAGATTTTTATTTTCATTATTTATAATCCTTGTTTATGAGCCATATTAATAAACAAGTCTTCTGCATCCAAAATCTGTATTGCTGAACCTTTTGTCATAACGAATTCCTGTGGCAAACGGCCATCCTTGTCACAATATATATATATATATATTTCTTTTTTAATTATTATTATTTATTTTTTTAATGGTTTTCTTGGCTCTCATTTATCTTATATATCTCTTGTATCCGACATAGTCACTCTATATTATACATTTGGATATATTTGCCTCTTTCATTTGATTCACTTAACTTTTTTTTACCTTACCTTAATTTTTTTGATTTATTTTCTATTTATATTTATATTATGTCTATTTTAATTTTTTGGTCACATTATGGCAGCTCATCACATGTGCATTATGTGGACACATATCTTTACATAAAGAGCCCCATCTTGTGACATTTCTTTTTGAATTCATTTGACACAAGGCATTGTATTCTATATCTATATTATATATTATAAGTTATGTTGACTAATTTATGTGTAAGTCCCTGCCAGCATGCTCCTATTTTTTTTTATCTTACCGTGATCTGATTGTGGGACACGCCCCTAACCCACCCCTTTGAGGAGTTTGTTTACTTCCAGGAAAGGGGAGGAACAGGCAGGTGACGCCATGTTTACTAAGTGATAGGATCAGATTAGTGAGTAATCATGTATTCTGATGTGTGTATATTATTATATCTGAGTACCAAGATATAATGAGAGAAAATAATGCACAGAAGTCAGAGTTTCATCAGAATAATCTCTGAGTTTATTTGGGCGGGCAGCCCCTTATATAGCATAACACACGTCACAGCTAATAGTCATAGTTGGAAATAGGGTTAAATACATATTTGCAAGCAAGTGTCTTTTTATGTTTAACTCAGCAAAACGATCCTTATCTAATTCCCAGCTTTCTATAGATACATGTCTCAGTAGTATCTGTTCAAAAACAGGACACAGGAAACAGATGTTTTAAAGAACATTAACATAAACATTCTACAGATGACGCACTTAAACATTCTAGTGAGATAAGAAACATGCTGACATACTTTTTATAATCATGATATTCTTAGCTAATTAATTTCTAAATGAAGAAATTAAAATACCTAACACTAAGGTTATGTGACTGCCATGAAAGCGTCACATGACACAGGGAACAGTGTGAACAGGAAGTTAAACCAAGTGCGCCAGAAGTGACATGTAATCACTTCCTGGTTCACTGTCTGGCGCCAAAAGGATCCAGAGGGGCTATTTAAACACATACCACTCCTTGTGCCTCACCTATTAACCACTGAAGAATTCCAAAATTGGACGAAAAGCCTTTGGTTGCACATATATTTGCTTATGTTGGGCATATATATATATACTAGCGACTTGCCCGTCAAAAAATGACGGTCAATCAAATTTAAATGTTGTAAAATTTGTTTGCATCCCAAAATGAGTCACCTACATTTGTCCCATTTTTTTTTTCTAAAAATAAAAACACATAATTATTTTTAACTTTTTATTTTTTTAACTTTCCACTTATATCTCCCAAACATTAAACTTTGTAACATGCAACTTGTATATGAAACCTTCGTTCAACATTTTGTTAACAATACTAACACTTTTCAATACATATTTATCACTGAGTAACTGCGGATTATATTAACTTAGAGTAAGTAAAAAATTTTAACAATAACATACTTTTTGTCATTTTTAACATATTTGTTAAACTCTTGTTAAACTAAATTAGCATTGAATCCAGAGGAAGGCAAACAATAAAATCCCCCTATTGAAACTTGTCCAATTGTATCAAAGAGGGAAAAAAATTAATTCCTTCCTGACCCCATTAACTGGCGATCGGATTTCTTTCTGAATCAATACTTTGTCTTTAAATAATACATTTCCAATTATTACTAAATACTACAACTTTATACTAACAATACATATTTGACTATACCACATATATATTTACCAAACTTTTTTAAACATTCCAAAAACACATATTTAACATCTGAAATTGTAACTTAAAACAATAACATTTAACTCTTGTAAATTATGAAAAAATCAGTGAATTGTTTTTGTGGGGCCAATCATGTAAATATAAAACTTTGAACCCATTCCATTCTGTTTCAGGATATTTTACCGTTTTTTTTTTCATTCAGTCCATTCTGCAAATATCAGATATATTTTCATAAGTGAAATAGTGGTCCCCTATTTAAAGAGTCCCAGAGTACTTTAATTTAGTACTGGAAGTCAAACCACTGTTCTCTATGTTTTTTTGTCCATTCTTTAGATGTTTTACTTGAAATATTGTTTTTGTGCAATCATATTGAGTCCCATAAAATGTTGGCATTAAAATGAAACCATTGTCCACTATCTTTCCAACACCTCATAGTAGACAATGTTTTTGGTGTAAACACATCCATCGTCCAATAAATGACCTTGAGTTTCGTTTTCTTCAACATGCACTTTAATTTATTTTGGATTAGTGCACCTTGAAAAAGCCACATAGAGTTGTCCATGTGCAAAAACTGGTTCCTTTAAAAAAATCCCAACTGACTTAAACGTTTGTCCTTGGGATTTATTGATGGTCATAGCAAATGCCATGATAACTGGAAATTGTCTCCGTTGAAGGACAAAGGGCAAACCACTCTCACTTGGAGCTAAATCAATTCTTGGTATAAAAACTTGTTCACCTTTATGGGTACCAGTTATAATTTCTGCATGTATAAAATGATCTTTTAACTCATGCACAATAATCGGGTCCCATTACAAAGTCCTTTTTTTGGATTCATATTTCGCAATAACATAACAATTGCGCCTTTTTTCAATTGTAAAATATGTGGGGGCATTCCAGATGGTGTTAACGAATTAATAAATTCGATACTAAAATTCGATTCACTGTCTTTATCATCTGACAGAATCGAATCTGCACTGTAATAATTATTTTGTGGTGCATTGATGTATTTTAAAATTTCGTTATTTACATTCAAGGCATCGATATTTTTTGATGTTAATATAACTTTGTTTGCAATGTCTGTGTAATCCTCATTATTAAGAGTGTTTAGGAATATGGCTGATATGAGTGATTCATTGCAAACCATTTCTGATGGAATTTCAATGGTATCATTTGGTAAATGCTGTATTTCTGGATGTTTTCCATCTCCGATTTTAATGAGCCAGTCATTGAATTCATTTTGTCCTTCAGATCTCATATATAATTCTAATTTGAGATGTGTAAATATTTGCCACAGTTTACTGGTCTTGATACATGTTTCAATGATCTCTGTTCTATTTCCGTGTGGCACAATAGGTAATGTTTGCCTAAAATCGCCTCCTAACAGCATCACCTTTCCACCAAATGGCAACTTATTATCCATCACTTCTTTTAAGAATCTGTCAATACATTGCAGTGCATGACATGACATCATTGTTGCCTCGTCTATGATAATTAGTTTAGTTAGTTTAAATGTTTTTGCTTGTAAGGAATTCAGTCGAATATCTGACACTGATGTTTCCAAAATGGGAACTGGAAGCTTAAATCCACTATGCACAGTTCTACCACCATCTAACAAAAGTGCAGCAATTCCAGTTGTTGCAAATGGCATAGCTATCTGACCCTGTAATCGAATATAACTCATCAAACAATTGTACAGATAAGTTTTTCCTGATCCACCTGGTCCGTCTAGATAGAAATACCGGCCATTGACCATTTCATCATCTGTAGCATTTGTGATGGCATGAAATGCTTCTAACTGTAAATTATTTAAAGTTGCCAGTTTTTCTTGGGTTTTTTGTTTTTGAAGCTCAGTGTCATAATCATCAAAATTGATGTAATCTATAAGTCCTGGATCTGGTATATTAAAACTTGCACAATTTAATCCATGAGCCAACAATATTTCTTGGATTTCCATCAATGTTTTTAACAGAGCTATTGGTTCTCTGTTACGTTTCAAGAAATCTTCTGACATGTTTAATTTAAATGTTTCCCACAAAGTGAAAGCATCAGGTACATTGCAAAATATACAAATGAATGCAAATTGTTGTCTCATTTGCTTAGGCATTTGACATAGTGCTGCTTCTTCCAGACACCTCTCCCATTCTGTATCATCAGCCATGAAATTTTGATGTCTTGCAGCTAATAGGAATGTCTCAGAAACTATGTCATTCACTGTACGTAAATGCTCAAAACTCTGTGCACCGGGAACATGTAACAGAAGTAATCTTAAGCTGAAACGTTCAATGTCCCTTGGACTGACGGTATAAATGTGTGGTATTATTTTATGTGTATCTCTTCTTCATTGTCGCCATAGACCATTTACAAATACATAGTGATATGGTATCTTTATGTATAAAAATTGTCTGGCCTGCGTATCCTGACAGTTTAATTTAAACCACGCAGTAAGCGTAGTATCTCTGTCTTCACTTTGATATAATGCAGTTCTTTCATTTCCTTGAGTAAAGCAAACCATCTGACTTTGAGGCAAATGTACAGCTAAACGATAGATAGCATGTGACCGATCATGCATCTCAAATTTCAAAAGGCGCCACATTGCTTCAGGAGCACTCACATACCGAGCATCTAAATAATTTGATAGTTCATCATGTAAAATTTGATTTTCGTTTTCATTTCCAGCACCTTGTACAACAACAGTAGCTGCATCATATCCTTTGTATATATATTTATACACATACTTAATTGATTTAATCGAAGTGCAAGCTTCCACATTGATGTGTGCATTGTACTTCATGAGCAAATGTGAATTGTATGGAACGACAAATCTATTATCAACCTTTTGGCCCCGGATAATAGCTGTTTGTCCTTGTGTTCTTTTATACAAAGGATATCCATCACAATTTGCATAAGTTTCCATTTGAAATTGTTTTGGAAATTCTTTAGTACATTTTTTATTTTCCATACATGGTGAATTCGGATTCATCTCTCCACATGGGCCATGAATCATTCTATGTGTAACAATCTCCCAAAGTTTTGTATATTTTTCCTGGTCTGGCAATTGTGCAGAAATTCCTGAATCCACTCTCTCTGCAGTGTTCAACTTGTCTTTTTCCTGCAGTATTAAAAGTATGTGAGCATGTGGCAATCCTCTTTTTTGAAATTCAATGGTGTAAACAAAAGCCACACATTGCCCAAATAAGTGTGCTTTAGTGATATCATGAATTAATGAATTGAGTTTGATTTTAAATACTCTTGCCACTAAATCTGGTCGGTCAGAAGTAGTTTGTCCCAGATTCAAATTTTCCTTGATCTCTGGCCATTGTGGATTACACGTGAATGTAATAAAAAAATCTGGTTTTCCAAATTTTGTAACAATAGCCATGGCATCATTATACCTTTCTCGCATATTGCGAGGAGATCCTTGGAAAGAGGATGGCAAAATAATTGCTCTTCCAGCTGTAAATGTCTCTGTTGGAAGCTAAATCTGCCACATAATCCATTAATCCACAATACTGTTCTACTCGTAATTTATTTTGTTGATATTTAATAAAATTTAGATTATTGGCTTCAACTTGTAAATATGAATCAATAATCCATTGTTGAGTGAGTTTTCCTCCATGTAAAATTGGATTAAAACAATCACGGATAGCAGTTTGTGCCACTTTATATTCCAGCATGGAAATATTAGATCTAATACGAAGTTTAGTATTGGGATAACTTTCCAATTGTAATTTTGGTTCCCATCCTGGTTCCCCATTTGGAAAGAAAATGGGATATGTCATTGGATCTAAATTACAGCTTAATATATTGATGTTAATAAACGGTTGTTCTTCATTGCGTGGATATATTCTAATATCCCGCTGAAAAGGTGGTTCACCATCTTCATTTTTAAGCACCATGGCAACCTCATTTACACTAGGTAAATTATATCTTCTCTGATCAGTGTTGCGATCTCTTTTTAACACCATATTGACTCTTGGTGTAGGCAATTGATGTCTTTGAGCATGTTCCTGTTGTTCTTTTTCAAGCTTTGCTAATTGTTTATATGCTTGACTATATGTTTTTTTTTTCATAATTTTATCCAGCTGTTCAAAGACTATGCGCATACACTGTCTATTTTCTGGAAGTGTCATTCTTTGTTCCACAGCTTCCATCGTATCTAAGACATATAACTGTGCAAATGTCCTTTGCTGTCCTTCTTGTGGGTGTAAATGCGAAGTTCTGTGGTATATTTGACCTTGAACTCTGAAACAATAAGGACCATGTCCTGGTACATTTTCTGCTAATGTTGCACCCATTGAAGCAAATGAAATTGCACTGTTATAAGACCTTATGTTTTGTTTAAAATTATTATAATTTGGAAATGTTGGATCACTCATAATGCATTCTAAATAATATGGAAATGGGTGTCTTAGTGGAAGTTTGACCTTTCCTTTCTGACAGCAACTAATGAAATTTCCGTCAGAAGGTCTTTCCTTTATAAAATGATAGGCCCCACAAAACTGACAAACCACATTAAGTAACCCACAATAATGAGTATCTACTTCTACTGCAGTAGTAAACACACTATCATGCATTTCTTCAACATAAATATCAGACCCACATTCTATATGTACATATTTTTCTTGTGTGTCTACATTCAAGTCATTCTGCAAAATAGAATCATTGCACAATGGTTCAGAGAGATGTTTTTGTTTACTTTTACGTTTCTTGGAAGGCCCAACACCTTCACTTGCGGCTTTCTTACTCATCTTTCTTTTATTTAAAAGTCTCTGTCGATCTTCTTCTCGCAAGCGTTGTGAAGTTTCCGGTGTCTGAGCATCTCTCCACCTTTGCTTCCTTTCCCTTGCCAATCTTCTTTTGCGTTCAACTTTGTCTTCTCCATTGTCCGCCATGTTAATCTGTAATTTTAAATAGAAATGTAATTATTGTTTGTTCTTTGTTTTATATACATTTTTTTTTCCTTTTTGTACTTTTAGATTAAAGTAGATGAATAAAATAATCAAACATTTTCAATTGTTGCACTTTAGTCTGAAAGAAATGAAACTATTTTTCAAAGTATTTTATTGACATATATGAAATCTGAAATAGCTGCACATATCTATCTTTATATTATTAAATCCTTCAATGACATTCCTTCTTGATTGAATTCACAGCATACCCTCCTTTTTTTTTTTTTTGCAAGTGTTTTAAGCTTCTTTCAATATTATTATTAATTAGTATTGTCTTTTCAACATTTTTAAAGTTTTGACTAAATATCATAAATTAATGACTCAATAAGTACTATCCCTTTTCAAGAAATTTCAATTTTCACCAAATATATAATACAATAGCCTTTAACATTTTCTACCTGGGAAGATGATGTTGATGTTGTTCAAAGGCTGCAAACGTCACACTGTGGGCCTCATTAAATTCCAGCCTCGTAAATAAGAGGCTTCTACTTAAGCCCTACGTACTGCAAAGTTTCTCTAACTTACAATGCTATTAAATTAGCCCTGCTGCGAGCAACGTATGAGCTACGCAGCAGGCCCGTACGTATCTACACTGCGTAAATGTACATGAGGAGTGACAGCCTGCGAGATGATATCGCAGGCTCCCACTCCTCATCAAGTGCTGCGGGGGTCCTAAAAGGGACCTCCGCGGCAGTCCCCCACATAAGCCCTGCCGTGGGGGGTACTCCAAACCCCCCCCTAGGCACCTAAAATGAACCCCCCCTCAATGCGGGGGTCCCTGTCGGGACCCCCGAAGTGTCCTCACATGAACACCTTGCTGCAGGGGTCCATAGGAACCCCCGCAGCCCCCACACATTAACCCCTTGCAGCGGGGGTCCCCGATCGGCACCGATCAGGCCCCCGCTGCATTTAAAACTTTTAAATTCCCCGCCGCGGCTCCTTAAAGGGGCCGCGGCACACTATTACCCAATCCCGGCCGCGGCACTTAAAATTAACCCCCCTCTATGCTGGGGGTCCCCATCGGGACCCCCGAAGTGTCCCCACATAAACCCATTGCAGGGGGGGGCCCCGATCTGCATAGATCAGGCCCCCCGCTGCATTTAAAACTTTTAAATTCCCCGCCGCGGCTCCTTAAAGGGACCGCGGCACACTATTACCCAATCCCGGCCGCGGCACTTAAAATTAACCCCCCTCTATGCTGGGGGTCCCCATCGGGACCCCCGAAGTGTCCCCATATAAACCCCCTGCTGCGGGGGGCCCCGATCGGCACCGATCGTGACCCTGCTGCAATTCAATTTTAAATTTCCCGCCTCGCGGGTCCTCAAAGGACCGTAAAGGTCCTGAAAGGACTCGCACTAAAAATATTAACCCCAGGCAACTATAATTACCCCATTAACTCATGATGGTCAATACAGACCACCATAAGGCCTAAATTAACCCATTAACTCATGGTGGTCAATACAGACCACCATAAGGCTCTAATTAACCCATTAACTCATGGTGGTCAATACAGACCACCATAAGGCCTAAATTAACCCATTAACTCATGGTCGTCAATACAGACCACCATAAGGCCTAAATTAACCCATTAACTCATGGTGGTCAATACAGACCACCATAAGGCCTAAATTAACCCATTAACTCATGGTGGTCAATACAGACCACCATAAGGCTCTAATTAACCCATTAACTCATGGTGGTCAATACAGACCACCATAAGGCTCTATTTAACCCCATCAGTCCCATAAGGGTATATTATTACCATTATGGGCCTGTTACAACCCAACATTAACCACATAAGTGCCATGATGGTCCTCAAGGACCATCATGACACTAACTACAAACACTACACTATAACCCCCAATAAACCATTTAATCTAAACTAACCCCCCTCTACACTAATCTATTAACACTTACACTACCTACCTACACTACCTACCCCCTAATAAACCTCCCCAACACTCTAATTACAAAAAACAATAAACCTACAGCACAGAAAACAAAAAACCTACAGTACAAAAAACAAAAAAACCTACAGTACAGAAAAAATAAAAATTACAACCCCACCCCCCACTACAGAAAACAAAAAAATACATTACAACCCCACCCCCCACTACAGAAAATAAAAAAAATTACACACCTGAAAAGGAAAGACAGATAAACACAATACATTACATACATTACATACAATACATGACATTACATACATTAAATATAATATATTAAATATAATATATTACATATAATATATTACATATAATACATTACATACATTACATACAATACATGACATTACATACATTAAATATAATATATTAAATATAATATATTACATATAATATATTACATATAATACATTACATACATTACATACAATACATGACATTACATACATTACATATAATGTATTAAATATAATATATTACATATAATATATTACATATAATACATTACATACATTACATACAATACATGACATTACATACATTACATATAATGTATTACATATAATATATTACATATAATATATTACATATAATATATTACATATAGTCCTAATCAAATACCCCCTATCTATCTAACATACAATCTATTTAATTTAAAATAAATCCTAACTATATCAAATACATCCCCCTATCTATCTAATATACAAAAAATCCTAACTACATACACAGACCCTAATTCTAAGCTAAAATCAATAAATTAAGACCACTTACCTTTAAGATGTTGCTTCAGATCACTAACCTATGGGTCAAACAAAAAATAAAAATTAGTACAAAACATTAACATCAAATAAATAAACATTCTATACATTCTAAATATTCAACTCACCTTTACAGCATGTCCAGTCACTGTTTAGCTCTTCCGGCGCGGCCCTGTTAAAAAAAAAACACAATACATGAATACATGAATACAATATATAAACAATAAATAAAATACACAAATAAACATCTAAATATACATTGAACTTACCTCCCCGCGATGTCCCCGGCCTTCTCTCCTTCAGCCCCGGCTGGGCCGCGGAACCATCCGCGCTCTAAAAAAAAAAAAAAAAAAAAACTAACGGAGGTCTGCACTGGCAGACCTCCCCGACGCTACTGAACCTCCCGGAGTCGTTTCCGGGAGGAAATTGGCATTGGCGGCTTGTGATTGGCTGAAAAAGCTGTCAGCCAATCAAAAGTCGTCAATGTAGGAGCCAATCAGGATGCGCAGATGTCTTCTACCAATCACTCCGTGGGGGTGTATCCCATAGTGATTGGCTGAAGGCATCTGAGCGTTGTGATTGGTTCCCAGAAAGATAGACAAGTGTTTAAGCCAATCAGGGTGGGATATTGGGGTGTATCCCATCCTGATTGGCTCACACATTGACGACTTTTGATTGGCTGAAATTGATAGACAGCTTTTTCAGCCAATCACAAGCCGCCAATGCCAATTTCCTCCCGGAAACGACTCCGGGAGGTTCAGTAGCGTCGGGGAGGTCTGCCAGTGCAGACCTCCGTTAGTTTTTTTTCTTTTTTTTTTTTAGAGCGCGAATGGTTCCGCGGCCCAGCCGGGGCTGAAGGAGAGAAGGCCGGGGACATCGCGGGTAGGTAAGTTCAATGTATATTTAGATGTTTATTTGTGTATTTTATTTATTGTTTATATATTGTATTCATGTATTCATGTATTGTGTTTTTTTTTTAACAGGGCCGCGCCGGAAGAGCTAAACAGTGACTGGACATGCTGTAAAGGAAGGTGAGTTGAATATTTAGAATGTATAGAATGTTTATTTATTTGATGTTAATGTTTTGTACTAATTTTTATTTTTTGTTTGACCCATAGGTTAGTGATCTGAAGCAACATCTTAAAGGTAAGTGGTCTTAATTTATTGATTTTAGCTTAGAATTAGGGTCTGTGTATGTAGTTAGGACTGTAATTATTTTATTTTACTTTAGAATAATGGTCTGTGTATGTAGTTAGGATTTTTTGTATATTAGATAGATAGGGGGATGTATTTGATATAGTTAGGATTTATTTTAAATTAAATAGATTGTATGTTAGATAGATAGGGGGTATTTGATTAGGACTATATGTAATATATTATATGTAATATATTATATGTAATATATTATATTTAATATATTATATGTAATGTATGTAATGTCATGTATTGTATGTAATGTATGTAATGTATTATATGTAATATATTATATGTAATATATTATATTTAATATATTATATGTAATGTCATGTATTGTATGTAATGTATGTAATGTATTATATGTATGTATTGTATTGTGTTTATCTGTCTTTCCTTTTCAGGTGTGTAATTTTTTTATTTTCTGTAGTGGGGGGTGGGGTTGTAATGTATTTTTTTGTTTTCTGTAGTGGGGGGTGGGGTTGTAATTGTTTTTTGTTTTCTGTACTGTAGGTTTTTTTGTTTTTTGTACTGTAGGTTTTTTGTTTTCTGTGCTGTAGGTTTTTTATTTTTTGTAATTAGAGTGGTGGGAAGGTTTATTAGGGGGTAGGTAGTGTAGGTAGGTAGTGTAAGTGTTAATAGATTAGTGTAGAGGGGGGTTAGTTTAGATTAAATGGTTTATTGGGGGTTATAGTGTAGTGTTTGTAGTTAGTGTCATGATGGTCCTTGAGGACCATCATGGCACTTATGTGGTTAATGTTGGGTTGTAACAGGCCCATAATGGTAAAAATATACCCTTATGGGACTGATGGGGTTAAATAGAGCCTTATGGTGGTCTGTATTGACCATCATGAGTTAATGGGTTAATTTAGGCCTTATGGTGGTCTGTATTGACCACCATGAGTTAATGGGTTAATTAGAGCCTTATGGTGGTCTGGATTGACCATCATGAGTTAATGGGTTAATTAGAGCCTTATGGTGGTCTGGATTGACCACCATGAGTTAATGGGTTAAATAGAGCCTTATGGTGGTCTGGATTGACCATCATGAGTTAATGGGTTAATTTAGGCCTTATGGTGGTCTGTATTGACCACCATGAGTTAATGGGTTAATTAGAGCCTTATGGTGGTCTGGATTGACCATCATGAGTTAATGGGTTAATTAGAGCCTTATGGTGGTCTGGATTGACCACCATGAGTTAATGGGTTAAATAGAGCCTTATGGTGGTCTGGATTGACCATCATGAGTTAATGGGTTAATTTAGGCCTTATGGTGGTCTGTATTGACCACCATGAGTTAATGGGTTAATTAGAGCCTTATGGTGGTCTGGATTGACCACCATGAGTTAATGGGTTAAATAGAGCCTTATGGTGGTCTGGATTGACCATCATGAGTTAATGGGTTCATTTAGGCCTTATGGTGGTCTGTATTGACCACCATGAGTTAATGGGTTAATTAGAGCCTTATGGTGGTCTGGATTGACCACCATGAGTTAATGGGGTAACTATAGTTGCCTGGGGTTAATATTTTTAGTGCGAGTCCTTTCAGGACCTTTACGGTCCTTTGAGGACCCGCGAGGCGGGAAATTTAAAATTGAATTGCAGCAGGGTCACGATCGGTGCCGATCGGGGCCCCCCGCTGCAGGGGGTTTATGTGGGGACACTTCGGGGGTCCCGATGGGGACCCCCAGCATAGAGGGGGGTTAATTTTAAGTGCCGCGGCCGGGATTGGGTAATAGTGTGCCGCGGTCCCTTTAAGGAGCCGCGGCGGGGAATTTAAAAGTTTTAAATGCAGCGGGGGGCCTGATCTATGCAGATCGGGGCCCCCCCCTGCAATGGGTTTATGTGGGGACACTTCGGGGGTCCCGATGGGGACCCCCAGCATAGAGGGGGGTTAATTTTAAGTGCCGCGGCCGGGATTGGGTAATAGTGTGCCGCGGTCCCTTTAAGGAGCCGCGGCGGGGAATTTAAAAGTTTTAAATGCAGCGGGGGGCCTGATCTATGCAGATCGGGGACCCCCGCTGCAAGGGGTTAATGTGGGGGTGCTGCAGGGGTCCCGATAGAGACCCCTGCAGCATGGGGATGTGTATAGGGTGCAGGGGGGAGCCTCACACTGCTGTCTCGGGCTGTTCCGAGGCAGCACGTAGAGGCTTTCGGATCCCTTGCGTGGACTTTTTGTCCACGTAGGGATTCTTACGATATGCGAGACTCGTGCATAGATTTAAGGCTACGTAGCTCTCTCGGAGCCTATTCTCGGCCATTTTCTCGCAGTCATATCGTAAAGCAGGCTGCGAGAGATTCGGTTCTCGCAAACAGCAGGAAAACTGCCTTTTGCGAGCACCGAGAGAACTATGAGGGAGAATTTAATAGGGCCCTGTGTGTTTATTCCCTTGCAGATCCGATTAAACTGTAAAATCAAATAGATAATATTTTTAAACTTTTGCTTCATCAATATCATTAAATGAACATCAACATACATATATTTGGCTACATTAAAAACCTCATAATTGGTAATATTTTGACGTAGTAATATAATTAAATTTCTGTACCTGTCCAAATGATCCTTATGCTGTTCAATGTGTGCAAACGTCACTATCTCTGGTCATTCACGTAGATTTCACTGCAATTATACAAAATAGTAATTAATGTATAATATGTTACTTCATCTGTATTAATCAATGAGTCTTAACATACCTATTTTTGCATAGATTAAAAACATGAAATAAATATATCAATTAATCAGCATGAACACACATATGTAAGCATAGATTCTAAACATACACTCAATATTACTGTTAGTCTTAAAATAAGAATCAATGAATCTGTATTAATCTTAAATTAATGTCTGACTAAATATAACATCAACACATAAGCATGTACCCTTTTTTTTTTTTAGTGTTATTTTAAAATGAGTATGTTACAACTGAATTCTTAAAATAATGTACATTACTAATAAAATAAGAATCAATTAATGTTCATGAATATTAAACTAATATGTGACTCAATTTACCATCAACATGTAAGCATGAGTATATAGCCTTTATTTTTTATTTTTGGTTTATTTTATACAAAATATTGCACATTCTTAACCTTTTGTAAAATTAATGATTAGTAATGATACATTATGAATGTTAATTACAATTCTTACCCACAGGTAATCACGACATATCACAAAATAGTTCTTAAATTAATGTAGATTAATAATTAATGAATCAATGTGTTCCTAATTAATTAATGTACATTATGAATGTTATTAACCATTGTTTCACACAGGTAATCACGACATATAACAAAAATATTGTTAAATTAATGTACATTAATAATTCATTAATACATTTTTTTTTATTGACCTTCTTAATTTTGATATTAATAATTAATTAATTAATTAATGTACATTATGAATCTTATTAACAATTCTTTCACACAGGTAAGCACAATATAATTTTTCTATTAATTAATTTCTTACCCACAGGTAATCACGACATATCACAAAATAGTTCTTAAATTAATGTACATTAATAATTAATGAATCAATGTGTTCCTAATTAATTAATGTACATTAGGAATGTTATTAACAATTGTTTCAAACAGGTAATCACGACATATAACAAAATAATTGTTAAATTAATGTACATTAATAATTAATTTATACATTTTTTTTATTGACCTTTTTAATTTTTATATTAATAATTAATTAATTAATTAATTAATGTACATTATGAATGTTATTAATAATTCTTTAACACGGGTAAGCACAATATTATTTTTCTATTAATTAAATTTCGTATCTATTATTTATTAAGTAATTACCAATTTATTAATTAATAATTATAAATAATATATTTACCCTTTTTAATATAATAATGCTGAAGCAGTATACTGAAGAGCTAACAATCTATTGCGATTTCCCGGCATCAGAAAACATCCAGTCAGACGGTCATCACCTGAGGAGAAAGTGTCAGTCCTGTGTGAAATGTGCCCTATATATAGGCTTTGTGCGCGAGACCAATGCATTGTTTTCGGCGGGAAATTCTATGTGGCGCGAGACAAAGGCGGGAAATCTGTGTTAATGCGTAAATCGGTAATATCGTTTCGTAAAATATACTCGCTACTGTCTTTTTACTCATTGTGCGGTTAATCCGCATCCTTTATCTCCTTGTTTTTCTAACACATACGTTTCTGGCTGTGTTTTACGCAGTTCGTAGTAGTATAGCTTTGTTTTCATTTTTGTCGGCGGCCATTTTTTTTTCACGTAGTCGATTTTCAATCTTTGTAACTCGGCTAAATCGATCTAAATTGCAGTTCCAACTCACTTCCAGACGTCCTGCCTCGTTCCCCATGCTGTAAGTGACCTTTATTTTATTTTTTTGTGTGTATTTAGTGTTTTTTTTCGTTTTTTGGTTCCGCCGCTTATCTCATAATTTTTTTCACGTCGTATTTTTTTTCTAATTGCTACGATGTTACGGCTCGCCTCGCTACGTGAGGCTCGCCTGCAATGAGCGCCTGCGGCGCTCATTGCCAAAGTGCTGCGATGTAACGGCTTTTTTTCACCTCGTATTTTTTTTTCTAATTGCTACGATGTGCTCCGATTTAACGGCTTTTTTTCACCTTGTATTTTTTTTTCTAATTGCTACGATGTAACGGCGAGCCTCGCGATCTATCTAAATTGCAGTTCCAACTCACTTCCAGACGTCCTGCCTGGTTCCCCATGCTGTAAGTGACCTTTATTTTATTTTATTTTATGTTTTAGTGTGTATTTAGTGTTTTTTTTAGTGTTTTCTAATTTTTCGTAATTTTTTTCACTTTGTATTTTTTTTCTAATTGCTACGATGTTATGGCTTGCCTCGCTACGCGAGGCTCGCCTGCAATGAGCGCCTGCGGCGCTCATTGCCAAAGTGCTATGATTTAACGGCGAGCCTCGCGCAGCGATGAGCGCCTGCGGCGCTCATCGCTAAGTCGTACGCACTACAGTCGTACGTACTACGGAACAGAGCGGTTTAATAGCTCGCCTCGCTGCGCGAGGCTCGGCGGGCAATGAGCGCCTGCGGCGCTCATCGCAAAGTCGTACACACTGCGCAACGCAGCGTGACGACGTCTCGTAGTTAGACAATTATAATATGTGATGTTTTTTACTTTTAGTAATTATATTACCTATCTGTTTTTTGATGTATACTATTACCACTTTACTGCAATTTTCAGTCTTTCTGGACAGGTCTCTTCTAGACATTTATGTCTGACCTGCAACAGTATTACTATTTTTTTATATCTATGTAAAGCTATATATATATATACTACTTTGTAATAAAGACATCTTCAACGTTTACCTACCAGTACACATATGAGTCTTTTTGCAATATACTTACCCAACTGGGACACTACATGTGGAGATTGCAGACCCAACACACCCACATATATGATATCCACTCTTTTCCACTCCTAAGAATAGGAGCTTTCTGATTAACAACGGACCATTTGAGACTCACCCCAGGCGTAAGGATTACCCACATATCCGTGATGATCTGTGGAGAGAGTCCCCCATATGTGCCATCCATACCTCATGTGCTGAGGTCACCAAATATAATTTTTTTACCTTTTTTAGCTCAGTATTGACTTTTACAAAGGATTACACCAGTTATTTTGCAATAGGAGGTGGTGCCCCCCCCCCCTTTTCTTCCTTGTTTTGCATTTTTGCTGAGAGCACTACGTGGACAATGCTCGTGTAGAGGGCAGCAAACCACCTGCAGTATATGGACAATAATACAGTACACAATTTCAACACAGAAGTCCTAACAGATGTGGAGACACTCATAGAATCTACAGGACTGGACACTCTTTAACACAGGACTTTGAGAAGACTTTTTTATGTACTCACTTTTATCATATTGAGTATATCACATATAAGTGGGAGTACGTATATATATTTTAAAGTGGGCTATTCAGGCCTTACTTTGGCACAAATTTCTTCAATTCATTATGTTGGGTATACACCTATTTACATCTACCTAGATTTGCCAGCGCTCCCAGTGTGTGTATACACTACCTTCGGGGACGTGTACACTTTATTTGCTATGTTCAATAATGATTTCTGCAATCTGAATGCCTCTAACCCTGTGTCTAATACCTGTATAGTCCCCTTCTTATGCCTCTTTACTAGATTATATTTGCACTTTACATACCCTAACTTAATTCATTTGGCACTTCCTTGAATATATCCTCTCTCTTTCCAACCTTGTAACAAGTTAGATTCTTTCAGTGTATGTTTCCTGGTCTCTTTTCTTGAACTCTTGCACCCATTACACTACATTTTGCTTCTGGCCCATTATTCATCATTTCAGCAGTGAACCAAAACCTCAGATTAGTGATGTTGCGAACATAAAATTTTGGGTTCGCGAACAGCGAACGTGAACTTCCATCAACTGTTCACGAACGGGCGAACATCGGCGAACCCCATAGACTTCAATGGGCAGGCGAATTTTAAAACCCACAGGGACTCTTTCTGGCCACAATAGTGATGGGAAAGTTGTTTCAAGGGGACTAACACCTGAACTGTGGCATGCCGGAGGGGGATCCATGGCAAAACTCCCACAGAAAATTACGTAGTTAATGCAGAGTCTGGTTTTAAGCCATAAAGGGCATAAATCACCTAACATTGCTAAATTGTTTGGAATAACATGCTTTAAAACATCAGGTATGATGTTGTATCGATCAGGTAGTGTAAGGGTTACACCCCCCTTCACAGTAACAGACCAATCGCCCCGTTTAATGCACCGCAAACCACCGCAAACAGTCCCTTTGCACAACCGCAAACTCCCCATTTGCACAAGGTTGGATACCAAGCTAGCCATGTCCCGTTCCTTGTCCTAACTGATGTCATTGAAGGTCTCTTCCTCCACCCAGCCACCAAGGGTCCCCGAAAGGTGACAACAAGCCCCCTGGGATGCCTGCTGTTTTTGGTCGTCCTCCTCCTCAGAGCCACCTTCCTCCTCTGACTCCTCTTCTTCAGACTCCCAGAGTCTGGGGGCTTCCACTGCCCAGCATGGAAGATTATACACAGGCCAGAGTCTGGGGGCTTCCACTGCACAGCATGGAAGATTATACACAGGTCAGAGTCTGGGGGCTTCCACTGCCCAGCATGGAAGATTATACACAGGTCAGAGTCTGGGGGCTTCCACTGCACAGCATGGAAGATTATACGCGTTGCCTCTGTCTGCGTTATTATAAGGTGTGTACTGTTAAGTAGTACTATTCCTATCGGTTTAATCCCTGTTACGTCCACTATTAGGGGCCGTGTATATGGCATTGATTTTTGGAACAGGGAGAAGGAAAAAGATGCTTGGTGGGACCTCCTACTTCAAATTTGGGGCACTGCGCGTGCAATCTAAGGTGCCACCAAATATGAGTGTCACTGTGCACTGGCAAAAGTTGGCAGAGTAGGCGCTGTAGGCCTCAGGCAGCTGATATTCAATCGATTACAGTCAAAAAAGTGTTGTTTTATGTCACTGTACACTACGGTTGCACCAGATATGACGTATCACTGTGCACTGGAAAAAGTTGGCAGAGTAGATGCAATAGGCTTCACACACACGCCTGTAGGCAGGCAATTGCTATTCAATCTGTTACAGTCAAAAAAGTGTTGTTTTATGTCACTGAGCACAATATAAGCTTTGAGCCTGACACAGGCAGGCAACTGAAATTAGATTACAGGAAAAAAATGGTTGTTTTCAATGTATGTTACACCACCAGGTATGAGTAGTGAAAATAAGCACAATATAAGCTGTTAGTTGTTAGCCTGTCACACACACACTCTGGCAGGCAGGCATAGATTACACAAAAAAAATTATAAAATAAAATAAATGATATTCAAAGTTTCCTCAATGATAAAGTATAGGGGGCGAACCGAAAAGCGCATGTGTTCGCCGTTCGCGGCGAACGAGAACATGCGAAAGTCGCCGCGAACAGTTCTCCGGCGAACTGTTCGGGACATCACTACCTCAGATGCTTTGCCCACTATTTTATACATAAAATACAAACTATCCGCAATGAACTCTCCTCTCATCATGGCTCACACACTCCACCCTCTCAACTAACCAACAATACCCAGTCTTCTCCCTTCCCCATTCCCAAAGCCACTATGAACTACTTTACCCCTGCAACAGAGGACGAAGTCTCCAGCCTAATATCCTTCTCTCACCTCACGACCTGCCCTCTGGATCCTATTCCATCTCAGCCCTTCCCTCTCTACCACACTAATCGCAGCGCTCACACACATCTTCAACTTTTCTCTAAACACTGTCAAGTTTTCATCTTCTTTAAAACATGCCCTAATTACACCCACTCTTAAGAAACCATCATCTAACTCTTTTGCATCTAACTATCGCTCTATCTGTCTACTTACCTTCCGAACCTACCGCCCTACCTTCCAAACTGCTGGAGCGGCTAGTCTATAACCCCCTTACCAGTTTTATCTCCTCTAACTCCCTTCTGGACACCTTCCAATCTGGATTTCAGCCCCACCATTCCCATGAGACAGCTCTCACAAAAGTCATTAATGACCTGCCGACAGCCAAGTCAAAAAAACATTTTTTCCATTTTGCTTCTTTTGAATCTCTCTGCTGCCTTTGACACAGTTGACCATCCCCTTTCACTCCATATTCTCTCCTCCCACGAAATTTGAGACACTGCTCTCTTGTGGTTCTCATCATACCTGCAAGAACGGTCATTTAGTGTCTCCTTCTCAGGTACCTCTTCTTCTCCTTACCAGTTGTCTGTTGGTGTACCCCAAGGATCAGTCCTAGGCCGCCTCCACTTCTCCATCTACATATCCTCAATTGGTGCCCAAATAAACTTCTTTGGATTTCAGTATCATCTCTATGCAGATGACCTCACAGCCCCAGATCTATCCCACTCTCTTCTAGCACATGTCTCCAACTGCCTCTAGTATATCCTCTTGGATGTCCACCCACCATCTAAAACTCAACATGTCTAAGCCTGAGCCCTTAATCTTCCCACCCTCTACTTCAGCTTCAAATCCTCCAATTTCTCTCACTGTCAACAATGCTACCATCACTCCCACCTCCTAAGCCCGCTGACTTGGGATTCTACAGGACCCGCCCTTTCTTTCATCCCTCACATACAGTCACTAACAATATCTGACCTTTTCCATCTTAAAAACATATCCAAAATACGCCACCAAACATAAGACACAACTAAGATTCTAATACACTCTCTCATCATTTCTCGGCTTGACCACTACAACTCACTCCTTGTTGGCCTGCCCACCACCCGCCTTTCCCTGTTTCAATGCATAATGAATGTCTCGGCCAGACTTATCTTTCATACACAATGTTCAGTGCCGGCAGCTCCTCTCTGTCAATTACTCCACTGGCTTCCCTTGGCCTCCAGAATAAAAATAAAAATTATGACCCTAACTTACAAAGCCGTCAACAACAGCCCACCCCTGTACTTCTCTGCTCTTGTCTCCAAATTCTTCCCCACATGCCCTCTTCATTCTGCTAACTACCTTCTTCTCTCTACCACTCTTGTCACCTCCTCTCACTCCCGCCTCCAGGACTTGTGCTGCCCCTATTCTCTAAAACTTCTTGCCTTGCTTCACCAGACTATCATCCTGCCTCAAAACCTTTAAAACCTCACTAGAAACTCATCTGTTTAAAGAAGCCTATAACCTTCCATCCTAACATGCACAACACTTCTCTCTCCCTACTCCACCACATACAAACATCAACCTTTTAGATTGTAAGTCTCCGAGTTTCAATCCTGCAAGGTGCTTTAAGGAAAGCGCTATAGACACCGGATTCAAAGCTCAAAGACAGGGCCCTCCATTCTTTGTAATGTGTTCATTTTGAATTTGTCTTTGCCTGGAACTTAACTTATGTATAGCGCTATGGAATATGTTGGCGTGTTACAAATAAACAATAATAATGATAATAATTATGCTTTCTCTAAAATGCTTGTTCAAAAATTATTCTTTGTTGACACTTTTTTGGACCTGGACATTTGTAGATTACATGTCCAGATGGAAATATTTGTTGTAGGTGTATGAAAAAATATATTATTGGTCTTAGAGAAACTAAGAAGCTGGCAGATAATAAGTGACCAAAGAAAATATTCTTCATAGATGAATTCTTGAACCTGCACAAAATGAAGGAATTTGTAGATAACATGTTTCTGAGAAATATTCTTTTTAAATGAATATTTGGTTCTGTTGTTTTAGACTTTTGAGAACATCAAGGTTCTTCTAACACTTTGGCAAACTAGAAGACTTTTGTTATTGAAATATATACTCCTTTGGACTAAGTCATTACAAGACCCTTGATACAGCTAGAAGGCTATACCCCTTTCAGCAAAACCAAAGAAAAAAAAAAAAAGGAAACAGTGTTTCAAAAGCTTAGTGTCTCAGATGATCATCCAAATGTATCACCTACTATAACCTATAACAAAAAAAAAAAACACAGTTGTAATCTGGAGATGTAAGAACTGGTACAAATTTCTGCATCATATTTTCAACCATTAAACTTTCCTATCATTCAATACAATGCCACTGTGTATTTGGCAATAATCTAGATCAGTTACAGATATTGATAGGTTAAAGCTTACTCTCCATTTATTTTCTGAAACATGATATAAAGAACCTGAGACCCATCAATACTGTTCTGTATTATCAGACAGAGGAATACATTTTGCATTAGAGCATCTGTTCCTAGTGGTTTCCTGATGTGTATTAACCATTTGAGTACTGGGTTCTGTGTTACCCGGGATTTTGTATAATAAAATGGGCTTAATGCTAACATATATGTTTTTTTAATTACATGCGTGTTGATATCGGACTGTGAAGTGGCAAATAATGTGGAAATTACACAATTTTTTTTTAGTATATGATCACTTTAAATGCTTCAGCAAAGGTTTGAAAACCACTTGTGAGTGCTCTTTGGTACTTGTAAATCTTTATTCTGCTTTTTGCAGTTAGGGCAGTGCCCGGATGTATGAGTGATCTATAAAATCTTATTAGCATAGGGTTTTGGTGTCAAGGTCTAACGGAGTAACTCATAATTTTTTTGTTAGTGCAAAAATCAATGCGGATGTATGTAGATTTAACTTCACAAAATACAGTGTATAGGATGTGAATCCACATATATATATATATATATATATATATATATATATATATATATATATATATTCACATCCTATACACTGTATTTTCCATTCATTGTCTTTACTAAAGAATAATGTAAAAATATTATTTTATAGTAAATTTTCAGAGATTGGAAATGTTTTGATACAAAATGTACCTGAGGCTTCTTGAGCTTATTATACCAACCTGCAAATGTTATTTATTTTGCAACCATATTTAATATCTAAATATTTGGTTTATATATATATATATATATATATATATATATTTACATATATATATATATATATATATATTGTGATGGTATGTCGCCAGAGGTCACTTCAGAGGGAACTTCAAGACTTCTCCCCAGGAGTGAGATGGTTAACAAGCACCTTAAAAAGCATGGGTGTGGCTGCAATCAGGGCCGGCTGCTGCCTCCAGATGGAGATTTGTTTGACAGAGCTGTAGTGTTGTGGAAGTGTGCAGGGCTGCTGCCAGCGGACGCACTGAAATTTGATCAAAGCCAGAAGCTTTGAGGAGAGAACCTGCAGATAAGAGGGTGATGACAAAAGGAGGGATCTGCTTATTAAAGAGAGGCCTGAAATACAGAGCCTGAGAGAGAGGTGAGAAAGAAAGACACCTCTGCTGCCAATGTTTTGGACTGTATTTTTGCACTTATAGTTAAGACAGTGGGGGGACTACAGGTTAGTTATGCAGGGCTTCAATGAGAAGCTAGGATTTCATTCAGTTTTCTGTTGTATGCTGATAAACAACCATTAAAGTGTGGTTAAACATTTAAAAGGCTCCTGCTCTTTCCTCCATTAAAAAGTTGGTAAATACAGGGCACTGACCCTGCTAGGGGCAGTGCCTTGTCACAATATATTCAGCTTCACAGAATGCAGTGTAATAACTGTTTTACAACCAGTCATGAATAGATACTAGCCCATGTGGCTAACAAAATCGATGGCTATTCTCATGACTATAAGAGTTCCTTAAAGGGACTATGACACTTTTAAGCTATGTTGTATAATGTTGAGCCCCAGGCCCTGGTTGTGTGCCATGGGCCTCTAAGAACGCATTCCATCAAATCATGTGAGCCTAAAGGGCACTGAGTGATTTTTGTAATGTTTTAATGTTTATTCCATGTTTAGAAGTTGTTTTGGTGTATAACTATCACAATGGGTGAATACAAATATTTTGGGGTTAGTACCACTTTAAGGGCACTTACAGTATTCAACTGCTATACCCAGTTCACACCTATTCCCAGAGCTGGGCTACGGTAATGGCTAGATTCAAACTTGTGCCAAGTGGGAAAATAGGATCCATAGAATTCTACGGGTGATTCAAGAACATGATAAAGCCAATGAGGTATAATGGCTCCCCGTTCATTCTAATAAGAGCCTGAATGTTTAGAATTCTAGTGGAAGTCCTGGTTGCCCCCGAAAAATGAATACCACCCGGGCCCACAACAAACCCTTTTTTCAACTCCCCTAAAGAAAGGTATTTCAATGTGAGGTGAGGTTGTGTAGGCAATGAGTAAAACCAACTGCAAAGTCCCCTGACTTTACCGGTCCCTGCTACTATTCTCTCCCTGCTTGAGAGGAACCCTGAGCTGGCTAGCTTACCTGTGTCCCCCAAATAGCCAAAAGCCTGTCCCCCAAAATGTAAGACTCCCACACCCCAAGATTATATTTCCCCAGTGGGTTAATATCCAGACCCTTTATATAGACACCCTATCTCAAGTCACTACACTATCTAATCACCCCCTGTTGTGCCTACATTCTGCCTGGAAGTAGCTGGTAACTGGGACTATAACCCCGTGGCACCTAGGGAGAGAAGGAAACAAGCTGGGACCAAGTCCTTGGAGACAGATATGACCTACATAGTGTAGTTCAAATGGTGCATACGGTGTCATAATAGTGTTTGCCCATTGATGATTGGTTGAAGAACTATATAAACATGTGTGTACTGCCACAAAGTTATGCTCTGTACGGAACACATAGGTATGATATGTTTCATTTAGAGGGAAGGCCTTTATTTATTTATTTTTTACCTAAAATGAACTGCTGCAACTTGTCCTGGTACTTAGTAACTTGTCCTGAAACTCTGTAACTTGGCCCTGCAACTTCAACTTGGCCTGGAAAATCTGCAACAGGTTCTAACCGGTTAAGCTATCCTGTATAACAACCTGCAGGTAGCATTGGTCTTCTTGGCCTTTTAAAGCCCAATGAAGAGTGAGTTGTGACAAATGGCCTTATACCATTTTACCACAATATGGTCCCTATTCAATTTCCTGCAGCTGCTTTCATACCAGCCATAAGTCTGCGGGCTTGAAATTTGCAAAAAATATGGTGCGATTCAGTTGATCAATCCCGCAGCTACCTGGACTAAAACTTAAACCGTAAACCATGTACCCATAAGTAGCATTTCAGAGCATGATCATGATCGAATTTAAAAGTCAATCAATTAGCGTTTAGTAGTCTGATATGAGATCAGACTCATAATCTAGTAGTGTTCAAAAAAAAAAAAAAAGGAAAGAAGGAAATGTACTAGTCCATGTGGGTGGCCTGATATGTATTAACTCCTTAATTACGAGATTGATATAACACGGAAATGGAATGTAAAAAAAAAAATTTTTGATTGCATACTTGCGAGCTTGAGACTGTTGTGCAATTATTTCTAATGTCTTTCATCGCTTTCCCCCATCTTTTAAAGTGCAACATTGATTTTATATTTGTATTTACAATGCTATGACCAGGTGTTTAACCCCTTTTGCGGGTCCTATCTGGTACACGTATGATTTTCTTCTACATTTGTGAAAACAATTGCGGACTTGAGGAATTGTAGCCATTGAATAGTAATTTGCAATTGTAACATTTACAGGCTTGAAAGATCAAAGCCTTAGTTGTGTTGGAGTTACGATTTTGAAAACGGCAGGGATTTTATGCCTATAATCCACAGATTGTTTGCGGGTAGCTAAAAGAAGACAATTGAATAGCAAATACGTTTACAGGCTCCAGTAACTAACAACTGCTCAATTAAATGTTGCAAGTGCAATTCTAGTAAAAGAGTAGAGGTTTAAATGAAAGAAGGGAGTTTTAAAAAAAAGAGGGGGAAGTAAAAAAAAAAATGTATTTATATATATATTGTGACAGGGCACCCCCTTCTGACGGGTTTGCGTCCTGCTCTTTTACGTTTTTAGGGAGGAAAACACAGTAGGCTTGTCAGAGGCTTAATTGACTGCTGTTTATTTTGTCAGCGCCAAGAAAAAGAAAACAGTGCTTATACTCAGCAATAAAACAAAATACTACGTAAACAGACTTACTATGACCTGGAACGCCCTGTCTATCCCTAAGGTCGCTACTCGGCCTGCAGGTAAAATAAACACTCCCCCACGGTCTCTTCTGGAAGGAGTAGCTTTCGCACAATAGCGCCACCTAGTGGCCATGATACAGTCAGTCTCTTAAAAAGGTTGTATTGCCTCCTTGTGGCCTGGATACAAAGAACCTCTTCTTTCAGTTATATTGCCACCTTGTGGCCAGGATACACATCATCTCATTTTCAGTTATATTGCCACCTTGTGGCCAGGATACACATCTTCTCATCTTTAGTTATATTGCCACCTTGTGGCCAGGATACACATCATCTCCTCTTTAGTTATATTGCCACCTTGTGGCCAGGATACACATCATCTCCTCTTTAGTACATCTGGAAGTCTCTTCCACAGTGCTCTTTAGACCTTCATGCATGAAGCATAGGGCCCGCCCGTCTCTCCCATATGCTTCACCCCAGGGACCCTTGAATATATAACAACATCAACTTGTAGTCACTTTACTCTTCAAAACTCAGCCTCTTACCTGGGGTATAATAAGTCTTGGTACATTCCTTCTGAGGCCTCTGTCAGCTACACACACGCTAGGCCTTTAAGGCAACTTTGCCTGGGGATTCTCACTAATCCCTTCACATTTCTCTCTTCACACTCAGCCTCTTCCCTGGGGCATAATACGTCTGGGCACCTTCACTGAGAGGCCTCTGTCAGCTACACACACGCTAGGCCTTTAAGGCAACTCTGCCTGGGGATTCTCACTAATCCCTTCACTTACTTGGTGTCCTGAGGCTGTATTCACTCTTTTAGCTCACACGTCCCGTGACTGCAAACAGCTCACACGACTTGCTGTTGTCCCAGTACTCCCAGTCTCAGTAAATGAGGTGATCTCTTACAGGCTTGTTCACAAAACTTCACTGTAACTCCACACAGGATCACCTTCCAGCTCCACTCTGTGGCTTGCTCTGACGGCAGCACACAACCTGCCCAGAGCCTAGCCAGCCACACCCCCTTTCCATGTCTGCTTTCAGGCTTTTAAAGGGAAGTTGCACAACTCGCAGCAGCTCAGCTAAGGGGAGCAGGTTCTTGAGTACACTCAGGGATCATTATCTAGCCCAGGTAATACAAGAACCTACTAGAAATGGGGCCATCTTGGATTTAGTCATCACAAGTAATATTGATATAATATCAAATGTAAAAATAGGGGAACCCTTGGGGAACAGTGATCACAACACAGTCTCATTTGAGATTGAATACAAAAAACAAAGTTGTAAGGGGCCAACAAAAACTCTAAATTTTAAAAGGGCTAACTTTAATGGGCTACGGGCAGCAATACAACATATAGACTGGGACAAAGAACTTACAGGGAAGAATACTGAAAATAAATGGACAAGATTCAAATCCTTACTAAATAAACATACTCATCAGCATGTACCATGTGGAAATAAAATGAATAGGAGTAAATCACATCCCATGTGGCTTAACAATGACTTAAAGATCATGATGAGGAAAAAGAAACATGCATTTAAATTATACAAGAAGGAGGGAACAGAGGCAGCTTTATGTGACTATAAGGAAATCAACAAGGCTTGCAAAAGGGCTATTAGACTGGCTAAAATAGAAAATGAGAAGTCAGTTGCAATGGAAAGTAAGACTAACCCTAAAATATTTTATAAATATATTAATGGGAAGAAGGCCAGGAAGGAATCGATAGGACCATTACAATGTGACACAGGCCATCTGATAATTAGTGACCAGGAAAAGGCAGATGAGCTAAATAGGTTCTTTTTGTCGGTTTACACAAGGGAGGTACCAGTGGTTGGGACACTGCAACATAATGGGGCTACACTACCTTCACTAAATAATTGGTTAACGCAGGAAGAAATACAAAAGAGGTTGGAGAAAATAAATGTTAATAAAGCCCCAGGTCCTGATGGAATACATCCAAGGGTACTGAGGGAGCTGGGTTCTGTAATAGCCAAACCATTAAATCTAATCTTTAAAGACTCGCTCACTACAGGGTCTCTACCAGATGACTGGAGAAAAGCAGAGGTGATACCTATATTTAAGAAGGGATCTAGAGCAAATCCGGGGAATTATAGACCAGTGAGCCTCACTTCTGTAGTTGGGAAGCTTTTAGAAGGGTTAATAAGGGACAGAATACAAGAATATGTCTATTTGAACAGGATCATAGGTAGCAGTCAACATGGATTTATGAAGGAAAGGTCGTGTCAGACCAATCTAATTAGTTTTTATGAGGAGGTTAGTAGGAACTTGGATCAGGGCAACTCAGTGGATGTTGTCTTTTTAGATTTTTCAAAGGCATTTAATACAGTGCCACATGGAAGACTAGTGAGCAAACTAAGGGATACAGGAATTGCAGTAAATATCTGCTCATGGATCGAGAGCTGGCTAAAAGACAGGAAGCAAAGGGTTGTTGTAAATGGAACATACTCCGATTGGTCTAATGTGATAAGTGGGGTTCCTCAGGGCTCAGTATTGGGTCCTCTCCTTTTTAACATATTTATTAATGACATTGAAGTAGGACTCGAATGTAGTGTCTCCATTTTTGCTGATGACACTAAGTTGTGCAAGGTAATAAAATCAGATAATGATGTACTTTCCCTACAAAAGGATTTGCATAAATTAGAGAAATGGGCGGCTAAATGGCAGATGAGATTTAATACAAATAAATGTAAGGTTATGCATTTGGGAAGGAACAATAGCCAAGCAATCTATAATCTTAATGGAGCAAATCTAGGGGTATCAGATATTGAAAGGAATTTGGGAGTACTAGTGGACAACCACCTAGGTAACAGCGCTCAAAGCCAAGCAGTGGCTGCAAAGGCAAATAAAATATTAGCATGTATTAGGAAGGGTATAGAAGCCAGGGAAGAAGATATAATTCTGCCACTATACAAATCTCTAGTACGCCCTCATTTGGAATATGGAGTACAATTTTGGGCACCACCTCACAAAAAAGACATTTTAGAGCTGGAAAAAGTACAGAGAAGGGCTACAAAACTAATAAGGGGAATGTAGGGGCTAAGTTATGAAGAAAGACTAGCAAAATTAAACTTATTTTCGCTAGAAAAAAGGCGTCTAAGAGGAGATATGATTACGTTATTTAAATACATCCAGGGTCAATATAAGGCTTTGTCAAGTGAACTTTTTTTAGCAAGAGATTTTCAACTGTAAAGAGGACATCCGTTGAGGTTAGAGGAAAAAAGATTTCACCTTAAACAAAGAAAAGGGTTCTTCACAGTTAGGGTGGTTAAACTGTGGCATTCTCTACCAAAGGAGGTGGTGACAGCGAATTCGATAGACAACTTCAAAAAGGGGTTAGATATATTTCTGAATAAAGAGGGCATTCAAGGCTATCCTAAATAACTAGCAAGGAATATTGATCCAGGGAGAAATTTGATCGCCAGTTTCTGGGGTCAGGAAGGAATTTTGCTTTTTTTCCCCCTTATGAGACAATTGGCAAAGTTTCAATGGTTTTTTTTTTTATGTTTGCCTTCCTCTGGATCAATTAACAATAATTAACAATTAACAATAATAATAAATAGTCCAAATTAAAAAGATCAATATAGATCTAAAAAGGTTGAACTTGATGGACTAACTCTTTATTCATTCTCCAATACTATACTATTAATAATTATTTAATCAATAATTTAATTAATAACTAATCCGCATATTGCAGATCAGAGGAGATCTTAACAGGTTGAACTTGATGGACTGAAAGTCTTTTTTCAACCTTAATTACTATGTAACTATGTAACTATGTAACAAATTAGCAGTTCTTCAGAAGTTTTAACTCCGTCACTCCTGTCAAGAACTCCATACTCCACTTGCTTGTCATATCATCTAAGGGCCAAACGGTCACAATATATATATATATATATATATATATATATATATTTTTTTTTTTTTTTTTATAAAAATGTATACAAATATATAATTTTTTTATTCTTGTTTATTTTTCCCACTGAAATTTTGTAGACAATAATAACAATTATGAGTCAGTCCAGTGGCAACCTCACTCAGTGTACATCCTGTCATATGTATGCAACCCTGGAACAGATGATCCAGGGTCCATAGCTCTGTGAGAGGTGTGAATATGTTGCCTCCCTGGAAGCTCAAATTGGAGAACTAGATAGGAGAATTGCCGCACTTACTAATATTGCTCCACTGCAAAGGGCCTAGCATGGAGAGTGGAGCTGGGACTAGTGAGGATGTCTAGGGAGGTAGCTGGGTTACAGTTAAAAGGGGAATCAGGGGGAACAGGAGGAGGCAGGCCAGTTCTGAGTTGGCAAACACTAACAGATTTGCCAGATTGAGTGATACTGTTGGGGATGTCCATTCAGGAATGGCAATGCGGGATAAAGCTGTTCCCTCTAACAGCCGGGAGAACAGTTCTATTGGAGGAGTAGGAGGGCAGAATAGGCAGAGCAACAGACAGGTTTTGGTTGTAGGGGACTCTATTATTAGGAAGGTAGACAGGGTGATTTGTCACCCAGATCCACACCAATGGAACAGTTTGCTGTCTCCCGGGTGCATGGGTTTGGCATGTTGTGGATCGAATAGATAAATTATTGTGAGGGGCTGGAAATGAACCGGCGGTCTTGGTACACATTGGTACCAATGGCAAATTTAGTGGAAAATGGAGTGTCCTAAAGAATGGTTTTAAAAAACTAGGTAATAAGCTGAAGGCAAGGACCGCCAAGGTAGTATTTTCTGAGATACTACCAGTGCCATGTGCTAGCCCAGGGAGGCAGAAGGAGCTTACAATGGTTAATACGTGGCTAAAGATGTGGTGCACTAAAGAGGGGTTTGGGTTTTTAGAGCACTGGGCGGACTTCTCACTTCGGTACAATCTCTACAGCAGGGATGCATCTTAATGATAAAGAGTTTTTAATAGAGTAGGTGGGGGGGACTAGGTATAAGTAATGGGGTAGAAAGCATAGAGGTTATAAGAGATTAATTAACAACTCATAGGGGAGGAGATGGGGGAGGGGTAGTATAGTCAATAGGGAGGTATACTTGAGTAACTCAAGTATAGTGGCAGGCACCACCAAACTAAGAAATCATAGCATACGGTGTATGCTTGCTAATGCCAGAAGTTTGCCAGGAAAAATTGGAGAGTTAGAATTATTAGGAATTGATGAAAAATGGTATTTAATAGGCATTACCGAAACGTGGTGGGATGAATCTCATGACTGGACTGTTAATCTGGATGGTTATAACCTATTTAGGAAAGATAGGGGAAATGGTAAAAGTGGAGGAGGGATTTGTCTGTATGTTAAGCCTGAAATTAAGCCTAATGTTGAATGTTTGTGGGTATAGTTAAATAGCGGAGCAGCCAATTCAAAAAGAATATTAGTAGGAATATGCTATAAACCCCCAAATATAGCTGATAGTGAGGAAATACAATTATTGTTACAGATTGGAAATGCAGCTAAGCATGGGCAAGTTCTAATAATGGGAGATTTTATTTACCCTGAAATAAACTGGATAAATGAGACCAGTGGTTCAGCTAAGTGGAGCAGGTTTTTAAGTACACTCAGGGACCATTTTCTGGCCCAGGTTATACAAGAACCTACTAGAAATGAGGCTATCTTGGATTTAGTTATCACAAATAATATCGATATAGTATCAAATGTTGAAACAGGGCAACATTTGGGAAACGGTGATCACAACACAGTCTCATTTGAGATTGAATTAAAAAAACAAAATTTTAAGGGGCCAAAAAAACTCTTAATTTTAAAAGGCAGATTTTAACGGTCTAAGGGCAGCAATTTCAAAGTATAGACTGGGACAAAGAACTGGCATTTAAAAATACTAAACATAAATGGACTACATTTAAATCATTACTAAATATACATACTTACCACCATACACCAAGTGGGAATAAAAGTAAAAGGAGTAAATCTCATCCAATGTGGCTTAACAATGATTTAAAGATCAATATACGGACCAAAACAGAGGCATTTAAATTATACAAACAAGAGGGGACAGAGACTGCTTTACGAGTACAAGGAAATCAACAAGGCTTGAAAAAGGGCTATTTGACTGGCTAAAATAGAAAATGAAAAATGAATTGCAAAAGAGAGTAAGTGTGAGGATATGACTCTGCTGGGTTTTGAACCCTGGTCCCCAGGCTGCTGAACCTCTTCCCTACCACTGCACAAGCCTGCCTTTGTGAATTTCATTAAGTTCTGATAACCTTGACTCTGCTAGCAATAGTATCAGTGCCTAAGTCTCTTCAGCTGTGCCTGGTCAGGTGTCTGGTCCTTGGCCTATATAAGGCACTTCCTGTCAATGTACCTTGCCAGATTATTGTGGTTCCTATTCCCTTCAATAAAGCTTGTTCCTGTTTCACCTACAACTTGCTGAATTGGATTATTGCTGACCTAGGCTGCTGGTCTCCAAAACCTTGTGATTCCTATATCAGTACAGAATAATCTGGCCCTTTCATGGAGACCGCCGGGACAGATTCTGCATTGGCCCAGCAGGTTGCTTTATTTGCAAGAACTGTGCAGACCCCGGCACAGACCATTCAAGTGCTGCAGGACCAGGTAGCTGAACTGCAAAGTAAAGTTCAGTCAATGCACAGTGAGTATATCAGCTACAGGGCACGTGATGTTGCGGCTGCTACTGTTACACCTGCACAAGACGCCTGCTTGCCCCTACCAGAAAAGTTTGGAGGAGGTCGCAAAAGATTTAGGGGTTTCTTAAATCAATGCCGTTTGCACTTCATGATGTTACCTCACCAATTTCCATCTGAAAGAGAGAAGGTAAGATTTATTTTTTCCTTATTCAAAGATGAAGCCCTGGCTTGGGGCTCCCCTCTTCTGGAACAGGACAGGACAGTTTTGGGTAATTTAAATGACTTTCTCGAGGCCATGTGCCTCGTTTTTGATGACCCCAATCGATGTGCTACAGCAGAAGCCACTCTCCTTCATTTGCGTCAAGGGAGGCGCTCTGTGGCTGAATATGCTGCTGAATTCAGACAGTGGGTTGCTGATATTACCTGGAACCAATCAGCCCAGAGGTTCCACTTCAGAAAAGGCCTCTCAGAAGCTATAAAAGATGAGTTACCTCGTGTTGATCTTCCTGCTGACTTTGATGCATTTGTGCGTTTGGCTATCCGTATTGATCGGAGACTGTCTGAAAGAAGATTGGAAAGACAGGGCTCTTTTAGACCAAGTGCTACTCCTATTTCCTATTCAAGAATTTCTACTCCGACCCCACAAACACCTACAGACTCTGAGCTGCTTAATGAATTGTCAACCCTCTAAGGTAACACCTGTTGCCACAACAATTAACGAAATGGTTGCTACAAACTTGACTAAGCTTCCTCTACAATATCGGGATTTTGCAGATGTCTGTGATAAGAATAATGCTGATCAGCTTCCACCCCAAAGGCCTTATAATTGCCCAATAGAGCTGTTGCCTGGGGCTGCTATCCCATTTGGCCGTATATATTCCCTTTCTGAGCCTGAATTGAAAGCTCTTTGTGAATACATACAAGAAAATCTTGCCAAAGGCTTTATTCGACCATCTACTTCTCCAGCAGGAGCTCCTATATTCTTTGTAGTAAAGAAAGATGGCAGCCTATGGACATGCGTTGATTACAGGGACATTATTAACATCACTGTTAAAAACCCCTACCCCTTGCCTCTCATTCCTGAACTTTTGGAGAGACTTCGCTCAGCTAAAATATTTACGAAGCTTGATCTTCGGGGGGCATATAATCTGATTCGCATAAGACCAAATGATGAATGGAAAACAGCTTTCAGAACCAGGTACGGGCATTACAAATATCTAGTAATGCCATTTGGGCTGTGTAATGCCCCTGCAACTTTCCAGCATCTTATCAATGATGTACAACAAGATCTTTTGGATCAGTTTGGATGATATCCTAATATTTTCTGATAATCTTGAAAACCACAGAAAACAGGTCCATATAGTTCTGGAGCGCCTTCGTACCCACCACCTATACATTAAATTGGAAAAATGTGAGTTTGAACAAACAGAAATTCAATTCCTGGGGTATGTAATAACTCCAAAAGGTTTAAGTATGGACGCAAGTAAAATTAAAGCTGTGCTGGACTGGCCCATCCCCAAGAATGAAAAAGATATTCAGAGATTTGTGGGGGTTTGCCAATTTTTACAGGAGTTTCATTAAGAATTTCTCTGCCGTTATTACACCGATCACTGAATTTACACGTAAAGGGACTCCTTTTCAGTGGTCCGATAAGGCTGATACCGCATTCTCCTGATTAAAGACTCTGTTTACATCTGCCCCCATCCTGGTACATCCTCAGCCGGAATTACCATTTATTGTGGAAGTTGATGCTTCTGATTCAGCTGTTGGTGCTATACTGTCTCAATGGACTGGACCTAAGATGCTGTTACATCCGTGTGCCTTCTATTCCCGCCAGATGTTGCCAGCAGAAAGAAACTATGACATATGGAATAAAGAACTATTGGCTATAAAAGCTGCCTTCACTGAATGGAGACATCTCTTGGAGGGAGCCACCCATCCAATTACTGTCCTCACAGATCACAAAAATCTGGAATATATTCGATCAGCTAAGAGACTGTCAGCCAGACAAGCACGCTGGTCCCTATTCTTCTCGAGGTTTAATTTTTTGGTTACATACCGTCCTGGCTCCAAGAATGGTAAGGCGGATGCCTTGTCTAGAATAGCGGACCCCCTCCATTTTACCGTAACCAAGACCACCATCTTGCTGGAGGATATATTTATAGAAATCACATTTCCTTCTGATCTGATGTCTCGCATTAAAAAGGGCTATGCTGAAGACCCATTTCTTCGTGATCCTCCTCGTGATCTCCATATGACGATGCTTAATGGGTTTTGGATTTTTCAACAACGTCTGTTTGCTCCGGAGTCAGTGCAACTGGACCTTTTATGTCTCTACCATGACTCAAAACCAGCAGGTCATCCAGGAATCCCGATCCTTTTGGTGGCCCAAGTATTATGAGGATGTTAAGAAGTATGTGTCCTCTTGTGATGTATGTGCCAGACATAAGACTCCTCGCTCATCCCCTGTTGGCTTGCTTCAGCCTCTTCCGATTCCTCATCGTCCCTGGGGATCTATATCCATGGACTTTATTGTGGAACTACCTCCCTCTAAGGAACACACTACCATTCTTGTTGTTGTGGACAGGTTAACTAAGATGGGTCATTTCATACCAGCTCGTGGTCTCCCTTCAGCTAAACAGACAGCTGACCTGGTTATTCAGGAAATATTTTGCTTGCATAGAATGCCTGATGAAGTAGTTTCTGACAGGGGAGTGCAGTTTACATCTCATTTTTGGAAACATTTTTGTTCTAATCTAGGTATTAATGTAAATCTGTCGTCAGCTTTTCATCCACAAAGTAATGGACAGACTGAGCGAACCAACCAGACTTTGGAGCAATATTTGCAGTGCTATATTAGTTACCTGCAGGATGACTGGCTGGATTTTCTACCCACGGTGGAGTTTGCCTATAACAATGCCCAACACTGCTCCACTTCTTTGAGCCCATTTTTTGCCAACTATGGTTACCATCTAACCTTTCTAGTCAGTCTCCCAATTACTACTTCGATTCCTGCAGTCACTGATCGGCTAACCACCTTACGAGATTCCCAAGACCTGTTGAAGGAGACTCTTTCGAAGGCTCAGGAATGTTACAAGAGAGCTGCTGATAGGCATAGAACGGAGGCCCCAGTTTATCATGTTGGTGACAAGGTTTGGATGTCAACAAGGAATCTTAAGCTTAAGGTTCCTTCTCATAAATTGGGTCAGAGGTTTATGGGACCTTTTGAGATTATCGCTCAGATCAATGCTGTCACTTTTCGTTAGCAACTTCCAGATTCCATGAGAATACATCCGGTGTTTCATGTTGCACTGCTGAAACCTTTCCATGTCAACACTTTCCCTGGCCGTGCCCTGCCTGCCCCACCTCTAGTCCTCGGGGATGGTGAGGATGAATACGAGGTGGAGAAAATTCTGGACTCCAGGATCTTCCGCAACAAGCTTCAGTATCTGGTCCGCTGGAAAAGTTATGGTGAGGAGGAGAGTTTGTGGGAACCAGTGGACAATATTCACGCTCCTGATCTCCTTCTGTCCTTTCATGTGCAGTACCCTGCTAAACTGGGTATTAGGGCATCCAGAGGCTGCACCTATAGAGGCGGGGGTAATGTGAGGATATGACTCTGCTGGGTTTTGAACCCTGGTCCCCAGGCTGCTGAACCTCTTCCCTACCACTGCGCCAGCCTGCCTTTGTGAATTTTATTGAGATCTGATAACCTTGACTCTGCTAGCAATAGTATCAGTGCCTAAGTCTCTTCAGCTGTGCCTGGTCAGGTGTCTGGTCCTTGGCCTATATAAGGCACTTCCTGTCAATGTACCTTGCCAGATTATTGTGGTTCCTGTTCCCTTCAATAAAGCTTGTTCCTGTTTCACCTACAACTTGCTGAATTGGATTATTGCTGACCTAGGCTGCTGGTCTCCAAAACCTTGTGATTCCTATATCATTACAGTAAGACTAACCCTAAAATATTTTTTAAGTATGTTAATAGGAAGAAAGCGAGGAAGAAAGCTATAGGAACATTACAATGTGACTCAGGCCATCTGAAATTTAGTGACCAGGAGAAAGCAGATGAGCTAAATAGGTTCTATTTTTCGATATTCACAAGGGAGGTACCAGTGGTTGGGACACTGCAACATAATGGGGCTACACTACCATCACCAAATAATTGGTTAACACAGGAATAAATCCAAAAGAGGTTGGAAAAAATAAATGTTAATAAAGCCCCGGGTCCTGATGGAATACATCCAAGGGTACTGAGGGAACTGGGTTCCATTATATTTATATTTTCAAGATTCACACAATACAGGGTCTCTAACAGATGACTGGAGAAAAGCAGACCTGATACCTATATTTAAAAAGGGAGCAAGAGCAAATTCGGGGAAATATAGACCAGTGAGCCTCACTTCTGTAGTGGGAAAGCTTTTAGAATGCTTAATAATATACAAGAAAATGTCTGTTTGAACAGGATTATAAGTAGGAGTCAACATGGAATTATGAGGGATAGGTCATGTCAAACAAATCTAAATAGTTTCTATGAGGAGGTTAGTAGGAACTTGGATCAAGGCAACTCAGTGGATGTAGTCTATTTTGATTTCGCAAAGGCTTTTGATACAGTGCCACATGGGAGACTATTATGCAAACTAAGGGATACAGGAATTGCAGTACAATCTGCTTATGGATTGAGAGCTGGCTAAAAGACAGGATGCAAAGGGTCGTTGTAAATGGAACATACTCCGATTGGACTAATGTGGTAAGTGTGTTTCCTCAGGGTTCAGTATTAGGTCCTCTCCTTTTTAACATGTTTATTAAGGACTTAGAGGTGGGACTGGAAAGTAGTGTCTCCATTTTCGCTGATGACACAAAGTTGGAGCAAATATGAGGGTATCGGATATTGAAAGGGATTTGGGAGTACTCTTGGACAACCAGCTAGGTAACAGTGCTCAAAGCCAAGCAGCAACTGCAAAGGCAAATAAAATATTAGCATGTATGAGGAGGGGTATAGAAGCATGGGAAGCAAATATAATTCTGCCACTATACAAATATCTAGTACGCCCTCATTTGGAATATAGAGTACAATTTTGGGCATCACTTCATAAAAAGGATATTTTTAAATTGGAAAAGGTACAGAGGAGGGCAACAAAATTAATTAGGGGAATGGAGGGGCTAAGTTATGAAGAAAAACGAACCAAATTAAGCTTATTTTCTCTAGAAAAAAGGCGTCTAAGAGGAGATATGATTACATTAAATACTTTCAAGGTCAGGATAAAGAATTGTCAAGGGGGCTTTTTGTACCAAGAGGTTTTCAACTGACAAGAGGACATCCCTTGAGGTTACAAGTGAAAATATTCCACCTTAAAGAAAGAAAAGGGTTCTTCACAGTAACAGTGGTTAATCTGTGGAATTCTCTACCAAGGAAGGTGGCGACAGCGGATTCGATGGATAACTTTAAAAGGGGACTGGATTTATTTCTAATTAAGAAGGGAATGCAGGGTTATCCTGGATAATTAGAGGGAGTGTATTGATCCAGGGAGAAATCCGATCGCCAGTATCTGGGGTCAGGAAGGAATTTTTTTTTTCCTTTGAGACGATTGGCTAAGTTTCTATTTGCCTTTCTCTGGATTAATTACTAATTAAAATAAATAAATAAATAAATTGTTGATTAATAATAATTAACAATTAACAACTAATTAATTAATAACTAATCCTCATATTGCAGATTAGAGAAGATCTTAAAAGGTTGAACTTGATGGACTGAAAGTCTTTTTTCAACCTTAATTACTGTGGCCCTCATTCAATTGCGATTTGGCCAATTGAATAGTGCTCTAAATAAGCACATAACATATTTTTTTAAATAAGTTTTTAGTTAGTGAAAACCTTGCTTTTAGATAGATGTTTACTAACTAAAAACTTCTTTAAAAAAATATGTTATGTGCTTATTTAGACCCCTATTCAATTGGCCAAATTGCAATTGAATGAGGGCCTATGTAACTATGTAACCATGAATATGGGACTATGTGTTTCCCCATATAAGTAAACTGAAAGCAATTTCAGGCCATGTGCTATGTAACCCATTGGCTGTCTTTATGTTTAATACATACTAGTGAATTGCCCATCAAAAAATGACGGCAATGAAATTGTAAGGTAGCTAATGCTGTTTGGTGTGTAATAATGAAATATGTAATAAAATATGTAATACATTAATAAATGAATATACTTTACCTATTTTGAAGCATTGTGTTGAAGAGCTGCAATCTGTTTTGATGTTGCTGCAGCATTAGTGCTGTGGAGCTGCTGTGTAAGCGTGCTGAATGTGTGCAGTGTAATACTGTGCGTGTGCGAGACCAAACCATTAGCATAGTCGTGTACTTCCGCATTGGCGTAAAATGGCGGGTAATGTGTGGTATGCGTCTTAGCGGAATATCCGTAGGTCTTTTGTGGTGTTTTGCAAGTTTCTTGTGGTGTTTTGCGTGTTGAGAGTGCTGTAGCCTCGTTTTCGTTTTCTTCGGCGGCCATTTTTTCTCTCGCTTAGCGATTTTTTTTTAGTGTGTAAACTCTTTTATTTTGATTTAAATGATGGTGTAAGTTGCATTTTTGAGGTCCTGGATGGTCCCTCTTGCTGTAGGTAAGCTTTTTATGTGTGTGTTGTGTGTATTTATTGTGTTTTAAATGTTTTTATGTTCGCTTGTTGCGTCCGATTTTTGCGAGGTCGTAATGTGTGCTAACGTGTCTCGTATGGTGTTTGCGTGTGTAGACTCATTTTCGTTTGGTTCGGCGGACATTTTTTCTGTCGCTTAGCAAATTTTTTAGTGTCTAAACTCTTTTATTTTGAGTGAAATCAAGATGTAAGTTGCTTTTTTGAGGTCCTGGATGCTCCCTCTTGCTGTAGGTAAGCTTTTTATGTATGTGCTGTGTGTATTTATTGTGTTTTGAATTTTGTAATGTTCGCAAGTTGCATCCGAGTGTTGCGAGGTCGTAATGTGTGTTAACGTGTGTCGTATGTTGTTTGCGTTGCGAGGTAAAGTTTGCGAGGGTCGTAGTTGGTGTGTAGTGTTGTTTGCGTTGCAACGTAAAGTTTGCGAGGGTCGCAGTTGCTGTCAAGGACTGCTTTCGGCGCTCCATGCCAGCAACTGAGGCCCCTGCCCGCTGCCCTCGCTATGCGAGCCTGCAAGCATGAACAACGGCCCGCATGCTCACAACTATATATGTGATATCGTCATGTAATTTTTTTGTGCCTTGCCTCTGCAAATCACTATGCACAATCATAGTATAGACATACATTTCTACATAAGTATTTACACCTTATCTGATGCATGTACAGTGGGAAGATCGCCAGTTCCACTAAGCTGGTGGGGACTGAAGAGGAGCTGCTGATGCTACTACAAACTCAAAGGCTATTATCTTTAACTTTCATTTAATAGACTGTACACTCTTTCCAGTTTTAAAGAATCATGTGGTTGAACTGTTTGTGTGAAATGTATGAATATAACCTTAGGAAGATCTGTGTGTAATTTCAGTTAATTGTTTGAGGCAGCAGTGATTAAGTGATGTCAAGTACTGTAATGGATGTCCTTTTGTTCGGGGAAAGTGGTATAATTGATATCCCTTTGATCCTTTGTCTGAAGTTAACCTCACATTCGCATGTGTTTCATGAATGACATGTAGCATAGACTTCCCACACACAATCTCCGGTGCCCATTCATAAAAAGTTATGAATGGAGCTCAAAGTAACCAGGATGAGGGACATAAATTTTGTGCCTCAGGCAGGTCTAGCGCATGATTAAAATCTATGATTGGACTCTATCCTACTCAAAATAGTCCCCAATAACCCATTCCTACGTATTACTCTAACCATCACAATGAGTAAGCATTCTCTAATCACCCACAAATGGGAATCTCTCTGTGCAAGCAAGTCATTGTGTGTATGAGTATGTTAAAACTAATAAGCAGGTTATGTTGACCAGTCATTATTAAAGGTAGAATTGGTGACATCTGACTATGTCACAACCCAATCTAAATTGGACTTGAAAGACCAAGAAGACCACTCACCGGATAGCTTAACCAGAGGCTAGGACAAGTTGCTGATTTTACATACCGTTGCCGTTTCAGTGCCACGTTTCAGAATCTCAGGATAAGTTGCAGAAAAACCTAAACATATTTCCTCTTAATGAAGCACAAAATGCATATGTGTCCCAAGCAGAGCATACACTCTATTTAAAGGAACACATTGGTCCGCTTTCCTTGGTATACACAAGTTTGGCATCCTCCCCCCCCATTGAACTACTCCACATGGGCCAGGGATCTTTTCAAGGACCTGGTGCCAGCCCCTCTCCCTCCCAAATAGGCACCAAAGGGTCCATGGCCTCAGCTATCAGCTACGGAAGTGTATGCAGGATCTGGGCACACAGCAGGGGTTGATTAGGGACTCTCTCCTGGGACTGCTGGAGACAGAGTCTGGGTAATGGGTCTGGGTCCAACTCACATGGTGAATCAGTGACCTGGGGGTTCAAGTGTTAGTTTCTCAGGGAAATGGCTCTTTGGTATTGTGGAGCCCAGCAGTGGGTAGCGGGGCTGGTTAATGGGTTTGGGGTACCCTCCTGAGCAGGGATGACATAGTGTTGTGACCCTGTGAGTTCAGGATAACTTTACAGTTTTTCTGCTTCCTAGCTGAGCATCCCTCATATAGTGATACCTTTATTGAGTTAAAAAGGAGTTGACAAAGAGTTTGGAGCATTTGCGGGTGTATTAGCTGTTGGGGGCTGCCTTTGCCTTTCACAATAATTTTTGCAATCAGGCTCCCTATTCGAGTGCATGCGGGGTCACAAACAGTGACTAAGGTCAAGTACTACTTTATTTGTGGTTAAACACAACACAAAGGATCAAAGGGGTATCACTTGCAAAACACTTGACACCATTTGACCTTTTGTCAGTTGAAAAAAAGTGTTTCAGTTGCTGTTTTGACAGGTTTGATAAAAATACTTGATAACTTATTCAGTCTTGTGTGTCTCCAGTTGAAGTTTTTGAATCCCACTAACACAGATTAAGTTAACACTGATAAGCCATTCCCATTGACCAGGAATTGTTTGAGGTAGATTTGGTGGCACCCAACTACCTCTCAAAAAAATCCTGTAGCTTCCCTCCTGTCTTGGGTTATGCACAATAACCGCTCAAGATAGCCTTCACTGATTGGTTGGGTAGTGACCCAATGAGCCAATCTGAGTAATGTCTTCAGGCACCTGATTGGCTCTAAAGATGACAAATGTGAAAAATAAATTACTAAACTTGTGCAAACTGTTTGTCTATGCAAAGTTATGTCATTGTTTTATTGTGTGTGTTGGGCAATAAAGTAGGTTTCCTAGGAATAAAGATTGTACTCTCTTTGTAACACATAATGATGGTGTGTTTTATTGCCATTTTGTATCCTGTTCTTCACCAGCCATCCTGTATGAGAGGAATAACGAACCAACTGAGATCTACGGGTAGAATTGGTCTAGCTGACCTTTTCATGCCCAAAGAAGAGAAGATCTTGGAATACAAAAAAAAAACATGTCAAGTACCTGAATCTTAAATCTCATGTCCATAACGAATTATTGCTAAGCTTTCTTTTTTATAGGGCCACTATAATCTCATTTACATAGTCATTTCTATAACGGCCCAGTTCATGGAATGTAACAAAATACAGTATTTAATTTATTAACTATTACATACTATGTTCCGTTTTATTTGCATCTTCTAACACACAGAATCTAATTGGAAGAGAGAACCCCCTCAGTTGGAGGGTCCTCATCTCACAAAATGCATTGTTGCAACAAGATGGCAGTCTGCAGAAGAATATTCAGGAAGAATGGGGGATCAGAAACAGAAAAACTGTTACTCTGTGGATCTCTTACAAGTAAGTGAATTGTATATTGCATATGAAAGTTACAATAAATAGTATGTGTAAATTCAATTTAGTTAAAAAAAAGTGTATATAGGAAAAATGACCCAAATTGTTCATTTAATCAGGCAGATGATCAGGTGCTGATTTTCCTTTAATGTGCACTATTCCTTTAATCTTAGACTGGCTGAAATCACCACCCCAAGGCCTCTAGGTATGTTATAACTCTAGGGGCCCATAAGAAATCTTATAAAAACTCTACAGTGATCAGTGATGTAAAGTCACTGGATGACTGTACTGGCCCCAGGTAAGTGAGGACAATCATTACTGCACACTGTAGATGGGTTATAACTTACACTGCATGTTTAGCTCTTTTGTACAGATTGAAAAGATCTCTTTAGTAAAAACTTCACATGTTTGTAAAGTATGTAACACATCAACAACATGTAAGGGTGATGTAAGACAGGTACATAATAGCTTTTTATTTAGAAAATCTAGTCTGCCTGTTCTATTCCATATAAAATCCTTGGCTTAATCAAACCTTGTGCTTATAGCAGACATGCTTGAATCAATTAGCTGGATTTGCTCCACCACTTTCACTGGAAAGCTGTTACATTTATTTACTTCCTTTTCTTTAAAGCAGCACTTTCTCATATTACCTATACATCTTTTATTATCCAACTTCAGATAATGACCTCTTGTTCTTTTGCATGCTTTCTATTCTTAAATATACTTTATTACACCATTTGATTCATTTGACGGTTTCCATCATATAGCACCTCTTCCTTCTGTCCTCTAAGCTAGTGGATCTCTGTAGCATAACATAACATAATCTATTCCTAAAATCCTTGGCTTAATGAAACCTTGTGCTTATCACAGGCATGCTTGAATTCCTTAACTATGCTTGTTCTACCAATTCCACTGAAAAGCTGTTACCATATTATATTTATTCACTTCCATTTCTGTAAAGCAGTAATTTCTCACATTACACCTAAATCCTCCATTGTCCAACTTCAAATTGTGACCTCTTCTTCTTTTGCACTCCTTTTCTTGAAGATACTTAATTATTTTTTTTTTAAATATTTGAATGTTTCTATCATACAACAAATCTTCCTTATGCCCTTTAAGCAAGAGGTTCTCAAAAGCTGGTCCATGAGACCTTATGTGTCGGGTGAGGAGGGCCTAACACTTCATACATAGCACTAACGTTACCTACAGTTCTAGATAGATTAATGACATATATAATTTGTTCTCTGTTTATATAAGTGAAACACTAAATGCAATTTGAATGTGTATTGTGGAATATAACATGAGCATGGAGGGTAATGAGACACTGCCCAAATTCAAGTTTGACAGTGATTGGACTAATCTATACACAATATGCAGTCTCCATGTAGGCTCTCTCTATTAGACCGTGCACCATTTTAGTCACCCTCATTTAAATTGTCTTTAATTTATTAATATCCTTTGGAGATCTGATCTCTGTATTTGGACACAGCGTCTAGGTGAGGTTGGACCAAGGCTTTATAGAGTTACATTAGTACTGACCTTTATCTGCTGCTAATTCATCTACCAATATAACCAATTATTTATCCTACTGGATTTTTTTTATAATTTTGTTGCTTTGTATTCCTACTTTTAAATGACCTTAAGTAATCCCTTTTGTTATTCAAGAGCCCATCTAGAGCAAATTGTCCGTAGCATCCTTTTATTAATGAAATAAACATTTATTTATTTACATCTTTATATTTTGCCACTAGCGAATTGCCCGTCAAAAAATGACGGCAATGAAATTGTAAGTGAGCTATTATTGGTGTATAATAATCAAATAAATAATAGATTAATAAATTAATATCCTTTACCTATTTTCAAGTAATATATGCAGGAAGCATTGTGTTGAAGAGCTTGCAATCAGTTTTGATGTTGCTGCAGCATTAGTGGTGTGGAGCTGCTGTGTAAGCGTGCTGAATGTGTGCAGTGTAATAGTGTGTGTGCACGAGGCAAATCCATTAGCGTAGCTGTGTGCTTCTGCATTGTATAAGTTATTGTTCTAAAATGGCGGCTAATGTGTGGTATGCAGCTCTGGTGGAATTTCCGTAGCTGTTTTGTGGTGTTTTGCATGTTTCTGGTGGTGTTTTGCGTGTTTAGAGTCCTGTAGCCTCGTTTTTGTTTTGTTCGGCGGACATTTTTTCTCTCGCTTAGGTGATTTTTGGGTGTTTAAACTCCAAAATTTGGACTTAAATCGAGGTGTAACTTTACTTGCAGAGGTCCTGGGTGCACCACCTTGCTGTGGGTAAGCTTTTTATATGTTTGTTGTGTGTATTTATTGTGTTTGTAATGTGTTTGGCGTAGCCCGGGTTGCGTCCTTGTTTTCGAATCTTGTATGTGTTTTTCGACAATTTTGTAGGTGTTTGGTGGTGTTTTGCGTCTTTAGACTGCTGTAGCCTCGTTTTCGTTTGTTTTGGCTGCCATTTTTTCTCTTGCTTAGAGAATTTTTAGTGTCTAAACTCTATTATTTTGAGTTAAATTGAGGTGTAACTTCAGTTTGTGAGGACCTGGATGCTCCCTCTTGCTGTAGGTAAGCTTTTTATGTATGTGTTGTGTGTATTTATTGTGTTTTTCATTTTTTCATGTCCGCGGTTTGCGGACGATTTTTGCGAGGTCGTAATTGGTCGTAACGTGTCTCGTACTTTTTTGCGAGAGCCTTCATTGCTGGCAAGGAGCGCCTTCGTTGCTGGCAAGGAGCACCTTCGCGAGGGCCACAGCCTCGCTGTTCGAGCCCGCAAGCATGAGCAACAGCTCGCATGCTCACAACTATATATGTCATCACATTGTTTTAAAGAAGTTGAGTGTTGGCCAAGAGATGGATCGGCTTATGCCCCTAGAACATGAATGGGTGACATGTGAAGATAAACCATAGCATCCTTTGGTAAGTCTATTCCATTTTTTTCCATTGTTTTTAATACCAGATCAGTTGACACAAAATAATTTTTATTTTTTTCTGAAATGTTATACAGTGCCAGTGGTACAATAGTATAAAGTATTAATGGTAGCACTAAAGCTAAAACAATACTCTTCCATATATGTGTCTTACTCTTCTGGGTGCTTATAAACTGATAAGTTGGGGGTTGTTCTGTTAGGGAACAGAAGTGGTGGTTGGGTCACTTTGAGCACATCTGCATTTAGTTTGTATAACATGAAAATAGTGGATTCACTACTCCAAAGAAACATAGATGTTGAGGGAGATATGAACCAGTAGAATTATCTGATCAGCCAATTGTACCAGTGGTTGGGCACTGCAACATAATGGAGCTACACTACACAGAAAGAAATTCAAGAGAGGTTGGAAAAAATAAATGTTAATAAAGCCCCAGGTCCTGATGGAATGCATCCAAGGGTACAAAGGGAACTGGGATCTGTAAAAGCCAAACCATTATATATAGTTTTTCAAGATGCACTCAACACAGGTTCTCTACCAGATGATTGGAGAAAAGCAGAGGTGATACCTATATTTAAGAATTTGAGCAAGACCAAATGCAGGAAATTATAGACCTGTAAGCATCACTTCTGTTTTGGGAAAGCTTTTAGAAGGGTTAATAAGGGATAATATATAAGAACACGTCTGTTTAAACAAGATTATAAGTAGGAGTCAAAACAGATTTATGAGGCATAGGTCATGACAAACAAATCTAATTAATTTGTATAAGGAGTTTAGTAAGAACTTGGATCAAGGCAACTCAGTGTATTTACTCTTTTTTTTTATTTTGCAAAGACTTTTACAGTGCCAAATGGAAGACTATTGTGCAAACTAAGGGTTACAGGAATTGCTATCCTCTCATAGATTGAAAGCTGGCTAAAAGATAGGAAGCAAAGGGTTGTTGTAAATGGAGCATACTTAAATTGGACTAATGTGGTAAGTGGGGTTCCTCAGGGCTCAGTATTAGGTGCTCTCATTTTTGAAATATTTATTAATGACTTAGAAGTAGGACTGGAAAGTAGTGTCTCCATTTTTCTGATGACACTAAGCTGCACAAGGTAATTAAATCAGATAATGATGTACTTACCCTACAAATGTATTTGTATAAATTAAAGAAATGGTCAATACAGGGCCAATACAAGGTTTTGTCAAGTGAGCTTTTTGTGCCAAGAGATTTTAAACTGACAAGGGGACATCCTTTGAGGTTAGAAGTAAAAAGATTCAACCTTAAAGAAAGAAAAGGGTTCTTCACAGTAAGGGTGATTAATCTTTAGAATTATCTACCAAAGGAGGTGGTGATAGCGGATTCCATAGATAACTTTAAAAAGGGATTGGATATATTTTTGAGAAAAAAAAGGTCATTCAGGGTTATCCTGGATAATTAAAGAGGGAGTATTCATCCAGGGAGGAATCCGATGGCCAGTATCTGGGGTCAGGAAGGAATACATTTTTTTTCCCCATTTGAGACAATTGATAATTTTTCACTGGGATTTTTTTCTGTTTGCCTTTCTCTGGATCAATTAAAAATTAACAATTGATCCTAATACTACAGATCAGAGGAGAACTTGATGGACTAAAATATATTTTCAACCTCAATTACTATGTATCTATATACATAAACTCCTATACTTGTTTTATTTAATTTCTATTAGATTTAGATATTTTATATTAGATGTTTGGGTCCTAAGGTGTCATTATGTATTATAAAGTATTATTGTAGATAAAACATAATTAACTTATCTTAAAGGTTTTTTTAAACAATTTCTTATTTGCTTTACTTCTTTTAGATTTTAGAACTGATTACAGATTTTACAGTAAATCGCAATCGTAAGTCCTCTCTTACACCCTATTAGTAATATCATTACTAAAAATCTTATACAAAATTCAGTTCTGATGTATTAGGCACTTCACTAGTAACCTACCATTCTATAGTTACTTTCATCTTCTCTCTTCACTGTCATATAGTCAGTTGACTTGATTGCATCCTCAAATATTTGTTTAGCATTTTTAATTAAAATAATCAGCCATTTTCTTCTCTAAAGGCATGGACCAGAAGAATCTGACTATTTTTAATTATTTTGTCCTTAAAGGGATATCAGCCATTCCAGAGCTACAAACTCCAATTTTCCTTCTGGTTCTACTAATTTATTTTACCATTCTTGTTGGTAACACAACTATACTTCTACTCATCTGCCTGGATCCTCACCTTCACACTCCCATGTACGTCTTCTTGGGGAACTTGTCCCTCCTTGACATATCATCTACAACCGTCACACTACACTCTACCCTTGTGACATTTATAACTGGGGATAACACAGTGTCTTTTCTTGGTTGCATGTCACAGCTGTTTATATTTTCAAGCTTGCTGATCAATGAACTATTCCTACTTACAGCAATGAGCTATGATCGATATGTGGCCATCTGTAACCCATTGCATTATCCAATGATCATGCGATATAGAGTTTGTATTTTTTTAGTCGTGGTCTGTTGCTTGGCATCATTGGTTATTTTCACACCTTTTCTTGTACTATTGTTAGAATGTTCCTGCTATGTATCCAACATAATCAACCATTTTTTCTGTGACCTAGTACCAGTTATGAAGCTCTCTTGCAGTGACACCTCTATTTTAGAGATGCTTATCCTCACAGAAGGAATGTTTATTAACCTTCTCACTCCTTGTTCTCTAACATTCATCTCTTATGTTTTCATCATTGGCACCATCCTGAAGATCCGTTCCAGCACTGGGAGGAGTAAAGCCTTCTACACGTGTTCCTCACACCTCACAGTCGTCCTTCTTCTCTATATGACTCTCATCTGCCAATACATAAGACCAATTTCTATAGACAGCTTGGAGTCCAACAAACTTTTCGCTCTCTTTAACACAGCTATTGTCCCAATGCTAAACCCTCTGATTTATAGCTTGAAAAATAAAGATGTAAAGTCAGCACTGCGGAGACAACTGAAGTTATTCAAAAACATTGTCTAAAGCAGCATGGAAAAACTAGTTTTTACATCTAAGAAAGAGTATAAAATAATAATCTGCTTTGAATATATAATTGCTCTCTGCAGCTCATTCCTTCCAATGTTTCTGTGTGAGCCATATTTGTCTGGTAATGAGATATACAGAGTATATGGTATGTTTGTTTTTATTGCATATGTTGTTTAAAATATATAATGTAATATAACTAATATAATGTAATTAAATAAACATTTTTTTTCTTTATTTTGTTTCTTTGTTTTAAAATAATAAAACAATCTTTACATATTAAATCAATGATTCTAAGCTCTCTGAAACATCTGAGCATGTGGATACCAGATATGTATAGATTAATAAAAGACAAAAACTGATAAGAGCATAAATAAATAAATCTACTTGCAGAATAAACCATGCCACACTGATCTTAGCCAGGTTATAATTTGATGTAAACCTATACCTAGTGAGTGAGTTCATGTATTATGTAGGGGATTCTCTTTTGCCCAGCCAGATGTTTATACATTATATAAAGAATTTGGAAAAAATATTGTAGAATTATTTTATTTATTTTCTTCAATGCTAAAGATAAATAGAAGAATTTTAAGTGATTCTAGTCTAAAATAACTATATGTAAATTATCATTCAAACTTGTAACCTAATGGGCAAGATTTGCTCTTTTTCATTTTGCTCAATCCAATAACACTGTTCAAACATGCCTCCATATCATCTTTCATAATCAAAGGATCGCTTATATATGTATAACTCCTCTTTCCCTGTTCTTATGTACTTTATCGACAACCAACCTACAATTCCAACGTCTTGCTGACCACTTTAAAAATAAAATTAACACCATCCAATGGAAGAGTACCCAATGGTATACCATGATGACTCTACTTCTTTGCCCTTTCAACACCAACCATAGTTGCTGTTCCACCACATAGCTTGACAATTTGACCTTTTCCCACCACAGTTTTATTCTATATTGATGTAAATCATCTCCTGCTGTTATCAGTGCTTGTGAACCCTAGTGTCTGACAACTACTAATAACAGCAGTTCAGAAGAAGACATTCAATGTTCCAATCACTCCTTCAATCCTTTCCTCACTTTAGCCTCTAAATTGATAGAGCAATTAATAACAATCACATAACAAGCTACAAAGAGCTTCTCTTATCAATCCATCAGTCTACAATTATCCTTTTAGGCTCAACCACTTACACCATCTAGTTACTTCAATAACAAAAAATTATTTTGGACCACTTATTTCATTTTTTTTATTTAAGTGAAATAGTACTGTGTTAGTTGAGATCCTACATCTTACCATTAATTTAATGTTTACTGTGGTGGATAAGTTACAAAAAAATCTCAATTTATATGCTCCCCTTTAACAATTGTAAAGCTCATTTTGGTTAAAAATTATAATTATGCTGGTGACTTCTCAGATAACTTGAGGATGTATTTAATGTAATTATTTTTCTGGTTCTAACTATCTCCTGATTCTTGGTGGTAAAAACGTATTTGACCATATGCACTAACTGGATTAAAATATACATTTTTGGAGATGGTGAATCTTAATAGCTATGAATCATAGGATAACACAAGAATGGGGAGATTCTCATAACGTTCTGTAACATTTCACATACATGTAGCTTCTAAGCTCTGGAATACCATAATCCTGGTCATTAAATGTCCCATCAATGACAACCAGTACTCATCTTTAAAGTACTATGGGCCCTATTAAATTCTCCCTCGTAGTTCTCTCGGTGCTCGCAAAAGGCAGTTTTCCTGCTGTTTGCGAGAACCGAATCTCTCGCAGCCTGCTTTACGATATGACTGCGAGAAAATGGCCGAGAATAGGCTCCGAGAGAGCTACGTAGCCTTAAATCTATGCACGAGTCTCGCATATCGTAAGAATCCCTACGTGGACAAAAAGTCCACGCAAGGGATCCGAAAGCCTCTACGTGCTGCCTCGGAACAGCCCGAGACAGCAGTGTGAGGCTCCCCCCTGCACCCTATACACATCCCCATGCTGCAGGGGTCTCTATCGGGACCCCTGCAGCACCCCACATTAACCCCTTGCAGCGGGGGTCCCCGATCTGCATAGATCAGGCCCCCCGCTGCATTTAAAACTTTTAAATTCCCCGCCGCGGCTCCTTAAAGGGACCGCGGCACACTATTACCCAATCCCGGCCGCGGCACTTAAAATTAACCCCCCTCTATGCTGGGGGTCCCCATCGGGACCCCCGAAGTGTCCCCACATAAACCCATTGCAGGGGGGGGCCCCGATCTGCATAGATCAGGCCCCCCGCAGCATTTAAAACTTTTAAATTCCCCGCCGCGGCTCCTTAAAGGGACCGCGGCACACTATTACCCAATCCCGGCCGCGGCACTTAAAATTAACCCCCCTCTATGCTGGGGGTCCCCATCGGGACCCCCGAAGTGTCCCCACATAAACCCCCTGCAGCGGGGGGCCCCGATCGGCACCGATCGTGACCCTGCTGCAATTCAATTTTAAATTTCCCGCCTCGCGGGTCCTCAAAGGACCGTAAAGGTCCTGAAAGGACTCGCACTAAAAATATTAACCCCAGGCAACTATAATTACCCCATTAACTCATGGTGGTCAATCCAGACCACCATAAGGCTCTATTTAACCCATTAACTCATGGTGGTCAATACAGACCACCATAAGGCCTAAATTAACCCATTAACTCATGATGGTCAATCCAGACCACCATAAGGCTCTATTTAACCCATTAACTCATGGTGGTCAATCCAGACCACCATAAGGCTCTAATTAACCCATTAACTCATGATGGTCAATCCAGACCACCATAAGGCTCTAAATAACCCATTAACTCATGATGGTCAATCCAGACCACCATAAGGCTCTAATTAACCCATTAACTCATGATGGTCAATCCAGACCACCATAAGGCTCTAATTAACCCATTAACTCATGGTGGTCAATACAGACCACCATAAGGCCTAAATTAACCCATTAACTCATGATGGTCAATCCAGACCACCATAAGGCTCTATTTAACCCCATCAGTCCCATAAGGGTATATTATTACCATTATGGGCCTGTTACAACCCAACATTAACCACATAAGTGCCATGATGGTCCTCAAGGACCATCATGACACTAACTACAAACACTACACTATAACCCCCAATAAACCATTTAATCTAAACTAACCCCCCTCTACACTAATCTATTAACACTTACACTACCTACCTACACTACCTACCCCCTAATAAACCTTCCCACCACTCTAATTACAAAAAATAAAAAACCTACAGCACAGAAAACAAAAAACCTACAGTACAAAAAACAAAAAAACCTACAGTACAGAAAACAAAAAACAATTACAACCCCACCCCCCACTACAGAAAACAAAAAAATACATTACAACCCCACCCCCCACTACAGAAAATAAAAAAATTACACACCTGAAAAGGAAAGACAGATAAACACAATACAATACATACATATAATACATTACATACATTACATACAATACATGACATTACATATAATATATTAAATATAATATATTACATATAATATATTACATATAATACATTACATACATTACATACAATACATGACATTACATACATTACATATAATATATTAAATATAATATATTACATATAATATATTACATATAATATATTACATATAGTCCTAATCAAATACCCCCTATCTATCTAACATACAATCTATTTAATTTAAAATAAATCCTAACTATATCAAATACATCCCCCTATCTATCTAATATACAAAAAATCCTAACTACATACACAGACCATTATTCTAAAGTAAAATAAAATAATTACAGTCCTAACTACATACACAGACCCTAATTCTAAGCTAAAATCAATAAATTAAGACCACTTACCTTTAAGATGTTGCTTCAGATCACTAACCTATGGGTCAAACAAAAAATAAAAATTAGTACAAAACATTAACATCAAATAAATAAACATTCTATACATTCTAAATATTCAACTCACCTTTACAGCATGTCCAGTCACTGTTTAGCTCTTCCGGCGCGGCCCTGTTAAAAAAAAAACACAATACATGAATACATGAATACAATATATAAACAATAAATAAAATACACAAATAAACATCTAAATATACATTTCACTTACCTACCCGCGATGTCCCCGGCCTTCTCTCCTTCAGCCCCGGCTGGGCCGCGGAACCATTCGCGCTCTAAAAAAAAAAAAGAAAAAAAACTAACGGAGGTCTGCACTGGCAGACCTCCCCGACGCTACTGAACCTCCCGGAGTCGTTTCCGGGAGGAAATTGGCATTGGCGGCTTGTGATTGGCTGAAAAAGCTGTCTATCAATTTCAGCCAATCAAAAGTCGTCAATGTGTGAGCCAATCAGGATGGGATACACCCCAATATCCCACCCTGATTGGCTTAAACACTTGTCTATCTTTCTGGGAACCAATCACAACGCTCAGATGCCTTCAGCCAATCACTATGGGATACACCCCCACGGAGTGATTGGTAGAAGACATCTGCGCATCCTGATTGGCTCCTACATTGACGACTTTTGATTGGCTGACAGCTTTTTCAGCCAATCACAAGCCGACAATGCCAATTTCCTCCCGGAAACGACTCCGGGAGGTTCAGTAGCGTCGGGGAGGTCTGCCAGTGCAGACCTCCGTTAGTTTTTTTTTTTTTTTTTTTTAGAGCGCGGATGGTTCCGCGGCCCAGCCGGGGCTGAAGGAGAGAAGGCCGGGGACATCGCGGGGAGGTAAGTTCAATGTATATTTAGATGTTTATTTGTGTATTTTATTTATTGTTTATATATTGTATTCATGTATTCATGTATTGTGTTTTTTTTTTTAACAGGGCCGCGCCGGAAGAGCTAAACAGTGACTGGACATGCTGTAAAGGTGAGTTGAATATTTAGAATGTATAGAATGTTTATTTATTTGATGTTAATGTTTTGTACTAATTTTTATTTTTTGTTTGACCCATAGGTTAGTGATCTGAAGCAACATCTTAAAGGTAAGTGGTCTTAATTTATTGATTTTAGCTTAGAATTAGGGTCTGTGTTGTTAGGACTGTAATTATTTTATTTTATTTTAGAATAAGGGTCTGTGTATGTAGTTAGGACTGTAATTATTTTATTTTATTTTAAAATTAGGGTCTGTGTATGTAGTTAGGATTTGTTGTATATTAGATAGATAGGGAGATGTATTTGATATAGTTAGGATTTTTTTTAAATTAAATAGATTGTATGTTAGATAGATAGGGGGTATTTGATTAGGACTATATGTAATATATTATATGTAATATATTATATGTAATATATTATATTTAATGTATGTAATGTCATGTATTGTATGTAATGTATGTAATGTATTATATGTAATATATTATATGTAATATATTATATGTAATGTCATGTATTGTATGTAATGTATGTAATGTATTATATGTATGTATTGTATTGTGTTTATCTGTCTTTCCTTTTCAGGTGTGTAATTTTTTTATTTTCTGTAGTGGGGGGTGGGGTTGTAATGTATTTTTTTGTTTTCTGTAGTGGGGGGTGGGGTTGTAATTGTTTTTTGTTTTCTGTACTGTAGGTTTTTTTGTTTTTTGTACTGTAGGTTTTTTGTTTTCTGTGCTGTAGGTTTTTTATTTTTTGTAATTAGAGTGGTGGGAAGGTTTATTAGGGGGTAGGTAGTGTAGGTAGGTAGTGTAAGTGTTAATAGATTAGTGTAGAGGGGGGTTAGTTTAGATTAAATGGTTTATTGGGGGTTATAGTGTAGTGTTTGTAGTTAGTGTCATGATGGTCCTTGAGGACCATCATGGCACTTATGTGGTTAATGTTGGGTTGTAACAGGCCCATAATGGTAATAATATACCCTTATGGGACTGATGGGGTTAATTAGAGCCTTATGGTGGTCTGTATTGACCACCATGAGTTAATGGGTTAATTTAGGCCTTATGGTGGTCTGGATTGACCATCATGAGTTAATGGGGTAATTAGAGCCTTATGGTGGTCTGGATTGACCACCATGAGTTAATGGGTTAATTAGAGCCTTATGGTGGTCTGTATTGACCACCATGAGTTAATGGGTTAATTTAGGCCTTATGGTGGTCTGGATTGACCACCATGAGTTAATGGGTTAATTAGAGCCTTATGGTGGTCTGGATTGACCACCATGAGTTAATGGGGTAATTATAGTTGCCTGGGGTTAATATTTTTAGTTCGAGTCCTTTCAGGACCTTTACGGTCCTTTGAGGACCCGTGAGGCGGGAAATTTAAAATTGAATTGCAGCAGGGTCACGATCGGTGCCGATCGGGGCCCCCCGCAGCAGGGGGTTTATATGGGAACACTTCGGGGGTCCCGATGGGGACCCCCAGCATAGAGGGGGGTTAATTTTAAGTGACGCGGCCGGGATTGGGTAATAGTGTGCCGCGGTCCCTTTAAGGAGCCGCGGCGGGGAATTTAAAAGTTTTAAATGCAGCGGAGGGCCTGATCTATGCAGATCGGGGACCCCCCCTGCAATGGGTTTATGTGGGGACACTTCGGGGGTCCCGATGGGGACCCCCAGCATAGAGAGGGGTTAATTTTAAGTGCCGCGGCCGGGATTGGGTAATAGTGTGCCGCGGTCCCTTTAAGGAGCCGCGGCGGGGAATTTAAAAGTTTTAAATGCAGCGGGGGCCTGATCGGTGCCGATCGGGGACCCCCGCTGCAAGGGGTTAATGTGTGGGGGCTGCGGGGGTTCCTATGGACCCCTGCAGCAAGGTGTTCATGCGAGGACACTTCGGGGGTCCCGACAGGGACCCCCGCATTGAGGGGGGGTTCATTTTAGGTGCCTAGGGGGGGGTTTGGAGTACCCCCCACGGCAGGGCTTATGTGGGGGACTGCCGCGAAGGTCCCTTTTAGGACCCCCGCAGCACTTGATGAGGAGTGGGAGCCTGCGATATCATCTCGCAGGCTGTCACTCCTCATGTACATTTACGCAGTGTAGATACGTACGGGCCTGCTGCGTAGCTCATACGTTGCTCGCAGCAGGGCTAATTTAATAGCATTGTAAGTTAGAGAAACTTTGCAGTACGTAGGGCTTAAGTAGAAGCCTCTTATTTACGAGGCTGGAATTTAATGAGGCCCTTTATTTTTTATAAACATTTAGGCCAAGTGGTTTGTGATAACCAACATTAAACTCAATCACCAAAAAAATTATAATGGCAATCGCTTGTACAACTTTCGGAAGTCATCATGAAGACAAAATAAGATTGTTTAATGTATGTCCATAACTGACTCACATTTATGAAGCCACCAAAAGTCTAACAAAGTATTGTTGGTCAATACATGGTACTATGATCTTCTATGGATTTCTTAGAATTAAATCTATATGTACTGTCAAGAAACTTAACTTGTTGACTAATATTTTTTTTATATTTGTTCTGTTAATGGTTGTTGTTTCATAGTAAAAAAACAAACAAAACACTTTAACTTACTTTAACAGGTTAGAAGCCCAATAAAATAATTACTTTAAATAGGTTGTTTATTTATTTTACTTTCTAAAATAATTTTGACCAATTTCAAACTTAGTATTTAAAATACCATACAGAAAAAGTCACCTATAAGAATCATATCAAAAATGTAAATATTCGGGGCCTCATTCAATTGCATTTTGGGCAATCGAATAGGGCTCAATATGAGCACAGAGCATCTTTTTTTACAGAAGTTTTTAGTTAGTGAACTTGTATCCAAAAACAAGGTCTTCACTAACTAAAAACTTCTGTAAAAAAATATGCTCTGTGCTTATATAGAGCCCTATTCAAATGGCCAAATCACATTTGAATGAGGCCCTCGGAAATTAAGGAAATACTCCATGAAAACTTAGAGCCCAATTCAATTGCATGCATGCACCTCGCGGGATACAGGCCGTATGTCTGCGGGAATGCTGGGGGCTCCGGTTTGTTTCCTATTCAGATTATATATAATAGCAATAAACATAAATTAAATTACACACATTGATACACATACAGCTAGGTCCCTCCATACACACACCCCCATCCCATCCTCACTACCCCATCTCCCATCAGTTAATACATACACATAATACACACATTTTTTTCCCCCTCATACATATCAAGAAAACCTTTTTATGATTTAACCTTATATTATTTTAGGGATTTAAATGGAGGGAAGAGAGAGGAGTGGAGAGGAGTGGACAGGGGGGAAGGTGAAGATTAGGAGAGGTGAGGAGGAGAGAGAGGACAGATAGGTGACCCTGAGGTCTGGTGGAGGTGAGGAGAAGGAGGTTGAGGAGTTGCATGAGGAGGAGGAGGTGGTGGAGGAGGTGTTTGGGCGGATATAGCAATAGGCACATCTAGACCAGGGACAGAGGGGGAGGGGTCTGATCCCAAGGGGGGTGGTAGTTTGGGGGAGGGACAGGAATCAGGGAAATGTAAGAGAGCCAAGGATCCCAGTCGGGAGAGGGCAAGAAGCTAGGGGCAAGCACATGGCCCTGAACTACACGCACCAGGAGAATGTGGTCCTCCTTGGTGCCTCCGTGGCCGCCCTGTGATCCTTACGGGGGGAGGGGAGTCAGGCCAGGGCCTAGGGCCCAGCCATGGAAGGAGGCAGTGGCCACGGTAACAGTAGTGGGCTAAGGAAAAAGGGATATGAGGTCCATCAAGCACCATTTTGATTACATCAGGGCCATGGTGAGGAGGATGATGGCCAAGGAGGACAAGCAAGTGTCTGTGCGCTATAATGAATGGGAGAGGGTAGCCAAGGACCTTCTCAGCCAGGTGCCCACTGCTGAAGCTTCAGGACTGGTGGCCCAGCAGGACCCAGCCTCCATGTCAGGTCAATATGACATACACCAACATTCCACTACATGTACATCACACACACTACACATGTACATGATGACCAACAAGGACACTGACATGTCAGCTCTATGGAATTAAGAAGGAATAGGTGATGCATCATTAAATCCATTAAGATGACAAATCACTGTCATTCGTGGGCACAACAACAGTAATCAACCAATAGTGAGTCCATGTACTGGTGTGCCCACCGCAGGCTATGCAGTTACAGGCTGCAGCCGGAATCAATATAGTGTTAGGAGCCCAAAACAATTGAGATCAAGAACCAAAGAATAGATCACATCTAGCAAATAATAGCTAATCTGAGTTGCAATTAAGGGAATCATCAAGGTTCAAGCCTAGATATCAGATATTTAGGAATGCACACAAAATAATATATTATTCACCACACTAATGACATATACCTTTCTTTTCTCTCTTTCAGCATAAAGGAGGTCTGAGTCCAGTGGTGAGCCAGAGGTGGGGGCATCGGCTCCATCAGAGCAGGAACCTGTGCTGGGGGAAGAGGAAAGAAGAGGAGGATGTCATGCGGCTAGTGTGGTCACCAGCAGAACTATCAGCCACACCGCCTGGATTTGACCCAACTGTCTCAATCCTCCAGCGACTCAGCATCTCAACAGGGCCCTCCTACTGGAGGGACCAGCTGGCATTGACCCCATCTCACCTCCTCTAAGCATTGCCGGTGACTGGCCACCACCCCCAGGCCCATCACTGACAGCACCACCTCCATGAAGCGAGGCTAGTGTAGGCACTCATTATGGATTGGAGTAGAGAAAGATGAAAGGAGGGAAGGCCAGTTGCAGTCGTTGACTTGAGATATAATTATATTAGAATTTTAGTTGTGTCTTGTATAAGATAAACTTTTTGTGCCAAGAGGTTTTCAACTGACAATAGGACATCCTTTGAGGTTATAAGTAAAAAGATTCCACCTTAAAGAAAGAAAAGGGTTCTTCACAGTAAGGGTGGTTAATCTGTGGAATTCTCTACCAAGTGAGGTAGTGACAGTGGATTTGATAGATAACTTTATAAAGGGATTGTATATATTGTTAATTAAAAAGGGGATTCAGAGTTATCCTGGTTAGTTAGAGAGGGAGTATTGATCCAGGGAGGAATCTGATCGCCAGTATCTGGGTTCAGGAAGGAATTATTTTTTTTCCCTTTTGAGAAACTGTTTTTTTTTTTTTGCCTTCCTTTGAATCAATTAACAACTAATCCACATATTGCAGATCAGATGAGATGTTAAAACGTTGGAGTTGATGGGTTTTTTCAACATCAATTACTATTTAACTATGTAAGATAGTGATGCATTTTGGAGATGTTATTTTATTTGAAACTGGCAACATTTTGTTATTGATTGTATGTGAGGAATAAATGAGAGGGCAGAATACAGTAGAAACCCAAGACAATGGATATGGGGGTGGGAGGGATGATAGCATTGAGAGATGTTTGAGGAGGAAAGCTGTAGTAGAGGGTGAAAAGATATGTTGACATGTTGGATTTGTGTTGACGGGCAGACATCCAAGAGGATATGCTAGAGATGCAGTTGGCAACTTGAGCTAAAAGAGAGGGGGATAGATCATCTGCACAGAGATGATACTGAAGTCCAAAAGATTATATTAGTGTGCCAAGGGAGGATGAATAGATGGAGAAGATGAGGGGGCTTAGGACTGAAACTTGGGGTATGCCAACAGACAGAGGGTAAGGTGAAGAAGAGGTGCCAGAGAAGGAGACACTAACAGCCTTATTAAATTCCAGCCTCATAGATATGAGGTTTCTACTTAAACACTATGTGCTGCAAAGTTTGAGTTACAACGTTATTAAATTAGTCCTGCTGCGAGCAACGTATGAGCTACGCAGCACAGCCGTCCGTGTCAACACAGAGAAAATCTACATGAGGAGTGAAAGCCTGTGAGATGATTTTTCAGGCTACCCCACCTCATCAATTGCTGCGGGGGACCTGAACGGGACCTCTGCGGCAGTCCTACATATAAGCCCTGCCATGGGGGGTACTCCAACTACCCCCCAGGACCTAAAACAAACCCTCTCCATGCTGGAGGTCTCCATCGGGACACCAGAAGTGACCCGCATTAACCAATTGCTGCAGGGGGTCCCCGATCAGCAAAGGTCAGGCCCCCCGCTGCTAAAAATGTTTAAATTACCCGCCGCTGCTCCTTAAAGGGCTGGCGGCACACTATTAGCCTATCCCGGCCACGGCACCTAATAGCAACCCCATTCTCTATGCTGAGGGTCCCCCTCGGGACCCCCACATTAACCCCTTGCTGTAGGGGTCCATAGGGATCCCCGCAGCCTGCCCACATTACCCCTTTGCAGAGGCACCGATCTTGACCCCGCTGAATTTCCAATTTCCAATTTCACGCCTCGCAGGTCTTTAAAAGACTGTAAAGTAAAAAATAACCCCTCCTGCAGGAGGTACTATAAGTACCCCCCCAGGCAACTTAAATGAACTCCATCATTCATGGAGCTCTATACAGAGCCCCATGAGCCCTTAATTAACCCTATAACTCATGGGGGTCAATACAGACCCCAATAAGCCTTAATTAACCCTTTCACCCTTGGGGGTCAAGACAGACCCCCATAAGCCCTTAATTAACAATATAACTCACCAGGGTCAATACAGACCCCCATGAGTCCTTAATTAACCCCATAACTCATGGGGGTCAATACAAACCCCAATAAGCCTTAATTAACCCTGTCACCCTTGCGGGTCAATACAGACCCTCATAAGCCTTAATTAACCCTGTCACTCATGGGGGTCAATACAGACCCCCATAATCCCTTAATTAACCCTATAACTCATGGGCTCAATACAGATCCCCATAAGCCCTTAATTAACCCTATAACCCATGGAGCTCTATACAGAGCCCAGTGAGCACTTAAATTAACCCTATAATTATATAGACCCTTATAAGACACTATTAACCCCTAGGTTAACCCTAGAAGGGCCATGAGGGTCCTCCAGGACCCTCATGACAAAGTCTAAGCACTACACTACACTATTAACCCTAACTATACCCCTTTAACCCATACTAAACCCTATCCCTAACTGGGCCAATCTAACCCTATTTGGGCCTATTTAAACCTAACAGGGCCTAATAACCCAAACTGGGCCTATTTACCACATCTAGCCCTATTAAATCCCATCACTTATGAGGGTCTATACAGACCCCTATAAGCCTCCATCTAACCCCATCCCTTATGGGGGTCTATACAGATCCCTGTATGCCTCTAGTTAACCCAATAGGGCCCATAAGGGTCTATGAAGACCCTTATAGGACAATTAGAAGCCTATAATTATCCCCATAAGTGCCATGAGGGTCCTCTAGGACCCTCATGACACTAAGTACAAACAGTACACTACACTATTCCCCCCCAATAAACCACTAAATCTAAACTAACCCCCTCTCCCCTAACCTATTAACCCCTACATACCTAACACTACCTACCTAACCCCCTATTAAACCCCCCACCCTACTAATTAGATAAAATAAAAAACCTAAGGTACACAAAATAAAAAAAGGACATTACAAATCCCCCTCACTACAAAAAAAAGAAAAAAACAAACCATTCCTCACTACAAAAAAAAAGTCACAAGCCCCCCCCCCCCCACACTACCACCACTACATAAAAAAAAAATGTTACACACCTGCAAAGGAAAACACATACACAAATACACATAACATTACAGTCATAAAAACATTATAAATATAAACCTAACTACAATACATTTCCCCCTATCTATACCTAACCCCCAATCTAAATATCACCCCCTATCTATACCTAAACCTCAAACTAAATATCACACCCTATCTATAACTAAACCCCAATCTAAATATCACCCCCTATTTATAACTAACCCCATAAATGTAAGCTAAAAAAGAATAAATAAAACCACTTACCTTTGCAGATGTCCCTTCTGATCGCCCCCGCTAGGAAAAAAAGAAACATCAGATCATTAGAAAAATAAACATTACATTGAATTAATAAACATTACAAATACAGTATTAAACTTACCTTTCCAGAATGTCCATGTCCATCTTCTTCTGTTCTCCGGCTCGGCCCCTGGAAAAAAGATACATCACATTAGTCACACATACATCAAACACAACAAATAAATAAAATATAAACATTATAAATGGAAAAAAAATAGAGGGGGTTAATATTTTGTTGCCGAGGCCGGGATAGGTTAATAGTGTGCCGCGGGCCCTTTAAGGACCCTCTGTTGGTAATTTAAATTTTTTGAATGCAGCGGGGGCCTTATCAATGCCGATCGCGGACACCCTCTGCAAGGGGCTAATATGGGGAGGCTGCAGGGGTCTATAGGGACCCCTGCAGCATGACAATGTGTTTAGGGAGCATGGGGGAGCATCACACGGTGGTATCGGGCTGCTCCGAGGCAGCACTTAGAGGCTTTAAGAGCCCTTGCTGGCACTTTTTTGTGCCCGTAGGGATTCTTCCGAGGTGCGAGATTCACCTCATAGATTTATGGCTTTGTGTTACCACATAGCTCTCTCGGAGCCAATTCTCGGTCATTTTTCTGTGTCATCTCGCAAAGCAATCTGCGAGGGACCTATTGGGGAATCGGTCCTGGCAAACAGCAAAAAACTATTTGTGAGGACCCAGGGAACTACGATGCCTAATTAAATAAGGCCCTAAATGTGCAATTATGAGAGAGCAGTGTCATGGATGCCAAGTGAGCGTAGAACTTGAATTAGTAGAGGGTGGTCAACCATTTTGGAAGCAGCAGAGAGGTCAAACAGATTAAAAATAGAGAAATGTATAAGCTGCTGATTGTGTAAGCTAAAAGTTTTTTCACTATAAAATACAGTAATTGTTTTTTTCCTTTAATATTTTTATTACATTTTCAAAAGAAAAAAAAATACAAGACAAAACATAAACACAAAATACATGACACAAAATATAAAATTATTGCACTACAGCATGGCAAAAAGCCCCTTTGAATTGTAACCAAATTTTCATTTTGACCTATCACTTTCTTGCAAAAGTCCTCCCCTAAAGGTTAACCAATATAAAAACTGTACATCTGATTGTGCCCTCATATCCAATAAACTTTACCTTTCTCTTATCTCAATCTTATTATCCCCCATTTCCAATCAATCTATTTTCAATTAGGTAATAAAGGAGATATAAGAACACCTTTCCAAAGATAGAATAAGACAATACCATCAATACTGTGAATGTTAGGAAGGAAGAAGGGAGGCAGATACCCTCTTCAATTCTGATAGTATCTCCCGTTCAACTCCTCATTCAAAATAATCAAGACAATTTGATGTGTAAAAATGTCCAGGATTATATTGTCTCTGAGAGTGACTCCATTGATCAATTTGCATCATAATGCAAAAGGACCATATAGTTGTAACATTAGGTACATCCTTAATCAGGGGAGATCAGCAGTGATCGCATGCCAAAAGAGAAAAAAAAAAAAAAAGAAAAAAAAAAGGAAAAGAGAAAAAAATTAAATTAAAAATATTTTTTTTTTCTGAAAGAGGGAAAGAGAACACCTCTGAAAAACAAAATAATAATTACGCATACTAAGATTACTATCACGTATGATTTACCACTAGAGGAAACAATTTTGGACCAAAAGGTTATATGGTTATACTTGTCTACATTATGAGAAAATACTTTAAACAAATTGAAATTGCTTAATGATATAAGGTAATGTTATTAGGACGGCCTAGTTAAAAGGAAGACCTATAATTTCCTTTGTTAATCAACATACCCGTTATAGAAGGGGATTTTGGGGAAATAGGTTCCCAAAATAAAAGGAGAATTTGTGTTTGTATGAATGTTTTACTTGAGGTTAGTGAGATGAAAATAAAGGAAATAGCTAAAAGGAAACAAGATGGAATAAGAAAGAGAGATTGCGATTAAATAGTATCTGTTCATGCGCAGGGTCTTAATCAGTAGCGGCTCGTCCATAGGGGCGTCGGGGCAAGCGCCCCCCAAAATATTTTCGTGACCAGCAATAAAAAAAACACAATAGTTTATTAGTAAAACATAAATAACAATTAAATATAATGTGTACATCAGCATTCAAGTGTTTTAAAGTAAGGAATGAAGCAAACTATTCCCTGGGACACTGTCACTTTAAGATAACCCCTTGTGTGTATGCATTAACTGCTGTGTTCTACACTATCTATTTCTAGCTTTCCCCTGCACGCTGTGTGATTAGATTACACTGCACTTACACTAACCATTAGACTCTATGAATGAGTCATGACCATTAATGAATTCCACCCACTAACCAGGGAGAAGCTATGCATGGGCAGTGAAAATGTATCCATTTCAATGACTGACAGTCTTCCATCATTGACCAATCAATGATGGAAGGCTGTACAGTTGTCAGGAGAACCACCTAAGCCCACTCTGACCATTAGCCCAGGGCGCCCACCAGCTAATAGAGCCTCGAGTTTAATTTTGATTGACAGCTCCCCTGTTAATATTAACCACCATAAGCCAGCCCTCTTTTCGTTTCCTGCTACCGCTGAGACTGAGACCTCCCTGGCTGAAACGACTCAGACTGACCCAACCTACTACAGTAAGTCCTAACTGCCCTGGTCAAACCCCTAGTCCCCCTAATAAACTTAGGGCTACCCTAATAGTACCCCACTATGCCTGCCTGCCTGCCACACAATTACCCATGTGACCTCGTGCCAAGCCCCCCCCCCCCCCCCCCGGAGGCCCATCTGGCCACCTCAGTCGCTGACGGACCATGTGGTCACCCACCCAGCATAAGCTTGACGGACCCGGTCACTCCTACCCCCCCCAGACCCGGTCATCACTCCCCCTAAGGACAGGAGGCCCATGGGGCCCCGTGCCAACCCTGATGTGACCCCACTAACCACCCTGACCTTGGTCTCACCCAGCTACTACCAGCTGAGGTCACTTGGTCTTGGGGGTAGGTAGGTGGCTTAATAGTACCAAGCCAAGCCACCTACTTACAACCCTGACCCAGTGACCCCACCCCACCATGGCCCAACTAGCAACCCACCAACCAGCCTGACCTAATGACCCCCACCCTGACCTAACTACCAGCTTGGTAGTTGGGCCAGGGTGTGGTGTGTGGTCACTGTGTCAGGGTGATAGGTAGGTGGCTTGGTAGTACCAAGCCAAGCCACCGACCTACAACCCTGACCCAGTGACCACACACCACACCCTAGCCCAACTAGCAAGCCACCTAACAGCCTGCCTGACCTAATGACCCCCACCCTGACCTAACTACCAAATTGGTAGTTGGGCCAGGGTGGGGTATGGTCACTGGGTCAGGGTGATAGGTAGGTGGCTTGGTAGTACCAAGCCAAGCCACCTACTTACAACCCTGACCCAGTGACCCCACCCCACCATGGCCCAACTAGCAACCCACCAACCAGCCTGACCTAATGACCCCCACCCTGACCTAACTACCAGCTTGGTAGTTGGGCCAGGGTGTGGTGTGTGGTCACTGTGTCAGGGTGATAGGTAGGTGGCTTGGTAGTACCAAGCCAAGCCACCGACCTACAACCCTGACCCAGTGACCACACACCACACCCTAGCCCAACTAGCAAGCCACCTAACAGCCTGCCTGACCTAATGACCCCCACCCTGACCTAACTACCAACTTGGTAGTTGGGCCAGGGTGGGGTATGGTCACTGGGTCAGGGTGATAGGTAGGTGGCTTGGTACTACCAAGCCAAGCCACCTACCTACAACCCTGACCCAGTGACCCACACCCCACCCTGGCCCAACTAGCAACCCACACCCCACCCTGGCCCAACTAGCAACCCACCTACCTTACAGTATAAAAAAAAAAAACACAATAAAAAAACACAACAACAATACAGCCCCCCCCCCCATATTTTTAATCCATTTTTAAAAGTAACAGGCAATGTATCTTTAACATTGCAGTTAAAATAAAAAGAATACATTGTCTGTCACTTTTAAAGATAAAAAAAATAAGGGAAGGGGAGAAAAAAAAACAATAATAAAGTAAACAACAGCACATACTTGTCAAATTGACCCCTCCAGCGGTGGCCTTCTGCCCTGGATAGTCGGGCATTCCAATCAATTTTGATTGAAGCCCATGTCCTTCAATCTTGATAGAAGCCCTTGTCCTCATCTTGATTGAAGCCATTGTCCATCCATTCTGGCCCATTGCAAGAGGCCACCACCTAAAAAACCCGACGCTCTAAAAAAAAAAAAAAAAAAACAATCTAATGAAGCTTCTCCTACAAGGAGCTCCCACGGCGACTAATTGATTTTTTTCCCACGCTCCTCCTTTTATTCTATTTTTTGAAGGACTCTGATTGGCTGAAATTTTTATTGACATTGATTTCAACCATTCAGAGTCGTTAAAAAATTAGCAAAGCAGGTATGAAAGCCTGTAAGGGCAAAAAAGGTTAGTGTGAACTTGTGTCACCCTGTATGTATTATACATATTACAGGGCTATGTATGTGATATACATGTTACAGGATAATATCCTGTAACATGTATAGCAAATAAATAGCACTGTAATATGTATAATAAATAATGTCTAATAAAAATACATGAGCAATAATCAAATAATTAATAAAGTACATCAATTAATCAATTAATAAATATAAATTAATATATTTTTTTGTTTTATGTATATTGCTTTGTGTGTGTGTATATATGTATATATATATATATATATATATATATATATATATTGTAACAGGGCGCCCCCTTCTGGCGGGGTTTGCGTCCTGCACTTTCTTATCTCTTTTACGTTTATTCAGGGAGGAAGACACAGCAGGCTTGTCAGAGGTTGAGTTTTACTGCTATTTATTTGTTAGCACAAAAATAACAAAACAGTGCTTGTATTCAGCAATAAAATAAAACCCTACATAAACGTGCTTACTATACTCAGGAACACCCTAACTATATCCGGTCAGCTTCTCTGCTCCGGAGAGTGCCACCTTGTGGCCAAATTGCAAACAGTCTCTTATTTGTGTTATATCGCCACCTTGTGGCCAGGAACCAAACAGTCTCTTATTTGCCTTTTCCTCTACAGCTTCTATCAATCGTGGGTGAAGCATAGGGCCCTTGTCACCCTCTGGTAATGAGGGACTCTTACTCTCACTCTCAATGCACTCTTCTTCTCCCTGGGACCTTTGTAATCCTTCTCTGGACACAATGAGAATAACATGCATTGGCACCAACCTTTTATCCCTTATTGCATCCGGCTTCTTAGGGATGGGGTCTTCAGATAATCCTATCTCAGTGGAATATCTCCAATACCCCAGAAGTCTTCTCTGTGCGCAAACTCTAGAACACAGCAGCCTTTCTGACTGTCTCGCTCCAGCACAAATCCCAGCTCTCAGGATCCCCGCAGCTGAGCTGTCCAGGGCTTTTACACACAGCTCACGGCTCTTAGGCCCAAGCCTAAGTGAGAGAGACTCCACCCATCTCTCTGCTGCTTTTAAAGGCAGTTCACAGCTGGGCTTCCATTTAGCCTCTGATAACTGCCTGGATTTAACTCTTTTCATTCTCAGGGGAGAGGTCTTACAGAGCTCTCTTGTGACCCCTAATGGCACTCCATCACATATCCTCCCCCTCAGCTCAACACCATGTAGTTGAGCTACATGAGCCGAGAGGCCGTAAACGCTCACTTGTAACTTTATCTTCCTCTTGTCTTCTCGTTTAAGGGGCTCATCTTCATAGGGCATAATATTCTCTGGTGCAACTATGCAGTATGGGCTTGGGTCTTGCTCTATTCTCTTGAGCTCAACAGCACGCGTACTTCCATGCGCCAGGAGAACTTTCCCCTTCTTCAATTGATCCATCAACTTTGACGAAGCAAGGCTTGAGACACCCCTCGAATAGACTACCATGGATTTCGTCCACCGCATCATCTATGGGGAACACACTGTCTTGTTCGTTACATGGCACCTCTGGACCTGGTTGGATACTGACAGTATCTCCAAACCACACCTTTAGGTTGTTACACACAACTCTGTTCCTCCTGATCTTCTCATCTAGGCAAGTGTCATCTGTACGACCTTTGTACGCAGTTTTCTGTCTCTTATTTCTTTTCAGAAGAACAGGTTTTCCTTGGTACAACAGAAGCTCATCCTTCTGGACCGGAGTCATCGACATCACTTTCTCTTCATTGCTTTGTTTTTCTTCAATTTCTTTTAATAGGACCTGCAGTTCAGATAATTCTGCAGAGAGCGATTTGGTTGTATCATTTCTCTCACAACCGGTTTCTTTTACATAATCTTTGTAACGATTTACCTTGAGTTCCTTACTCTTATGTTCCCATTCTTTTTCTGCTTTCTGGGCAGTAGGTTTGTCCTCCTCATCAATGGGTTTCTTTTCAGGTTTACGCTCTTTGACTTCAACGGCCTTGACAGAGGGACGTGAAATTCTCGGCGACCGTCTTAATGTCCGGCCTATGCTTTCCTCTGCTTCAGGCTCCTCAGCTTCTGCAACTGCGGAAACCACAAATAATGCGTCACCTCTCTTCCTCTTGTTGGAGACCCTGATTGTCAACTTGAGACCATCTTTCTGTCTCTCCGATGTCATTTCCTTACCTTTTGTTCCACTGTTTTCATCTTCAGGTACTAACTTAGATCTATGCTTATTTCTTAAACCTGGAGCTTGCTTCTCTGATTTTGAAGACTTCTCTACTTCTGGAGTTGCAGCTCCATCCTCTGTCAATTGAGACTCAACCACTGAGTTTGCTCTGTCAGTCTGCTTGCTCTCGTTGGGAAGTAATTTATCTTTATGTTTATTTTTTGAAGTACTTGTTTTTTTCTCAGTTTCAGAAGATTTTTCAGTGTCAAGTGATTTTGTCTCCTTTTTTGTTGATGTTTCAGGTTGCTGCTCTGTATCACACTGACCCGCTATGGTTGGTGAAACCTTTGTTTCCCTGCTTTCTTCTGGCTGATCTATCACAGCTGACTCCTTAGTTTGCTTTGCACCACTCTCCACTTTACTAGATGCTTCTTTGACTACACTCGCTCTCTCTTTATTAGAGACAGAAGTAATGTCTTTTTTCTCTGTCTCTTCCATAGCAAGCAATTGTTCTTTTAGGTGACGGATTTCTTCTGTCATTACCTCCTTCCCAGAGATTCTCTGTTCATAAAGCCGTAACTGGTTGTCCTTCTCAATTAATTGCGTCTTTAGAGACTCCATTGTGGCTGCGTGAGTCTTACTTTGCGCCTCATTCTCAGTGTACAGATTCTGGCATTTAGCAATTAGATCAAGGATGGTTGCATCCCGTTCTTGCACTTTAACTGCCAACTCTAATTTTTCCTTTTTTAGCTCCTCGGATGTGGCCAAACTTGATTGAAGACCTTTCTCTAGAATCTCAACAGCTTGGTTTAAAGAGTTTAAATCTTGTTCATTTGTGGATTTGTACTCATTAAACACATTAAGAGTTGACTCTCTCTCACTAATCACCTTATTGTGCTCTTCCGTTAACTGAACCATCTGCTGGGCGTTGGTCTCCAGTTTTCTGGTGAACTTTGTTAGCTTGTCCTCAGTTTGCTTCAATATACTGCTTAGATTGTCCACTTGGTGGTTGAGTCCAGCTATGTTTTGTCTTGATGACTCTTCATTTATTTGCATGTCTTCAATCACCTGCTCCTTCTGCCTCTTCTCATCTTCCACCCGATATTGGAGTCCCTCAAGCTCCTTGTCCTTTTGCGTTAATACTGTTTTCAGCTTGGAGTTTTTCAGTTTCAATGTGGTTATTTGACAAGTCAGCTGCTCCTTTTGAGTTTGAGCCGCTTGGTCTTGTCTCTCCTGTACAGTGTTCTCTGAAAGGGATGTCTGCAGATTGGTAATTATTCCCTGTAGCTGCAGTTTCTCAGAACCAAACCGGGCTCTCTGGGTTTCTAGTTCTGCATTGGTGGAGCTCTTCTCTTGTTCTAGCTTGGTGATCTGTACTTGGAGGGCTGTACACCTAGCAGTGATTTCAGCTACTTCCTGGGTCAATCCTTCCATCTTCAGGATGTCCCCCATGTTTTCCAGCTTAGACTTGGGAAGATTCTTCCTCTGCTCCCAAATAGGCATCAGTTTCTCATTCATGTAAGACACTCTGTAGTCCTCAAATGCAGGCATCCTCCGCCATTCAGGAATATAGTCTGGCATCATCTTTACCTCTCGCTGGTCTGGTTTGGTATGACACATCTCCATGCTCTGCGTCATTTGTCCTGTCTGGGACACTGGGTACTCCTTGAGTTTTTCTGCATTGCGGTCAGCCCGTTTCTTTTCTCTGTTATAAGCAGCTTCCACTTCTCTGAACTGGTTTTTTATCATCTCTAAGTCGGATGCACTTTGCGAGTAGCTGGCCTTTTCCACTTGAAGTGAAGACTCAAGGTCCAGGATCCGCAATTGGATAACTTCAGAGTTAAGCTTAGATTCCCGATGGGCTGCTCTTTCCGATTCTATATCTTCTTCCAGTCTTTTTACTGTTTGTGCTGCTGTCTCCAGTTCCAGAATCAGTCTCTCCTCTCTCTCACGACTGTATTCCAGCTCATTCTTCTGACGTGAGAAGTTATCCATGCAGACATTTTTCTCTGCTTCCATTTCATGTAGCTGCTTGTGCAGCTCTTGAACCTTCCTGTTTTGGGACTGGATAACAGATTCCATTTCTTTCTTCATCTCCTGCTCTCTCATCTGAAGCTCCTCAATCTTGACTTTAAATTGTCCTTGGAGCCTTAAAGAATGCTGTTTCTCCTCCTCTAAGGCCATTCTGTCTGCACTAGCAGGCTCTTTTGCTTTCTCAGCAATATCTGTTACTGTCTCTGCAGTTTCTTTTGTGCACTCTGCATTCTCATCAGCAGCTCCTGCCATCTCTGTGGCGGCTCCTGCCGTCTCTGTGGCGGCTCCTGCCGTCTCTGTGGCGGCTCCTGCCGTCTCTGTGGCGGCTCCTGCCGTCTCTGTGGCGGCTCCTCTGTCAGCCCGCCAGTTCCTTGCTTGTCTATCTTTGACATTATCACCAAATGACTTCTCAACGCCAAGCTCCAATGGGGTGTCAATAATATTTGGATGGAAATCTCTCCTTGTCATTCCAGTCGCACCTTTCTCGTGTGGTTGAAGTATAGGAGCACTTCTCCGGCTAGCTTGTTGCACCCCCAGCGCCTTTATGCTGGCTGTAAAGTACGCCTTCTGTTCATTCTGGGAGTCTTTCCTCATCCTCTCATCAGGGATCCCGTACACTGGCCTGTAGTAGAGATGGGCATGCTTTTCTTTGGTATTCCATCTTCTATCATCAGATTTTTCCCACAGACAGGTAGGGGCCTGTCCAAATTGTGAGACTTCCCCTCGGTACTGTAACTTCTCCTTATTACCACTCAGGTTCTCTTTGTTCTTATATTTCGGGGTACTGATTCTTTGTGCTCTGACATCCCGGGTAACTCCAACTCTGGCAAGGATCTCAGCTTTGAGGTCATCATAGTTTTCTTTCTTTTCTTCATTCAGGCTCAGATAAGCTTTCTGAGCTTCGCCCGTCAAATACGGGGCAATATGGCCCAGTACCGTTTGTGCCACGCCTCCCTAATGGCTGTTCTCTCAAAAATGGTGAGGTATATGATCACATCATCATCCTCTGTCAGCTCCCAAAGAATTTCATTGGCTCTAACTCTGGCCGCATCTTTACTATTTTTTTCCAGTATAGCTTCATTCTGGGCTAGCTGGATGGCCCACTTTCTAGTGAACTCTTGATGAGCAGCTGTGGCCTCTCTCATGCAGATTGTTTCCTCCTCTGCTTGTCGCTGCTGTTCCTGCTGCAGTTGCTGCTGCTGGTGCTGCTGCTGCAGTTGCTGCTGTTGCTGCTGATGCTGCTGATGCTGCTGATGCTGCTGCTGCAGCAAGGCCTTCAGTATATCCTCCATCACTGTACTGTACTTTGGGCTGTCTTCCTGCACTCAGACACTTCACGATCCCACCACTGCCACCAGTGTAACAGGGCGCCCCCTTCTGGCGGGGTTTGCGTCCTGCACTTTCTTATCTCTTTTACGTTTATTCAGGGAGGAAGACACAGCAGGCTTGTCAGAGGTTGAGTTTTACTGCTATTTATTTGTTAGCACAAAAATAACAAAACAGTGCTTGTATTCAGCAATAAAATAAAACCCTACATAAACGTGCTTACTATACTCAGGAACACCCTAACTATATCCGGTCAGCTTCTCTGCTCAGGAGAGTGCCACCTTGTGGCCAAATTGCAAACAGTCTCTTATTTGTGTTATATCGCCACCTTGTGGCCAAATTGCAAACAGTCTCTTATTTGTGTTATATCGCCATCTTGTGGCCAGGAACCAAACTTATTTGCCTTTTCCTCCACAGCTTCTATCAATCGTGGGTGAAGCATAGGGCCCTTGTCACCCTCTTGTAATGAGGGACTCTTACTCTCACTCTCAATGCACTCTTCTTCTCCCTGGGACCTTTGTAATCCTTCTCTGGACACAATGAGAATAACATGCATTGGCACCAACCTTTTATCCCTTATTGCATCCGGCTTCTTAGGGATGGGGTCTTCAGATAATCCTATCTCAGTGGAATATCTCCAATACCACAGAAGTCTTCTCTGTGCACAAACTCTAGAACACAGCAGCCTTCCTGACTGTCTCGCTCCAGCACAAATCCCAGCTCTCAGGATCCCCGCAGCTGAGCTGTCCAGGGCTTTTACACACAGCTCACGGCTCTTAGGCCCAAGCCTAAGTGAGAGAGACTCTACCCATCTCTCTGCTGCTTTTAAAGGCAGTTCACAGCTGGGCTTCCATTTAGCCTCTGATAACTGCCTGGATTTAACTCTTTTCATTCTCAGGGGAGAGGTCTTACAGAGCTCTCTTGTGACCCCTAATGGCACTCCATCATAATATATATATATATATATATATATTGATTGATTTATATATTGATTGATATATATATTGATTGATTTATATATTGATTGATAGATATATTGATTGATAGTTAATTGATTGATATATATATACCTATATATATATTGAGATATATATATATTGATATATATATTGATATATATATATATATATATATATATATATATATATATATATATATATATATATATATATATATATATATATATATATATATATTGATAAAAATATATATATATTTTTTTTTTTTTTTTTTTTTTTTTTTTTTTTTTAATGTACAGTTTGGGCCTATATGGTTTTGATTGGTTATTTAAGGTTTTTAAGGTGCGGTTGGGGCCTATATGGTCACACTTGGTCAAATCAAAGGGTAACTTCTCCATGCTAATTCTCCTGGACCTCTCTGCTGCCTTCGACACAGTTGACCACCCCCTTCTAATCCAAACTCTCCGTTCATTTGGCATCCAGCTCTTTTATGGTTCACATCCTATCTAAAAGATCGTACATTTAGCGTTTCCTTCTCTGGCACCTCTTCTTCACCTCTCCCTCTGTCTGTTGGTGTTCCCCAAGGTTCTGTCCTAGGCCCCCTCCTCTTCTCCATCTACACCTCCTCCCTTGGCACCCTCATAAAATCCTTTGGATTTCAGTATCATCTCTATGCAGATGATACTCAAATCTACCTCTCTGCACCCGATCTATCCCCCTCTCTTTTAGCTCATTTCCAACTGCCTCTCTAGCATATCCACCTGGATGTCTACCGGTCAACTCAAACTCAACATGTCTAAGACTGAACTCCTAATCTTTCCACCCTATACTATAGCTTCCACTCCTCAAATATCTCTCACTGTTGACAACACCATCATCACTCCCACCTCCCAGGCCCGTTGTCTTGGGGTTCTACTGGATCCCGCCCTCTGTTTTATTCCTCACATCCAATCGATAACTAAATCTTGTCAGTTTCACCTAAAAAACATCTCCAAAATTCGTCATTATCTTACACAAGACTCAGCTAAAATTCTAATACACTCTCTCATCATATCTCGACTCGACTACTGCAATTCCCTTCTTGCTGGCCTCCCCATCTCTCGTCTGTCTCCCCTCCAATCCATAATGAACGCCTCCGCTAGACTCATCTTCAATACCAAACGCTCAGTGTCTGCAGCTCCTCTCTGTCAATCACTCCACTGGCTTCCCATATCTTCCCGAATCAAATTTAAAATCATGACCCTAACACATAAAGCCCTCAACAACAGTGCACCCCCTTATATCTCTGCTCTTGTTTCAAAATACTCTCCCAACCGCCCCCTTCGTTCTGCTAACGACCTTCTTCTTTCCTCCTCTCTCATCACCTCCTCTCACTCCCGTCTTCAGGACTTTTCTCGTGCAGCCCCTACTATTTGGAACTCCTTGCCTCGCTCCATTAGATTAACTTCCTGCCTCAAAACCTTTAAAAAATTACTAAAAACACACCTATTTAAAAAATCATATCACCTTCAGCCTTTATAATTACAACTGCACACTCCACAGCTTAAAATCACTCCCACCCACAATCTACAGTACAGCTCACAGACCCCTCCAATTGATTAAACAAATAGCATTCACGTTGCCATTTTGTATTTGTCACCCTCTTGTATCACACCTAAACCCTTAGATTGTAAGTTTGTGAGTTTTCAATTGTGTGTCCGTGTCTTGGAAACAAGCACTATGTACATTTGATTATATGCTCAAAAACAGGGCCCTCCATTCTTTAAGGTGTAAAGTTTGTTTTTTGCCATGTACTAACCCCCTGTACAGCGCTACGGAATATGTTGGCGCGATATAAATAATGATAATAATAATAATAATTTTAAGGTTTTTAAGGTGCGGTTGGGGCCTATATGGTCACACTTGGTTATTTAATGTTTTTAAGGTGCGGTTGGGGCCTATATGTCACACTTGGTCTTTTAAGGTTTTTAAGATGTGGTTGGGGCCTATATGGTCACACTTGGTTATTTAATGTTTTTAAGGTGCGGTTGGGGCCTATATGGTCACACTTGGTCTTTTAAGGTTTTTAAGATGTGGTTGGGGCCTATATGGTCACACTTGGTTATTTAATGTTTTTAAGGTGCGGTTGGGGCCTATATGGTCACACTTGGTTATTTAAGGTTTTTAAGGTGCGGTTGGGGCCTATTTGGTCACACTTGGTTATTTAAGGTTTTTAAGGTGCGGTTGGGGCCTATTTGGTCACACTTGGTTATTTAAGGTTTTTAAGGTGCGGTTGGGGCCCATATGGTCACACTTGGTTATTTAAGGTTTTTAAGGTGCGGTTGGGGCCTATTTGGTCACACTTGGTTATTTAAGGTTTTTAAGGTACGGTTGGGGCCTATATGGTCACACTTGGTTATTTAAGGTTTTTAAGGTGCGGTTGGGGCCTATATGGTCACACTTGGTTATTTAAGGTTTTTAAGGTGCGGTTGGGGCCTATTTGGTCACACTTGGTTATTTAACGTTTTTAAGGTGCGGTTGGGGCCTATTTGGTCACACTTGGTTATTTAAGGTTTTTAAGGTGCGGTTGGGGCCTATTTGGTCCCACTTGGTTATTTAAGGTTTTTAAGGTACGGTTGGGGCCTATTTGGTCACACTTGGTTATTTAAGGTTTTTAACGTGCGGTTGGGGCCTATATGGTCACACTTGGTCTTTTAAGGTTTTTAAGGTGTGGTTGGGGCCTATATGGTCACACTTGGTCATTTAAGGTTTTTAAGGTGCGGTTGGGGCCTATATGGTCACACTTGGTTATTTAAGGTTTTTAAGGTGCGGTTGGGGCCTATTTGGTCACACTTGGTTATTTAAGGTTTTTATATAAAATAATTGACACTGAAGGCCGCTTTACTATTTGGATTGGGAAAATAAATAATATTGACCTAGATTTTGAGAATGGTTAACAAGGTAAAATAAGGTGCAACGATATTATGTGGAGACTATAACATGATTATAAACTTAAAAAAAGATAGGACTTCAAAAAAAAATGCTTAAACAGAATTATAAATTATACAGCTCAAAAATTCCATAAAGAAATATTGAGTTACGAACTATAGAATGCTTGGAGATTACTCAATCCAGAAAATTGAGAATTTACTTTCTTTTCAAAAAGACATAACTCATACTTAAGAATAGATTATTTTTTAAAGATTATTCTACAATTAACATCATCAAATCAGTCGATATAAAATCAGTTTCCTGGTCTGATCATTCCATGAGCACATTATGTATTAAGGACAACCAACAGTATACTAAAAGAAACCCATGGAAGATAGACACATATATTTAAAGATCAAATACAAACTAAAGATATGAAAGAAGAAATCCAAAAGTATTTTTCAGAGAATGTAGATGCATCGATATCTCCATCCACTTTTTAGTGTCCCCACAAAGCTGTAATTCGGGGTATCCTTAAATCTAGAACAGCCAATATTAGGAAAAGAAATGGTAAAACTCTCAGAGAACTATATTTGGAGCTAGATTGTTTACAGAAGCACAATAAACTAACCCCCAATAAACTATATCTCAATAGTATTAATGAAATAAATCTCCAAATAAAAAAGATCCTACAAAACCAAGCAGATAGACTATTGTGGTTCTTTCAGCAGCAATATCATTTTTTGAGTGCTAAAACTGGAAAATACATAGCAAACAAACTAAAGAAAAAAAAAACAACAACAACAAATAGACTTTTTGATAGGTTTTTATAAAAAAAACCTTATTATCAACCTAAAAAAATGGGCGATATTTTCTTAAAATTTTATAAAGACCTGTACAATTTGGAATCGAACAAGGGTTTTGTAAAACCAAATATAGCACAGATTGAGGCATTTTTATCAAAGATAAACTTACCAAAAACATTGGAAGAAGATTTAGAATTTCTAAATAAGGTAATCTCTCGAGAAGAGATAATATCAGTAATTAAAAATGTAAAAAACAACAAAGCACCAGGAATAGATGGTTTTGAAAACCACTATTATAAACTTTTCTCAACAGAACTAGTAACTCATTTGTACAATATGTTTAACGAAATAAAATCTACAGGAGATATTTTACCAGAGCTGTTAGAAGCAAGAATAATTAACATTCTAATACCTAATAAAAAAACGGAATGTACTAAAAATTATAGATCTATATCGCTTCTAAATGGCGACATAAAAAATCTATTCCAAAATACTGTCCGATAGATTAAACACAATCATATGGAAGCTAATACATCCAGACCAAACCTGCTTCATATCTGGAAGACAAACTTCAGACAGCACTAGACGACTTACAGATGTAATATCCTATGTTAAAAAGAATAAACATCCCATGCTGGCTCTGTCATTAGACGCCAAAAAAGCATTTGAAAGAGTAAGCTTTTTAAAAGCAGTGTTGATGAAGTTTGGCTTTGTTATCTTTGAACTAAAAGCCATAGGTGCTTTATATACATGCCCTAGGTCATTAATTGCTGGAATTGGTTATGAGACAGAGAAGTTTGCAATATCAAATGGCACTCACAAGGATGACCACCACCCCCTCTATTATTTGTACTGTTTATAGAGCCACTGGCTCAATTGATAAGAGACTCAATTGAAATAAAGGGTGTTACTGTTGGAAAATATGAAAATAAAATACAACTTTTTGAGGGTGATATTATTGTTACATTGAAAGACGCAGAAAAATCACTATAATATTTGGGAAAAAAATGGAAGACTATGGCCATTTATCATATCTAAAAATAAACAATAATCAAAATAATAATAATATAATAATATAATAATAATCAAAAGAAGGATTTTATTTCAAATGGGGTAAGTAAAAAGCAAATTGCATGTATAAATGATAAGTATAATCTGAACTGGCAAGCGGGTTTTATTAATCATTTGGGCTTAAAATTTTAATTCAAAGGGGACACAGCAATGAACGGGAATTTGGAAAATACAAGTAAACAAATGAGATCTCTATTAAAAGAATGGTCTGACTTAAAAACGTCCTGGTCAGTGAGAATTGCAATAATAAAAATGTCAATAATACCTAGAATTACATACATCTTTAGAGCAGTTCCAGAAATAGTACCAAATTATATATTAAAAGATCTTCAGAAAATGATAAATAGATACCTATACCAGGGGGAAAAAAAACAGGTTAGTATTATCAATAGTTAAAAGATCCCTTGTCGAAGAAGGCTTAGCATCCACTTCGATATTCGATATCCATGATGCAATAGCTTTGGTCCATATTGCAAGATGGAATAACGTAGACCCGAAAATAGTTTGGTATAAGATAGAACAAGAGTTTTTTCACCCGTTTCCTCTACATACGATCATTTGGTTTTTACAGCCCCAAAAAAGTATGATAACAAACTTACCAAGAGGTATTAAGACCTTGATAAAGTTCTGGAATAAGAATAAAATATGGTTGAACCTACTTAAGAACCCCTGTATTAGGATCTAGTGAAGGGGACGAATAACTTATACAATAGTATAAATAATAAAAGGAATGAAATAAAAATAGTGGGAGACCTATACATGGATGGAAATTTACTCAGCTTGGAAAATCATTGAAAAAGTTAAATATAAAGCACTTAAATTGGTTACATTACTCAATTATTCAAAAAGATCTATCAAAAAAGGATATAAATTGAATAATATGAATGAGCAAACTCCATTTGAGAAATTGCTATACTCAAAAAACAAAACCCATTTCATTTCAAGGTGCCAAAAAATTGATAATAGTTCTGTAAGATTGGATAAAACAACAACGAAGATCTGAGAGAGAGATTTAAATAAAGAATGGACTTGGTACGAAGCATGTAAATTGGTGAAAAGATCTTCTTTAGGTTCATCAAATAACGACATTTTTTTTTCAAAATTATCCAGAGATGGCACTTAACTCCTGTAGATGTAAACAGATTTGAAAACACCTCTCCATCTAAGTGATGGAGAAGTTGTGATAAACAGGGATCCCTCCTTCACATGTGGTGGGAGTGTGAAAAAAATGTACCTTTTTGTCTTCAATGCAGACAACAAATCAAATAATAGGACTTGCTTAATATATAAAAAAGCTTATCTTGAAACACTGGAAAAATATCCAGACTCCCACATGGTTAGAGGTGGTAAATATAGTTACAAGGAATTACGAGCTAGAAAAAGACTGGATTCAAACAGGCCCTATCAAAAGTAACACCTTTATAGACTGGTCGATATGGGAAAAATATATAAAGAAACACAAACAATATATGACTTCCTCTTGTTTCCTTTATTTTAAACGTAAGATACCAGTAACATCTCTTCCTTATTTCTTTTTTTTTAAATATATCCTCAGTAAAAGAATGAAAGTTGATTAAGAATGTAATATTGTACATTATCAAAACAAGAATTTTATCCCTGAAGCTCACTTTTATCTGCTCACCAAATGTACAATATGTATGATGTATATAATATGTATTGTCATGTTTATTATGTAAATGTCCATATGTTTTATAAAAACTCCAACTTATTCCAATTGGTTTAATAATGTGGTTACCTAAATAGGATGCTCTTAAATCTTTGACAATACCAAGTGGAATAAATACAATAGTCAAAAATTGGTATAGACATAAAGAGGAAACGAAAGACTCCTCCTATCCTTCACTAGAGGCCCCAATAGAACTTATACAGTTCATGGAAGGTAGATCCGATCAAAAACAAAGGTATAACTAACATTGGACAGTTCTTTTTGAATGGAGTTTTATTAGACAAGGAAAGCCTAAATAATAAATATCATCTAGAGGGGTTCTCATGGCTTGAATTCCATGCTTTAAATACAATTCTTATAAAGATGGGCTATGAATCCATTAAATTGGTTGAATTAACTCCTTTTGAAAAGTTTATAGATATTGGAAATATGTCCTATGTTGTAGCAAAATGTAGAAAAGCTATGGAGAATATGGAATTGATAGCATTTGAAAGAGTAAGCTTTTTAAAAGCAGTGTTGATGAAGTTTGGCTTTGTTATCTTTGAACTAAAAGCCATAGGTGCTTTATATACATGCCCTAGGTCATTAATTGCTGGAATTGGTTATGAGACAGAGAAGTTTGCAATATCAAATGGCACTCACAAGGATGACCACCACCCCCTCTATTATTTGTACTGTTTATAGAGCCACTGGCTCAATTGATAAGAGACTCAATTGAAATAAAGGGTGTTACTGTTGGAAAATATGAAAATAAAATACAACTTTTTGAGGGTGATATTATTGTTACATTGAAAGACGCAGAAAAATCACTATAATATTTGGGAAAAAAATGGAAGACTATGGCCATTTATCATATCTAAAAATAAACAATAATCAAAATAATAATAATATAATAATATAATAATAATCAAAAGAAGGATTTTATTTCAAATGGGGTAAGTAAAAAGCAAATTGCATGTATAAATGATAAGTATAATCTGAACTGGCAAGCGGGTTTTATTAATCATTTGGGCTTAAAATTTTAATTCAAAGGGGACACAGCAATGAACGGGAATTTGGAAAATACAAGTAAACAAATGAGATCTCTATTAAAAGAATGGTCTGACTTAAAAACGTCCTGGTCAGTGAGAATTGCAATAATAAAAATGTCAATAATACCTAGAATTACATACATCTTTAGAGCAGTTCCAGAAATAGTACCAAATTATATATTAAAAGATCTTCAGAAAATGATAAATAGATACCTATACCAGGGGGAAAAAAAACAGGTTAGTATTATCAATAGTTAAAAGATCCCTTGTCGAAGAAGGCTTAGCATCCACTTCGATATTCGATATCCATGATGCAATAGCTTTGGTCCATATTGCAAGATGGAATAACGTAGACCCGAAAATAGTTTGGTATAAGATAGAACAAGAGTTTTTTCACCCGTTTCCTCTACATACGATCATTTGGTTTTTACAGCCCCAAAAAAGTATGATAACAAACTTACCAAGAGGTATTAAGACCTTGATAAAGTTCTGGAATAAGAATAAAATATGGTTGAACCTACTTAAGAACCCCTGTATTAGGATCTAGTGAAGGGGACGAATAACTTATACAATAGTATAAATAATAAAAGGAATGAAATAAAAATAGTGGGAGACCTATACATGGATGGAAATTTACTCAGCTTGGAAAATCATTGAAAAAGTTAAATATAAAGCACTTAAATTGGTTACATTACTCAATTATTCAAAAAGATCTATCAAAAAAGGATATAAATTGAATAATATGAATGAGCAAACTCCATTTGAGAAATTGCTATACTCAAAAAACAAAACCCATTTCATTTCAAGGTGCCAAAAAATTGATAATAGTTCTGTAAGATTGGATAAAACAACAACGAAGATCTGAGAGAGAGATTTAAATAAAGAATGGACTTGGTACGAAGCATGTAAATTGGTGAAAAGATCTTCTTTAGGTTCATCAAATAACGACATTTTTTTTCAAAATTATCCAGAGATGGCACTTAACTCCTGTAGATGTAAACAGATTTGAAAACACCTCTCCATCTAAGTGATGGAGAAGTTGTGATAAACAGGGATCCCTCCTTCACATGTGGTGGGAGTGTGAAAAAAATGTACCTTTTTGTCTTCAATGCAGACAACAAATCAAATAATAGGACTTGCTTAATATATAAAAAAGCTTATCTTGAAACACTGGAAAAATATCCAGACTCCCACATGGTTAGAGGTGGTAAATATAGTTACAAGGAATTACGAGCTAGAAAAAGACTGGATTCAAACAGGCCCTATCAAAAGTAACACCTTTATAGACTGGTCGATATGGGAAAAATATATAAAGAAACACAAACAATATATGACTTCCTCTTGTTTCCTTTATTTTAAACGTAAGATACCAGTAACATCTCTTCCTTATTTCTTTTTTTTTAAATATATCCTCAGTAAAAGAATGAAAGTTGATTAAGAATGTAATATTGTACATTATCAAAACAAGAATTTTATCCCTGAAGCTCACTTTTATCTGCTCACCAAATGTACAATATGTATGATGTATATAATATGTATTGTCATGTTTATTATGTAAATGTCCATATGTTTTATAAAAACTCCAACTTATTCCAATTGGTTTAATAATGTGGTTACCTAAATAGGATGCTCTTAAATCTTTGACAATACCAAGTGGAATAAATACAATAGTCAAAAATTGGTATAGACATAAAGAGGAAACGAAAGACTCCTCCTATCCTTCACTAGAGGCCCCAATAGAACTTATACAGTTCATGGAAGGTAGATCCGATCAAAAACAAAGGTATAACTAACATTGGACAGTTCTTTTTGAATGGAGTTTTATTAGACAAGGAAAGCCTAAATAATAAATATCATCTAGAGGGGTTCTCATGGCTTGAATTCCATGCTTTAAATACAATTCTTATAAAGATGGGCTATGAATCCATTAAATTGGTTGAATTAACTCCTTTTGAAAAGTTTATAGATATTGGAAATATGTCCTATGTTGTAGCAAAATGTAGAAAAGCTATGGAGAATATGGAATTGATAGGGAAATCTTGTAGAATGTTAACTTGTGAAAAATAATTGGAACTTGCTTGATAAGAAAGTATATGGTATAATACATTTGGTATGGTTAAAAAAATCTGTTATTTCTGTATTATATATGGAACTAGCGACTTGCCCGTCAAAAAATGACGGCCAATAAAAGAAAGTGTTGAAATGCTGTTTGCCACACAATGTGAGTGTACTGTGTGTATAAACTATATGGACCCCTCTAACACACTAATGAACGCATGTAATAACACTATAAGTGCCATGAGGGTCATCCAGGACCCTCATGACTCAAAGTGTAAGCACTACCCCATTTTAACCCGGTCACTTATGGCCGTCTACCAGACCCTCATAAGCCTCTATTTAACCCCATCAGTCCCATAAGGGTATATTATGACCATTATGGGCCTGTTACAACCCAACATTAACCACATAAGTGCCATGACGGTCCTCAAGGACCACCATGACACTAAGTATAAACACTACACTGCACTATACCCCACCAATAAAACATTAAATATCAACTAAACACCCTCTACACTAACCTATTAACACCTACACTACCTACCTACCTACCCCCTAATAACCCCCTCCCCACCACTGTAATTACAGAAATAAAAAAAACTAAAGTCATAAAAAATCAACATTAAATAAAATAAAAAAACCTAAAATCACCAAAAATAAAAAATGTACATTACAGAAAAAAAAACCTAAGTCACAAAAAATAAGAAAAGGAACGCTACAGAAAAAAAATTACACACCTGAAAAGGAAATACATATAATACATACAATACAATAGAATTAAATACAATACAATACAATACAATTAAATACAATACAATACAATTAAATACAATACACCCCTATCTAATATACATCCTCCTATCTAATATACATCCCCCTATCTAATATACAATACTATCTATCTAATATACATCCCCCTATCTATCTAATATTCAATGAATACATTAGTCACTAATATTCAATGAATAGCATGTCACGTCCTCCATCTTTGCTTCTGCGGCGCGGCCCCTGTTAAAAAAAAACATTACATTAGCACACATACATAAACATGAAACCAAGTAAAATAAACACAATCTACATTGTACTTACCTCCCCGCGATGTCTCCGGCCTCTTCGTGTTCTGCCCCGGAAGCATCTGCGCGCTTTAAAAAAAAAAACAACACATCAGCCCTGGCGGATGTCCCCGACGCTAATGAGCTTCGTACGGAGTGTTCCAGAATAGAATTGGCAATGGCGGCTTCTGATTGGCTGAAAACGCTGTCTATCAAATTCAGCCAATGAGAAGACGCCAAGTGTGAACCAATGAGAAAGGGATACACCCTAAAATCCCACGCTGATTGGATAACGCACCTGTCAATCTTTATTTGAACCAATTCGAAGGCTTTATTGCCATCAGCTAATCACAATGGGATACACCCACACGTACTGATTGGTGAAGACATCTGCGCCTTCCCATTGGCTGTAATACTGATTGACATTGACAATAGCCAATGAGAAGGCGCAAATGCCTTGACCAATCAGTACGTGAGGGTGTATTCCATTGTGATTGGCTATTGTCAGTGCAATCAATCAGAATGCGCAGATGCCTCCAGCCAATCACCCTGTGGGGGTGTATTCCATTGTGATTGGCTGAAGGCATCTGCGCCTTGTGATTGGTTTAAATAAAGTTTGACAGGTGCATTATCCAATCACAGTGGGATTTTAGGGTGTATCCCTTTCTGATTGGCTCACACATTGGCGCCTCCTGATTGGGTGTATTTGATAGACAGCGTTTTCAACAAATCAGAAGGCGCCATTGGCTATTTTCTTCCGGAAAAGTCTCCAGGAGCCTCATTAGCGTCGGGGATGTCCGTGAATGCGGATGTGAGTACTTTTTTTTTTTTTTTTTTACAGGGCAGGGCAGAAGACGAGGAGGAGGCCGGATACATTGTGGGGAGGTAAGTACAATGTAGATTATGTTTATTTTATTTTGTGTTTATGTTTATGTATGTGTATTGATGTTATGTTTTTTTTAACAGGTGCCGTGCCGGAGAAGGGTAAAAGAATAAGGACGGGACATGCCGGAAAGGTGAGTAGAATATTTAGAATGTTTAGAATGTTTATTTATTTGCTGTAAATGTTTTGCACTAATTATTATTTTTTTTCCCTAGGTGGCTGATCTGAATGGACATCTGCAAAGGTAAGTGGTCTTAATTATTTTATTTTAGCTTAGAATTAGATTATTTTATATATAGATTTTTTTGTGACTTTAGCCTTTTTTATTTTCTGTAATTAGAGTGGTGGGGGTTATTAGGGGGTAGGTAGGTAGTGTAGGTGTTAATAGGCTAGTGTAGAGGCTGTTTAGTTGATATTTAATGTTTTATTGGGGGGGTATAGTGCAGTGTAGTGTTTATACTTAGTGTCATGGTGGTCCTTGAGGACCGTCATGGCACTTATGTGGTTAATGTTGGGTTGTAACAGGCCCATAATGGTCTTAATATACCCTTATGGGACTGATGGGGTTAAATAGAGGCTTATGAGGGTCTGTATGGACTCCCATGAGTGACAGGGTTAATTAGCAGTTTATGGGGGTCTGTATTGACCCCCATGAGTGACAGGGCTAATGCAGGGCTTATGGGGGTCTATATTGACCCCCATGAATGACAGGGTTAATTAGGGGTTTATGGGGGTCTGTATTGACCCCCATGAGTGAAAGGGTCATTGAATGGCTTATGGGGGGCTATATTGACGCCCATGAGAGAGGGGGTTAATGAAGTGCTTATGAGGGTCTGTATTGACCCCCATGAGTGACACAGTTAATGAAGGGCTTATGGGGGTCTGTATTGACCCCCACGAGTGACAGGGTTAATGAAGGGCTTATGGGGGTCTACATGGACCACCATGAGTGAGGGGGTTAATTAAGTGCTTATGGGGGTCTGTATTGATCCCCATGAGTGACAGGGTTAATGAAGGGCTTATGGGGGTCTATTTTGACCCCCATGAGTGAGGGGGTTAATGAAGTGCTTATGGGGGTCTGTATTAACCCCCATGAGTGACAGGGTTAATGAAGGGTTTATGGGGGTCTGTATTGACCCCCATGAGTGACAGGGTTAATGAATGGCTTATGGGGGTCTATATTTACCCCCATGAGTGACAGGGTTAATGAAATGCTTATGGGGGCCTGTATTGACCACCATGAGTGACAGGGTTAATGAAGGGCTTATGGGGTTCTGCATTGACCCCCATGAGTGACAGGGTTAATGAAGGGCTTATGGGGGGTCTATATTGACTCCCCTGAGTGAGGGGGTTAATGAAGTGCTTATGGGGGTCTGTATTGACCCCGATGAGTGACACAGTAAATGAAGTGCTTATGGGGGTCTGTATTGACCCCCTTGAGTGACAGGGTTAATGAAGGGCTTATGGGGGTCCATATTGACCCCCATGAATGACAGGGTTAATTAGGTGTTTATGGGTGTCTGTATTGACCCCCATGAGTGACAGGGTCATTGAAGGGCTTATGGGGGGCTATATTGACCCCCATGAGGGAAGGGGTTAATGAAAGGCTTATGGGGGTCTGTATTGACCCCCATGAGTGACACAGTTAATGAAGGGCTTATGGGGGTCTGTATTGACCCCCATGAGTCACAGGGTTAATGAAGGGCTTATGGGGGTCTATATTGACCCCATGAATGACAGGGTTAATTAGGGGTTTATGGGGGTCTGCATGGACCCCCATGAGTGAAGGGGTTAATTAAGTGCTTATAGGGGTCTGTATTGACCCCCATGAGTGACACCGTTAATGAAGGGCTTATGGGGGTCTATGTTGAACCCCATGAGTGACAGGGTTAATGAATGGCTTATGGGGGTCTGTATTTACCCCCACGAGTGACAGGGTTAATGAAGGGCTTATGGGGGTCTACATGGACCCCCATGAGTGAGGGGGTTAATTAAGTGCTTATGGGGGTCTGTATTGACCCCATGAGTGACAGGGTTAATGAAGGGCTTATGGGGGGCTATATTGATGCCCATGAGAGAGGGGGTTAATGGAGTGCTTATGAGGGTCTGTATTGACCCCCATGAGTGACACAGTTAATGAAGGGCTTATGGGGGTCTGTATTGACCCCCACGAGTGACAGGGTTATTGAAGGGCTTTCGGGGTCTACATGGACCCCCATGAGTGAGGGGGTTAATTAAGTGCTTATGGGGGTCTGTATTGACCCCCATGAGTGACAGGGTTAATGAAGGGCTTATGGGGGTCTATATTGACCCCCATGAGTGAGGGGGTTAATGAAGTGCTTATGGGGTCTGTATTAACCCCCATGAGTGACAGGGTTAATGAAGGGTTTATGGGGGTCTGTATTGACCCCCATGAGTGACAGGGTTAATGAATGGCTTATGGGGGTCTATATTTACCCCCATGAGTGACAGGGTTAATGAAATGCTTATGGGGGCCTGTATTGACCACCATGAGTGACAGGGTTAATGAAGGGCTTATGGGGTTCTGCATTGACCCCCATGAGTGACAGGGTTAATGAAGGGCTTATGGGGGGTCTATATTGACTCCCCTGAGTGAGGGGGTTAATGAAGTGCTTATGGGGGTCTGTATTGACCCCCATGAGTGACACAGTTAATGAAGTGCTTATGGGGGTCTGTATTGACCCCCATGAGTGACAGGGTTAATGAAGGGCTTATGGCGGTCCATATTGACCCCCATGAATGACAGGGTTAATTAGGTGTTTATGGGTGTCTGTATTGACCCCCATGAGTGACAGGGTCATTGAAGGGCTTATGGGGGTCTATGTTGAACCCCATGAGTGAGGGGGTTAATGAAGTGCTTATGGGGGTCTGTATTGACCCCCATGAGTGACAGGGTTAATGAATGGCTTATGGGGGTCTGTATTTACCCCCATGAGTGACAGGGTTAATGAAGTGCTTATGGTGGCCTGTATTGACCACCATGAGTGACAGGGTTAATGAAGGGCTTATGGGGTTCTGCATTGACCCCATGAGTGACAGGGTTAATGAAGGGCTTATAGGTGTCTATATTGACCCCCCTGAGTGAGGGGGTTAATGAAGTGCTTATGGGGGTCTGTATTGACCCCCATGAGTGACAGGGTTAATGAAGGGCTTATGATGGTCTATATTGACCCATGAGTGACAGGGTTAATGAAGTGCTTGTGGGGGCCTGCATTGACCCCCATGAGTGACAGGGTTAATGAAGGACTTATGGGGGTCTGTATTGACCCCCATGAGAGACAGGGTTAATTAGGGGTTTATGGGGGTCTGTATTGACCCCCATGAGTGACAGGGTTACTGAAGGACTTGTGGGGGTCTATATTGAGCCCCATGAGTGACAGGGTGATAGTGTATATATATATTTTTTTTTATATTGGGTCCTTTAAGGACCCTTACGGTCCTTTAAGGACCCGTAACCCGGGAATTTTGAATTTTTATTGCAGCGGTCGGGACCCCCACTGCGATGGTTAATGTGGGGTTAATGCAGGTCTCCGAGCTTATCTTGGAGCCCGTGGGGTTAATGTGGGTTTCCGAGCTTATCTCGGATCCCTTCTTGGGTAAGTTGTACGTGGCTGGACTTTGAGCCTCGTTTTCGTATTTCCGCCGGCCATTTTTTCTCTCGCTTAGGGGATTTTTGTGTGTCTGAACTCGAGAATTTGGACTTAAATGGAGGTGTAACTTCACTTTCAGAGGTCCAGGATGCCCTCCCTTGCTATGGGTAAGCTTTTTATGTATATTTTGTGAGTATTTGGTGTGTTTTGACTGTTTTTATGTTTTTCCAAGGTCGTTTTTTTTCCTAAGTCGTGCGTGTGTGTTTTTAACCGCGTGTGAGGCACCTTTGAGCCTCTACCTCCGCAAATGCAGACTCTCGCAAAGCGAGGGATGCAGTTCTGAGCCCGCAAGCGTGAGCAACGGCTCGTATGCTCACAACTATATATGTGATTGTATTTAAAGTTATCCAGAGATGGCACTTATCTCCATTGGAATTGAGCAAATATAACCCAAATAAGTCGAATAAATGCTTGAAGGGGTGCAGTAAACCAGTAAACTTTACTATATTTATGGTGGCAATGTGATAAAATTAGACCTTTTTGGAATAATAATTTTGATCTCAAGGTTACTAGATAGAGATATTGCTTACTCCTCAATTTCAAATTTTACATTTGGAGATGGATAGAAATTTTCCTCATATGAAATTTTTAATAAAGAAGTGGTATCTGGTTAAATTTTGGAAGTTAGAACGGATGCCATCCTGGACAGAAGCCAAGGTACATATAGCTAGGAACAGAGAATTGGAGAAAGACTGTACTCGATTTTGATTTAAAAGGAAAAAGCATGTCTACTAAATGGCTTCCTTGGGATTTATATATAAGTTGTAACTGTTTAAAAGTGTCCAGTTTCCTCTCTGAATAACTTTCCTCAACTGTTCTTCTGGATCTTTTCTCGATAATCCCTCTAACTGATGTGACTGTTTGTTGTTATGTGATTTTTTAATCGTAATAATAATAAATAATAAAAAAAAAAAAAAAAAAAAAAAAAAATATATATATATATATATATATAAAAGAAATCACTCCATTTAATTGAAGAAATCACTTACAACTTGTCTATATCTGCTTAATGAAACAGATGAACATAATCATGGATAATGTCATACAGATCTATTTCACTCACGTGTGTTTTCAGATATTAAGGAATAATCAGAAATTGATGAGCAGAATCTGTTACACATAAAGAGGGGGTTGAGGAGCAAGCCTTCATGGTCTATTACGACCTACAGAGACAAGAGCAATATATGAATCAGAAAACTATTTATATTGACTGCATCACATCATCTCAACGGCAATCCACATTGAATGTTAATCCATCCACTAGGTATAGGTTTACAGAATTCTACATGTAGATTTATCTCTTTGTGCTCTTATCAGTTTTTGCCATTTATTTTCCCAAATATATGCATATATATATATACACATCTGGTATCCACCTGCTCTAAAGGTTCATAGAGCTTCCCATATTGTTTTAACATTTAAATATGGGATTATTTTTAAATTCAATGAAATCAAATACAGAAATAAAATGTTTTTTTAGAGTTTATTAGTTATATTACATTATATCTTTTATGCATCAAATACAATAAAATACATCATTAAACATACCCTGTAGATCTCATTGGCAGACAAATATGGCTCATAATGCTATACTAGAAGATTGGAAGGGACAACCCAAAGGGCAATTATACATTGAAAGCAGTTAATTATTTTATACTCTTTCTCAGATGTAAAAAATGTTTTTTAATACTTTCAGTTGTCTTCTCAATGCCGATTTTACATCTTTATTTTTCAAACTATAAATCAGAGGGTTTAGCATTGGGACAATAGCTGTGTTAAAGAGAGCGAAAAGTTTGTTGGACTCCAAGCTGTCTGTAGAAATTGGTCTCATATATTGGCAGAAGAGAGTCATATAGAGAAGAAGGACGACTGTGAGGTGTGAGGAACACGTGTAGAAGGCTTTACTCCTCCCAGTGCTGGAACGGATCTTCAGGATGGTGCCAATGATGAAAACATAAGAGATGAATGTTAGAGAAGAGGGAGTGAGAAGTACAATTAGTGTCCCTTCTGTGAGGATCAAAATCTCTAAAACAGACGTGTCACTGCAAGAGAGCTTCGTGAGTGGTACTAGGTCACAGAAGAAATGGTTGATTATGTTGGATAAATAACAAGAACATTGTGACAATAGTACAATATAAGGGGTCACAACAATGATTGCGAACAAGCAACAGACAACAACCAGCAGAACACAGATTCTATATCTCATGATCATTGGATAATGTAATGGGTTACAGATGGCCACATATCGATCATAGCTCATTGCTGTTAGTAGGAATAACTCATTATCTGCCAAGCATGCAAATATAAACAGCTGTGACATGCAACCAAGAAAAGACACTGTGTTATCCCCAGTTATAAATGCCACAAGCGTGGATTGTAGAGTGACGGTGGTAGATGATATGTCAAGGAGTGACAAATTCCCCAAGAAGAAGTACATGGGAGTGTGCAGGTGAGGATCCACACAGATAAGTAGAAGTATGGTCATGTTACCACTAACAATGATAATATAAACAAGTAGAACTAGAAGGAAAATCGGAGTCTGTAGCCTAGGGATGTCTGATATCCCTTTAATGACAAAATAACTCAAAAGGGTCAGGTTCTTCTGGTCCATGTCTTCAGAGATATGGTGGTGTGAATAAAAATGATAGAAGTGGTTTATTATTTAAATAAAAAATGCTAAACAATTATTTGGGGTGCTTTTATATTTTATAATTTGCTTTAATTATGTTTGCCAATAAAGTCATAACAACTAATAATAAAATAAAGCTACCAGATACTGTACAATATGGTGCTCTGTGTCAACCAAAACACACTATGCACAAAGTCTCTAATAATGTCCATATTAACATTGACAATAATAAATTGTTAAAACAACTTACAGATAAGTCAAGTGTGCAGTATCTATAATGCTGTCAGATACGCAATGATGCCTTAGGACCAAATATCTGATTTAGACTATATAAACCTAATGGAAGGTAAAACAAGAATAACATATATGAGTTTGCAGATTTATAGATATCTAAGACTATCCTAAATGCTTTTATGTAGATATAAGTGGCAGATTAGATGGGTCTACTGGTTCATAACTGCCCTCAACATCTATGTTTCTTTGGAGTAGTGAATTCCACTGTTTTCATGTCACTCAAACTAAATGCAGATATTTTCTTTAACAGAACAACCCACAACTTATCAGTCTATAGGCACCAGCAGATTGAGACATGTCTGTAATAGTATTGTTTTAGCATTAATGCTACCATTGATACTGAATACTACTGTACCACTGGCACTGGATAAAATTCTAGAAAATTAAATTGACTTGTAAGTGTCAACTGCTCTGGTCTTCAAAACATTGGAATATACTTACTATCTCTTTGTTACATCTCTGCTGCCATTTTTAGCTGACTTAACCTGAAAAAAAATGTGTAGACATTGCAATCTAACTTTGTACCAAGTCCCACGTAATATTGCCCAAATCATGCTACTAGATTTGTATTTCTAATACTGAGTTTCCATTATGATTTTAATGGTTTAATAATAACATAATTTACACTTGTTACAGAAGATATGGACTTGTGAGGTGAAGTCAACACATAAATAATTTAGCATCATTGTAGTAACATTAATTTGAATTCACAGCTATCATCTGATTAGATTAATATGCTCTGTGCTCTACTATATTCAGCAAAATGTAATCCACTGTATCTCAAAACAAAGATGTACTGCTTTATAACAATGTGATGAATATTGTATAAAGGTGCCATACACAGAAGTAGATACATAATTAATTAAATGAATATTAAACGTTTACTATGGTCAACTTATTCTACATATGCTCATGAATATCAAAGTGTATTATTTATGGTGATGTAAAAGTAGGAAGCAATGCAGAAAAGCTGTTGAAAAGCTAGTAGGATACTTTGGTTGGAAGATGAATTAGCAGCAGATAAAAGACACTCTATAGTCCTCTGGTCAGTCCTCACCTAGAAGCTGTGTCCAGTCATGGGGATAAGATCTCCAAAATGATGTTAATAAGTTAGAGACAATTCAAAGGAATGCAACTAAAATGGTGAAGGGTTTTACAGAGAGAATGTATAAGTATACTCCATGGGCCTCATTCTATTATCGGCCGCAGCCGTTGCGGGGCCGCAAGGACCGGCCGCAAGCTATTCGGCTATTCTATTCCCTTACGGCCGGAGGCTCCGGCAGGCTTGCGGCCGGTGCCTTGCTATCTCTTGCGGCCGCTCGCGCCGGAGGAAAGCCTTTGATCTAAAACGGCCGCAAGAGATTTGCAATTCAATTGCTCCGGGAAACCTCTCTGCAAGGCTAAAAACGAGCCGCAGTTACTTGCAGGAAAAAGGTCTCGCTAGCACCAATTAAGCACATAAAATAGCTCAAATAAAGCCATCCTGCACTTTGAGAAGACTATAAAGGGATTTTAGGTGTTAGAAAAAATAGCACATAATTATCCTGTACTCAAATCCGTAAAACATTTTATTTTTAATATCCGTAAAATATCAATGTAAAAAGTCCAGAGTGCTTGGAGCACCTCAGACACACCCACGCCGCAGCCGGAAAATAAACAGTTAATTTAAACTCGGGTTTGGGCAGATGTGCAAGCTTGAGAGTGGGTTCCTTTTAATCCTCATGTCCCCCAATATGATCCCTAGCATTTACAGAGCTGTACAGTGCAGGCTTGAATTTATTTTTGAGTTTTTATATTTCACAGATTACGGCCGGTTCCAAGATATGCGGCCGGCCGTAAAAGGAGATCCTTGCGGGGCCGTATAATAGAATCGCGAGTTAACAGAACCCCCGCAAGGAATCGCAGCCTTACGGCCGATTTACGGCCGATAATAGAATGAGGCCCCATGACTTTATTGTATGTAGATTAGATCAATGACTATCAATGTTTTTGATCTAGGGAGTGCATAGTTATCTTCCAATGCTCATATAATGTTACATGTTACACAGTAAATGTTCATTTAGCTTTGCTCTTATATGAATAGAGAACATTTTATCTACAGTGGATATAAAAAGTCTACACACCCCTGTTAAAATGTCAGGCTTCTGTGCTGTAAAAAAAATGAGACAAAGATAAATCATTTCAGAACTTTTTCCACCTTTAATGTGACTTATAAACTGTACAACTAAATTGAAAAACTAACTGAAATCTTTTAGGTGAAGGGAAGAAAAAATATAAATATAAAATGATATGGTTGCATAAGTATGCACACCCTTAAACTAATAATTTGTTGAAGCGCCTTTTGATTTTATTACAGCACTCAGTCTTTTTGGGTATGAGTCTATCAGCATGGCACATTTTGACTTGGCAAGATTTGCCCACTCTTCTTTGCAAAAACACTCCAAATCTGTCAGATTACGA